>JASAUF010000600.1:20000000-20600000 GCA_030180095.1 Magnolia changhungtana | reverse complement strand
TATCTTCGAGTCGATAGGTCCCAGGTTGGGTAATGCCCATTATTCTATAGGGTCCTTCCCAGTTCGGCCCAAGAGTCCCCGAACCGGGCTCCTTTGTGTTTTAAAAGGTTCTGTGGAGGATCAAATCTCTAGCTCGGAACCATTTTGCCTTTACTCAGGAATTGTAGAATCGGGTGATCTGCCGTTGTCGAGTTGAGAGCTTGACTTAGGCTTGCTCCCTTATTTCCTCGAGCAAGTTGAGGTCTAGTGCCACTTGCTTGGCATTTTAATTTTCATTGTAAGAATGAATCTATACAGTAGGAGCCCAATCTTGACTGGGACAATGACCTCCGCTCTAAAGGCTAGGGAGAAAGGAGTTTCTCATGTGGCTGCCTCGGTAGTGGTCTGATATGCCCAGAGGACATGGGGGAGCTCTTTGGCCTAGACCCCCTTAGCTTTCTCAAACTTGGTTCAGAGGTAGTTTTTGATGATCTTGTTGACTGCCTTGACCTGACTGTTAGCTTATGGGTGTTGAGGTGATGAGTAGGCATTTCGAATTCTGAGATTCTCACATATGCCTCGGAACTGATCACTATCGAACTGCTTCCCGTTGTCCAAGATGATCATATGCAGGATTCTATACCATCATATGATGTTTTTCTAGACGAAGTCATGATTTTCTGCTTAGTGATCTTAGCTAATGGCTCAGCTTTGGTCTACTTAGTGAAGTAGTCGATTGCGATGACTGTGAACTTAGTTTGACCTTTGCTAGTTGGCAGGGGGCCAATGATGTCTATCCCCCACTGGGTGAAGGTCCATGATCTGGTTATGGGTGCTAGTTAAACAGGTGGTTGATGGGGTATTACTGCGAATCTTTGACATTTATTGCACCTCTGGGTGTACTGCTTAACATCTTTTTGGATGGTCAGCCAAAAGTATCCTTGTCGAATGACCTTGTGGGCAAGGGCACGACTGCCAGAATGATTGCCGCAAATCCCTTCATGTATTTTTCTCAGAACATACTCGACCTCTTCAGGTCAGAGACACCTGAGATAGGGTAGAGAGAACTTTTGTATAAGGTGTCCTCGACCATGGTGTACTGAGCTGACCTCAACCGAAGTCTGCGTGCCTCAAGTCGATCTTCAGGTAGCTTGCCTTCCTGAAGATATCTGACTATTGGGTCCATCTAGTTCGAGACCATATTCACTGGGAGAACTGCATCTGGGACGGGCTCATTGATACTCAGCTCGACGAGGAATTTGATTGAGACTGATCTTGGGATGTTATCTTTAGCCGTTGTGGCCAACTTTTCCAGTACATTTTCTTTGGAGTTTTTTGACTAGGGATTAGGTTGACGTCGCACTTGAGGAATTTACTCATAAGTTCTCAGGCCCTCTGTGAGTAGGGGTTTACATCGAGTCGAACCGAGTCGAGATGGCCTCAGCTCGACTCGGCTCGGCCACTAGTTTACCTTAGCTAGAACTTGGCTTGGCTTAGTCCTCGAGCCTAATTGGCTAGCTTGGCCCAGTTCGGTCAGCAGCTTGGGCCAGTTTGAGTCGAGTTAGAGCCAAGTTCGCCTATGTAGCATTTTCACAAACACTTTGTCACACCCCAAATTTGAAAATTGGATTCACTGGAATCTCGATCGCTGAATCCGGTGCTGACAGCCTCTGTAGTACCCCATTCTAGGCTCTTAGCGTCCATACGCTAGATTCCGATCTTGGGATCTTACAAGGAAGATTTTTTAATGTACATTTAACTCATAATAAGAATAACCACAAGTATACCAAATCATAAAGGCAACAACATCATCATACATCCACTAATATAAGTTTTGAATACCATTCTGAAAGGGAAAATACATAAAAATCAAGGCTCCAGAAGACAGCTACACACTCCAAGCTCAACGCCGCTTCTGTAACTTATCATTACCTGCACACATCTATCATGCATAAGCTTATAGAAAGCTTAGAGGGTGGTGTAAGTGTGTGTAAAAGGTAAGAGTCAAGTATTCAATGCAATGTCATAATCATATAATGTCGAAATAGGCACAAGGTCATGAATAATATATTATCAGAGTAAGCGAGAATACTGACAAGTCCATGAGTTAGCAATATCAGAATGCGCGATACAGATCAACTATACAAATGAGGAACAATATCATAATACGCGATACAAATCAACTATACAAATAAGGAACAATATCAGAATATCCTATACAGATCAACTATGCAAACGAGGAACATTATCAGAATACGCGATACAGATCAACTATACAAATGAGGAACAATATCAGAATACGTGATACAGATCAACTATACAAATGAGGAACAATATCAGAATACGCGATACAGATCAACTATACAAATAAGGAGTCATAAAGAGTCAAATATCAGATGCTGTATCTAAACCATATAAATGTAAAAATATAGGTAACCCAAAATGTCATATGCCGCGAATGTAATGCAACATACAGTGCGAATGGAATGACCATGTTGGAGTGTGAAGTCAGGATGATAGTACGTAGTATCGCAGGCTATGGAGTCCATCACAAAGGACTTCTATCCAAACCAGTCTTATACCTAAATTTTGATAGTCAGACTCAATGTGGTAAACTCCTGATCTCAAGTTAGTTGCGCACCCCAACCAAAATCCTGGCCATTGCGAAGGTACATGTAACAAATAGTTGTGCACCACTAGCCCGAGTGGATAGTGAATGAATGAATGAATGAGTATGCAACTCCTTCTCAATAAGTCCACATATTAGTACTGTTCATCTCTGGGATCATCACCGGGGTTTAGTACATTCCAAATGGCACTGCCGCTCTCCCAGCTGCATAGTCTAAGTGAGCGTAAGAAACCTCACTATCTGCTTGACCAATAGTCTAATACCTATTTGGCACGTCGATAGTGGACACATTCACGAGCTGGTCAAACTCAGCCTAGTAATGCCCCTTGCGCTCGGGCGGGTAAGGCCACACCCCCTCCCAACCGACCACGACACAGTAGAAAACGCAGACTCCTGGTATTCGGTACTCGGGCGCTCATGTATCCACTCGGTCTTGATGTTGGGGCGTCCTCTGGTACCAAGAGGGTTTAGGGATTTTCACCCAAGGCCATCTATGGCAGCCTATGCTAAAATAAATTTCTGGTATCCCGTCTAGCCATCCACGATATGCCTGTGGAGGCTATAACCCCAATGTCGCTAGGGCGTATAGTAATTATAATGCAAGATGCATGAGTCATACAATCCAGTCATGCATCAATCCTATGCATACATGCGCTCATGTGAGATAACTTCCGCCTATCAAGGAGTCTCATAACAACATGCTCAATGACATATGTAATGATCAACCACATTTCATAACAAACATGCAGATGATGTGTATGGGTATGTATCATGATGCTATCTGTGACATACTCATAATCGGTATCATTAACCGGCATCGACATTGTGGACATTTAACCAACATTGCCCCCAAGGAATGACCCACATAGAGCCTAGCATATAGTGGACAAATGACTTCACACAAGGGCCAAATATACAACACAATGGGCCTTACTCAAGGGCCACATATACACAATAGGTGGTCCCTGCTCAGGGGCCTCAAATACATGACATGTGAGCTCCGCAGATGGGTCTTGAATACATCAAATAGGCCATGCATCATGGGCCTAATACACATCACAATGGGCCTTGCCCATGGGCCACGAATACATCACAATGGGCCTTGCCCATGGTCCTTGAATACATCACAATGGGCCTTATTACATAGACCTCCTATTCATTACATTAGGCCTTAAACACGGGCTGAATACACATCACAATAGGCCTCAACTACGAGTCGTGTATACATCATATAGGTCTCGACAATCTCCCTCGACATTCGAAATCGGCCTTAACAATCGAAATCGGTAAATTGGCCACATCAATCGGAATCGATCGACAATCGTCCTCGAACAATTTTCGGCAATCGATAATAAAAAATCGGTAAATCGGCCGCGTCAATCGAAATCGGCCTCAAGACGGAGTTCATATATGGATGGTCGATGATGGTCCAAGCAATATCAATGGGGCCCATTCGTTTGGGGTAACCCACTAGAGGATGACGAAAATGGGCCTAACTAGGCTCACAATATGGACATTTAACCATCACGACCCATTAATGTGGACATTTAACCAACATTGCTCCCAAGGAGTGGCCCACATAAAGCCAAACGTATAGTGGGCCCGCGACATCATATAAGGGCCTAATATACATCGCAATGGGCTTCATATAAGGGCCACATATACACCACATTGGGCCTCACCAAATGGGCCACAAATACTGTACAACGGGCCACATACTTGGGCTTATATACATCACAATGGGCTGCATATTATGGGCCAAAATTACATCTCATTGGGCCTTACCAAGCAATTCTCAGATACATCATACCAGGCCTTATCATATGGGTCGCAACTACATCACAATAGGCCTCACACATCTGGGCCTCAAATATACATCACAATGGGCTACGATCCATGAGCCTCGATATACATCAATTGGACCACATCAATGGCCACACCAGAGCACAATAGATGGGCCCTGCACATACAACAATTGGGCCCTCACTAGATGGTCGACGTGGATATATAATGCATACATCATGTGGGTCTCATGTCCCACGGACAGTGTGGATAAGGCATACATCATGGTGGTCCCCCGTCCCTAGATGGCGTGGATGAAATCCTATATCAAGGCAGACCACACCATTAAATGGACAGACAGTGCGAATACAACACATCATAGGACCAATACATATCACAATGGGCCTTGCCTATAGGCCTAAGATTCAAGTAGGTGGGCCCATCGTACGGACCCTAAATAGGAAGTAGGTGGGCTCTACCACATGGGCCAAAACACATCATGATAGGCCTTATACATGTCGCAATGGGCCACATCACGGTGGGCCACATACATCACAATGGGCCGCATTAATGGGCCTCATATCATACACATCAAACGAGCTGCATTAATGGGCTGCACTAATATATCAAGGTGGGCCATAAAAACATCATATTGGGCCTCGACAAAGGCCACAGTCACATCAACGTGGGCCTCACCACATGGGCCATATGCATATCAAATGGGCCACACATCTGGGCCTCGAATACATCAAATGGTCCTTATGCCTGGGTGTCAATTACATCACGTCGGGCCTCATCAAATGGGCCGCACATACAACTCATTTAGGTGGGCCCTGCACATTCTAAATGAGCCCCATCAGATGGACAATCAGCTTGCTATACACACAACTAGTGGGCCGCATAAGTGGATGACATAGATGAAACATGTACAACATGGTGTGCCATACAACGCAATGGGGCCCATGGCCCAATAAAATAGCTGAAAAGTGTGTGTATAATACAAACATCATGGTGGGGCCTAAGTCTTAAAAATCAAGTCAATCTGTGACTTGTGTGGGCCACACCAGGTACACAGTTAGGAGGTTTAGCCTCCATTAAAACATTCACAAGCATCAGTTGGGCTCACCAAGCTGTGGTTCACAAATCCAACCCATTCATAAGTTAACATATTGATTGATGAAGTGACGATAATTATCATCTTACTGAAAACTACTGTGGCCCTTAAAAGTTTTGAATGGTGGATGTCACTGTCCACACTATTTTCAAGGGTGGGGTTTAATTGAACTATAGATCTGTCCCATTCTTTTCTCATGTCATAAAAATGATCCTTCAAGATGGATGGACAGATTGGATGCATCACATGCATCATGGTAGGTCCCACCGTCCAGGTGTGGACGGTGTGGATAAAATACATAAACCATGGAGGGCTCCACCGTCCACAGCTGTGAACGGTGTGACTAAAACACATGCATCACTGTGGGTTCCACCGTCCACGGCAGTGGACGGTGTGAATAAAACACACACATCACTGTGGTTCCACGTGGGGCTCACCATAATGCTTATTTGCAATCCAACCCGTTCATAAGATCACGCAGACCTAGATGAAGGGGAAAAATAAATTTCCCAATGATACAAAACTACTGTTAACCCAAAAAGGGTTTCAATGGCAACTGTTCAATCTGACTGTTTCCTGTGATGTGGGCCGCCCGAGTCGTGTATGCGGTTGATTTTTGGTGGGGGCCCCATTGGCCTAAGGGGCCCACCAATGCACTGTGTGGATGGTTAAGATGCATCACGGTGGGGCCCACACATGGGACTATGGACCCTGTCCACCCGCACAAACCCTGCAGGTCTTGCCTCATGACTTAAGAAGAAGAAGGCCTGCATAAATATATATATATATATATATATTTGAAATCGAGTTTTTTCGAGGTTTTTCTATGGTAGGGCCCGCATCAACAAAATCCACCCCACCCATTGGTCTTTACTGCCCAAGATAGACCAAATGAGCCCAATATTGGCTATATTTTAGTGCATCAAAACAACAGAGTGGATTTCAATGATAGATACATTGTTTGCTATACTATGGCCCGCGTGAGAGTCAGATTGACGTCATTTTTTGGCTCAACACCTAAAATGGTATGGGGAAAAGGATGGACGGCGTGGATTGAATTTATACACCGAAGTGGGGCCTACATGCATAGCCCTTCCCAAACCCATTTTTCTTTTTTCTTTGTTACGGACGTCAGTACACCCACCGTCAGCTCACACTTCACTTGTTGGCAACGTCCTGCGTCCCTGGACGCTGGACAGTTGCATATAACACATCTATTTAAGGTGGGCCCCACCCACATACATGCTACCAGGGTAGGCCACCAAATGGTTGAATGGTGTGCATAAGACCGACATCAAGGTGAGGTCCCTTTGATGAACTGTTTGGACATTTCACAACTCATTAAGTGGGCCACACAATCACATCTTCACACATAAAACAAATGAAAAAGAGAGGGAGAGAGAGAAGCACCCACCTATCATTCTTCTTCCTCCTTAGCCTTCCAATGCTCCAAAAGTACTCCTTTAACGGTGGGGATGTTGATTTAAGGGTGAAGATGGGAGATAGGGAGTGGGCCACACATGGCTCTTCTCATGGAGAGCTTGGACGTGGGTTGCTTATGAGGAAAAATGAGAGAGAGAATGAAAGAGAGAGAGATGATGGGAGAGGAGTGATGGGGTGTGTAAGAGATGGATGGAAAGGTTGACTTTGGGGATGGTGTAGTATACTTGGGGGATGGGATAGGGTACTTAACTTAATGGGTGTACTTTGATAAGTGAAGTGATTGATGTGATGGATTCTTTACAGATTTACAACACGGGACGTTTTCCTCAAGCTGAACGCTGGCCTACATCTCCTGGTTCGAGTATCGCCTCACTGCGTGAGATGTGGCGTCGGAACCGCGGCGACGGTGCGGTCGCACTGGTACAAGTCTTAGGTCAAGCCGACTCTGGAATACAGGATATAACTCAGAGTTGCACGCAACTGCCGATAAAAATCGCAGGTCGCCAGAATTCAACCGGGAGTACCACAAAATTCTACGGAACGGTACGAGTTAGGACACGAGTCTTACAGCTCCCCCTCCTAATAAAAATTTCATCCTCGAAATTTAAAACACGACACAACCAATATAGAGCTCATCGAGGGAGGAAAATCCTTTCCGAACACAACATGCCAACGTAATCAACACCTAAGAGATGTGAACAATGCTTGCGAATCTCTACCTCCTGCTCCCAAAATGCCTCATCAACACTACGATGATCCAAATGGACCTCGAATCCTGAATAAAAAATGATTGAAACTGAAATATTATATAGCCTCACAATCTTAACGGTAGGGAGCTATATAAAAAAATCTCTAAGTTATTCGAACTCGGGGATCTAACAATTCTAGGTTCTTAACAATCATAGAATGCAGGGTAGCTATCAACAAATATGTGATGTTATCTTCAAGTATTCCCAAGTTTTGCTCTGATACCAACTTCTGTCATGCCCCAAATCTAGAAATCGGATTCACTGGAATCCCAATCGCCAAATCCAGTGCAGACAGCATCCGTAGTACCCCATTCTCGGCTCTTAGCGTCCATACGCCAGATTTCGATCCTGGGATCCTACAAGGAGGATTTTCCAATATACATTTAAATCATAATAAGCATAACCACAAGTATACCCAAATCAAAAAGGCAACAACATCATCATATATCCACTAATATAAATTTCGAATACCATTCTGAAAGGAAAAATACATAAAAATCAAGGCTCCAAAAGATAGCTGCACGCTCCAAGCTCAACGTCGCTTCTGCAACTTATCATTACTTGCACGTATCTATCGTGCATAAGCTTATAAAAAGCTTAGAGGGTGGTGTAAGTGTGTTTACAAGGTAAGTGTCAAGTATTCAACGTAATGTCATAATCATATAATGTCAAAATAGGCGCAAGGTCATGAATTATATGTTATTAGAGTAAGCGAGGATACTGACAAGTCCATGAGTCAAGCAATATCAGAATGCGTGATACAGATCAATTATATAAATGAGGAACAATATCAGAATACGTGATACAGATCAACTATACAAATGAGGAACAATATTAAAATACGTGATACAAATCAACTATGCAAATGAGGAACAACATCAGAATACGTGATACAGATCAACTATATAAATGAGGAACAATATCAGAATATGAGATATAGATCAACTATACAAATGAGGAACAATATCAGAATATGTGATACAGATCAACTATATAAATGAGGAGTCATAAAAAGTCAAATATCAGATGCTGTATCTAAACCATATAAATGCAAAAACACAGGTAAACTAAAATGTCATATGCCGCGAATATAATGCAACATGCGGTGTGAATATAATGACCATGCTGGAGTGTGAAGTCAAGATGATAGTACATGGTATTGTAGGCTATGGGGTCCATCACAAGGGACTTCTATCCAAACCAGTCCCATACCTAAATTTGAATAGTCAGACTAATGTGGTAAACTCCTGATCTCAGGTTAGTTGTGCACCCCAATTAAAATCCTGGCCATTGCGAAGGTACATGTAACAAATAGTTGTGCATCACCATCCAATCTTCAGGCAGCTTGCCTTCCTGAAGATATCTGACTATTGGGTCCATCCAGTTCGAGACCATATTCACTGAGAGAACTGCATCTGGGACGGTCTCATTGATACTCAGCTCGACGAGGAATTCGATTGAGATTGATCTTGGGATGTCATCTTCGGCCGTTGTGGCCAACTTTTCAGTACATTTGCTTTGGAGTTTTTTGACTAGGGATCAGGTTGACGTCGCACTTGAGGAATTTACTCATAAGTTCTCAGGTCCTCTGTGAGTAGGGGTTTACATCGAGTCGAACCGAGTCGAGATGGCCTCAACTCGACTCGGCTCAGCCATTAGTTGACCTTAGCTAGAACTTGGCTTGGCTCAGTCCTCGAGCATAATTGGCTAGCTCGGCTCGGTTCGGTCAGCAGCTCAGGCCAGTTCGAGTCGAGTTAGAGTTAAGTTCGCCTGTGTAACATTTTCACAAACACTTTGTCACTCCCTAAATTTGGAAATCGGATTCACTGGAATCTCGATCAGCGAATCCGGTGCCAACAGCCTCCATAGTACCCCATTCTCAGCTCTTAGCGTCCATACGCCAGATTCCGATCCTGGGATCCTACAAGGAGGATTTTTCAATGTACATTTAACTCATAATAAGCATAACCACAAGTATACCAAATCACAAAGGCAACATCATCATCATATATCCACTAATATAAATTTTGAATACCATTTTGAAAGGAAAAATACATAAAAATCAAGGCTCTAGAAGACAGCTACACGCTCCAAGCTCAACGCCGCTTCCGTAACTTATCATTACCTACACGCATCTATCGTGTATAAGCTTATAGAAAGCTTAGAGGTTGGTGTAAGTGTGTGCATAAGGTAAGTGTCAAGTATTCAACGCAATGTCATAATCATATAATGTTGAAATAGGCGCAAGGTCATGAATCATATATTATCAGAGTAAGCGAGAATACTGACAAGTCCATGAGTTAAGCAATATCAGAATGTGCATACAGATCAATTATACAAATGAGGAACAATATTAGAATACGCGATACAGATCAACTATACAAATAAGGAACAATATCAGAATATGCGATACAGACCAACTATCCAAATGAGGAACAATATCAGAATACGCGATACAGATCAACTATACAAATGAGGAATAATATCAGAATACGCGATACAGATCAACTATACAAATGAGGAGTCATAAAGAGACAAATATCAGATGCTGTATCTAAACCATATAAATGCAAAAACACAGGTAACCCAAAATGTCATATGCCGCGAATGTAATGCAACATACGGTACGAATGGAATGACTATGTTGGAGTGTGAAGTCAGGATGATAGTACGTAGTATCGCAGGCTATGGGGTCCATCACAAGAGACTTCTATCCAAACCAGTCCCATACCTAAATTTGGATAGTCAGACTCAATGTGGTAAACTCTTGATCTTAGGTTAGTTGCGCACCCCAACCAAAATCCTAGCCATTGCGAAGGTACACGTAACAAATAGTTGTGCACCACCAACTCAAGTGGATAGTGAATGAATGAACAAATGAGTATACAACTCTTGCTCAATAAGTCCATATATTAGTACTGTTCATCTCTGGGATCATCACCGGAGTTTAGTACACTCCAAATGGCACTGTCGCTCTCCCAGCTGCACAGTCCAAGTGAGCGTAAGAAACCTCACTATCCACCTGACCAATAGTCTAATACCTATTTGGTACGTCGATAGCGGACACATTCACGAGCTGGTCAAACTTAGCCTAGCAATGCCCCTTGTGCTCGGGCGGGTAAGGCCACACCCCCTCCTAACCGACCACAACACAGTGGGAGAGGCGGCCTCCTGGTATTCGGTACTCGGACGCTCATGTATCCACTCGGTGTCGATGTTGGGGCGTCCTCTGGTATCAAGAGGGTTTAGGGATTTTCACCCAGGGCCATCTATGGCAGCCCGATGCTAGAACAAATTTTCGGTGTCCCGTCTAACTATCCACGATATGCTTGTGGAGGCTTCGGCCCTGATGTCGCTAGGGGGTATAGTAATCATAATGCAAGATGCATGGGTCATACAATCCAGCCATGCATCAATCCTGCCCATACCGTGCACTCGTGTGAGATAACCTCCGCCTATCAGGGAGTCTCATAATAACATGCTCAATGACATATGTAATGATCAAAAAACATGCAGATGATGCATATGGGCATGTATCATGATGCTATGGTGTCACATACTCATAATCGGTATCATTAATCGACATCGACAATGTGGACATTTTACCAACATTGACCCCAAGGAATGACCCACACAGAGCTTAACATATAGTGGACAAATGACCTCACACAAGGGCCAAATATACAACACAATGGTCCTTACTCAAAGGCCACATATACACAATAGGTGGGCCCTACTCAGGGGCCTTAAATACATGACATGTGAGCTCTGCACATTTTTCTTGAATACATCAAATAGGCCATGCATCATGGGCCTAATACACATCACAATGGGCCTTGTCCATGGGCCATGAATACATCACAATAGGCCTTGCCCATCGGCCTTGAATACATCACAATGGGCCGTATTACATAGACCTCCTATTCATTACATTAGGCCTTAAACACGGGCTGAATACACATCACAATAGGCCTCAACTACTAGTCGTGTATACATCATATAGGTCTCAACAATCGGCCTTGGCATTCGAAATCGGCCTTAACAATCGGAATTGGTAAATTAGCCACGTCAATCAGAATCGATCGATAATCGTCCTCGATCGATTTTTGGCAATCGATAATCGAAAATCGGTAAATCGGCCACGTCAATCGGAATCGGCCTCAAGACGGGGTTCATATATGGATGGTCGATGATGGTCCAAGCAATATCAATGGGGCCCATTCATTTGGGGTAACCCACTAGAGGATGATGAAAATGGGCCTAACCAGGCTCACAATATGGACATTTAACCAACATTGCTCCCAAGGAGTGGCCCACATAAAGCCAAACATATAGTGGGCCCACGACATCACAATATTTCCTAATATATATCGCAATGGGCTTTATACAAGGGCCACATATACACCACATCAGGCCTCGCCAAATGGGCCACAAATACTGTACAATGGGACACATACTTAGGCTTATATACATCAAAATGGGCTGCATATTATGGGCCGAAATTACATCTCATTGGGCCTTACCAAATGATTCTCAGATACATCATACCAGGCCTTATCATATGGGTCGCAACTACATCACAATAGGCCTCACACATCTGGGCCTCAAATATACATCACAATGGGCTACGACCCATGGGCCTCGATATACATCAATTGGACTGCATCAATGGCCACACCAAAGCACAATAGATGGGCCCTGCACATACAACAAATGGGCCCCCACTAGATGGTCGACATGGATATAGAATGCATACATTATGTGGGTCTCATGTCCCATAGACAGTGTGGATAAGGCATACATCATGGTGGTCCCCCGTCCCTGGACGACATGGATGAAATCCTATATCAAGGCGGACCACATGTCCATTAAATGGACAGACAGTGCGAATATAACACATCATGGGCCTAATACATATCACAATAGGCCTTGCCCATAGGCCTAAGATTCAAGTAGGTGTGCCCATCATATGGACCCTAAATAGGAGGCAGGTGGGCTCTACCACATGGGCCAAAACACATCATGATAGGCCTCATACACGTCGCAATGGGCTGCATCATGGTGGGCCACATACATCACAATGGGCCTCATATCATACACATCAAATGAGCTGCATCAATGGGCTGCACTAATATATCAAGGTGGGCCATAAAAACATCATATTGGGCCTCGACAAAGGCCATAGTCACATCAACAGGGGCCTCACCACATGGGCCATATGCATATCAAATGGGCCACACATCTGGGCCTCAAATACATCAAATGGGCCTTATGAGTAACATCCTGAAAATCGAGGGTCGAGTAGTAACTCAACTCTCGAGTTCCAGAACATCACTTATGCAACAAAATGAATGATGATTGAATGTTGACTGTATTAGAGTAGTGAACATGAGTGAGATTAAGCAAAACAACATATTATACTCCAGAGACAGTTAAATTTGCAAGCGAATGACTGTGATAGATAGATAAAATATATAAACTATGATGAGTCTCTAGAGTGTGATAACATTTTCAGGTTAAATAATTACAAGTACAATCCTAAAATATACCAAATGTGTAAGGTCCTCTAGTCAATATCCCGGAAAGCCCCGTCGATCAGGACACGGCTCACAGGAAGCCGTCAGAAGACAACCAATACAAGCAGGCATCGTAGTCATTGCAAAGGTCCGCTCCGCCTCGAAGTAAGCGTCGCCATCAAATCGACAATGCCCATGGGTGTTCGAAACACCGTCCCGTAACGTGGGAGTGAGTAGCTAACTCAGTGGAACAATAAAGCATAGGTTAACATGTTATTGACTCAGTCAAGCAGTAATGATAAAGCAGTACAATCAAACACTCCTAACTACTCTTATTAATGCAAGTATGAATGATATGATGTATGCCCTCACCACACCCTCCCTCGTGCGACACCATCTCACGTTTGCGGCATGCTTTCTTCCCTCAGTGCTCCACATCTTCCAGGCACATGCAATGCATGGTGAGCATGATTACCGAGTTGTTATTAGTCCATTTTAAACAGTAGGATTGGAAAACTAAGGTACCTCCCTTGTATCATTCCCAAACATGATCCATTCTAGGGTCGTCAGTCCTAGTTAATATCAGGCGATGGTGTGTTTTCTAGGTCACTGCAAAGGCTGCCAGGGCTGTTATGCACAAAGGTTACACCACTCCCCCATCACCTCTTAAACGATTCACCACTATACAGAAACAGGCCTAGTTCATACTCTATATATCGCGGCAAAACTCTAAGGCTCACCGCGATTTCAGAGTATGCTCGAGGTTACTACAAAGGCATCATTCGTTGCACCACTCCCCCATCACCTTATCAATGTAGGCCGACAAAGACGAATATAGTGTCCCATACCACCATAATCGGTTCACGAGTCCGTTTACATCGGTCACTACGAGGAGGCACGTGGCCCCAGCGTAGGCCGACATCTCGACCACGGTGTCCCATACCACCATGCCCGGCTCATGAGTCTTAGTGGATCGAGGTACCATGGTTAAAAGGGATCTCACCGGTAAGTTTGGTACCCTAGGTTCAGCGATACGACCAAACATGGTGAACATACATTAGACACATCGGGTTACTTGATGGGCCTGACTAGCTCGAGCGCACAATTAATTAGACGACATGAAGTGCATAAGCACTTCGCGTGGCCTAACCACTGTCGCCAACTGACATACGACTCGGGTTCGTCAAACACATCTCACGTGGCGACATGAACCTCAGCCACGATCTCAAATCTGGTACCGATTGTCTGGACTATAGACATAGTCCCAAACTCAGTCAATTCCCATCCATAGCATGTAGAGTAAAGCATGATAAACAAAGTAGTTCAAGCATGCTAGTAGGCATGTTATAAGGCATGTTATAAAGCATGATATAAAGCATGTTGTAAAGCACTACATCAATAAGAATACAAACACATGTATTGCAAGTAAGCGGTTTAAGTGATCAACCTCATGGAGTTAATCATATATGTTGCTAGGGTAGTTGAGAATCCAATCTCAACACCCTCCTAAGGCATCAACATTCAAATACTTACTCACCCTAGCATTTCCACAAACACTTCACATACACTAATTCAACATACATAGCGTATGTTAACAAACATGTGTTAGGGCGAGTCCTTTCGCCAAGTAAATATTTTATGCGCACATAATATATTTATACAACAATTAATCATGGCAAACACATCGCTAAAATATACATGTATACGGTACTTCTTACAATACCGTATTTCTACATACATAGTGTATATTAGTAAACATGTATTTAGGTGAATCCTTTCACCAAATAAGTATTTTATCCATATATTGTATATCCATACGACAAATAAACATGTCAAACACATTTCCAAAAAAATTACGTATACGGTATTTTATACGAATACCTAGAATATGTGAAATTCCATATTCTATAATTTTAATCGAAACAGAAAATGGAAAGCACTTTATACATGTGCAATTGCATACAGATCATGAATTTATCATTATCTGACATTGAAAGCGTTGAAAACCGTAACCTATACACCTAAAGTCCTCACCTCGTGTCGTAGAATCGTAACAGAGTCGATAGGTTTGCTAAGCTTCCGTATACGGCAGTTTGACAACCTATAGAATGTAATAGGTTAGCTATTTCATAACCTACAACAATCAACATCCCAAATCAGGTTAGGGTTAGGGTTTCTTACCTAGAAACGACGCTAGGATCGCCAGGAAATCGATGAGAAAGGGGTAGTTGAACACGTATAGCAGCGGCAGGGAGTGCTCCCACATCTCCCACACTTTCTCTCTCTTTTCTCTCTTTCTCTCCTAGAGTTTTCTCAAATTCGTATGGCTGCAATCAGAGAGGGTTTAAGGTCCTTATATAGCCTACAAATTCACCAAATTAGACTTCTGGACAAGGTTTACTTAGGTTATAAACAAAGTGAAACTTTTTTAGCTCAACGGAGGACTTCTGGCGGGCCTCCTTGAGCCAAAGGTCGGACTTAAGCTCACTAACACCGGATCTATGTTCCATTAAGTTTTTGTTTCAGTCGGATATCCAGATCACGCGTGGCGGACCAGTTTCAGTTTGACGGTCAGTGGGTCTAGATCGGAGATTCCGAGTACATGTAAATGTGTATGAAATTTTTCCTGATCCGAGGGTGTATTTGGGTCAGATTCTGACGGTCTGATTGCTTAAAACTGATCCGCAAGCGACGAGTCTCAGATTACTATTCAAGATATTTATTTTGTAAAGGAAACAAGTGTTTTCACGCTCCCTCGCTCCGGACTGAAGCGAACAGCCGTGGAACACTATTTAGATTTGATTTCCGAGATGGTTGTCAAGCCCAGCGAGGCGGTCCTAAGTCCTTAACTTCGTGTTAATCGGACTCCCGTTGTGCGGTCCAGATCAGATACGGGGTTTCAAGGCATTCCCGAGAGCAGTCGGGTAATGAGTTTGATTCAAGATTTTAGGGTAACCTAGCGTCAATGATTCTACAAGTTTTGGGTCTTGCAGATCATATTTAAAGCGATTCAAACGGATTTCGTAGCTAATCTAGTTTAGCACTTAGTTACTTTGTCTCATTTCTAAAGGATTTAGTCCTGTAAGATTTTTGTCTGAGGTGGTACTTAGTCCTTTGCACCAAGTTATACTACTTAGCTAGTTTAAGATAGTGTCTAGGGTGAAAGTTCTTAGAAAAATTGAAAGATCAAGGTGGTGAAGGGTGAGATTTGTGAAGGAAATGGGTTAAGAAGTGATTTTTAGACTGTGGAATTGAGTTCTGACAGGTTAATAAGGCATCCGGAGCGACCCATTGCCTAAGGACGTCTAATTCCAGGTTGGGAAAAATCCGGGATGTTACATTATGCCTGGGTGCCAATTACATCACGTCGGGCCTTATCAAATGGGCTGCACGTACAACTCATTAAGGTGGGCCCTGCACAATCCAAATGAGCCCCATCAGATGGACAATGTGCTTGCTATACACACACCTAGGTGGGCCGCATAAGTAGATGATATAGATGAAACATGTACAACATGGTGTGCCATACAACGCAATGGGGCCTATTGCGTAATAAAATAGCTGAAAGTGTGGGTATAATACACACATCATGGTGGGGCCTAAGACTTAAAAATCAAGTCAATCCGTGACTTGTGTGGGTCACACTAGGTACACAGTTCGGAGGTTTAGCCTCCATTAAAACATTCACAAGCATTAGTTGGGCCCATCAAGCTGTGGTTCACAAATCCAACCCATTCATAAGTTAACATATTGAAGTGACGATAATTATCAGCTTACTGGAAACTACTGTGGCCCTTAAAAGTTTTGAATGGTGGATGTCACTGTCCACACTATTTTCAAGGGTGGGGTTTACTTGAACTATAGATCTGTCCCATTCTTTTCTCATGTCATAAAAATGATCTTTCAAGATGGATGGACGGATTGGATGCAACACATGCATCATGGTAGGCCCCACCGTCCTGGTGTGGATAAAATACATAAACCATGGAGGGCTCCACCGTCCACAGCTGTGGACGGTGTGACTAAAACACATGCATCACCGTGGGTTCCACCGTCCATGACAGTGGACGGTGGACGGTGTGAATAAAACACACACATCACTGTGGTTCCACGTGGGGCCCACCATAATGCTTATTTGCAATCCAACCCGTTCATAAGGTCACGCAGACCTGGATGCAGGGGAAAAACAAATTTCACAATGATCCAAAACTACTGTCAACCCAAAAAGGGTTTCAATGGCAACCGTTCAATCTCACTGTTTCCTAGGATGTGGGCCGCCTGAGCCGTGTATATGACTGATTTTTAGTGGGGACCCCACTGGCATAAGGGTCCCACCAATGCACGGTGTGGATGGTTAAGACGCATCATGGTGGGGCTCACACATGGGACCGTATTCCTTGTCCGCCCGCACAAACGCAGTAGGCGCTGCCTGCGGCTTCTAGCAGCAGCATCGCTGCTGTATAAATATATATATGTTTTTGAAATTGAGTTTTTTCGAGGTTTTTCTATGGTAGGGTCCGCATTAATAAAATCCACTCCACCCATTGGTCTTTACTGCCCAAGATAGACCAAATGAGCCCAATATTGGCTACATTTTGGCGCATCAAAACAACAAGGTGGATTTCAATTATAGACACACTGTTTGCTATGCTATGGCCCGCCTGAGAGTCAGATTAACCTCATTTTTCGGCTCAAAATATGGGGAAAAGGATGGACGACATGGATTGAATTTATACACCGAAGTGGGGCCTACATGGACAGCCCTTCCCAAACCCATTTTTCTTTTTTCTTTGCTACTGACGTCAGTACATAACACATCTATTTGAGGTAGGCCCCACCCACATACATGCTACCAGGGTGGGCCACCAAATGGTTGGATGGTGTGCATAAGACCCACATCAAGGTGAGGTCCCTTTGATGAACGGTTTGGACATCTCACAACTCATTAAGTGGGCCACACAATCACATCTTCACACACAAAACAAATGAAAAAGAGAGGGAGAGAGAGAGAAGCACCCACCTATCCTTCTTCTTCCTCCCTAGCCTTCCAATGCTCTAAAAGTACTCCTTCAATGGTGGAGATGATGATCCAAGGGTGGAGATGGGATATAGGGAGTGGGACACACATGACTCTTCTCATGGAGAGCTTGGACATGGGTTGCTTATGAGGAAAAATGAGAGAGAGAATGAAAGAGAGAGAGATGATGAGAGAGGAGTGATGGGGTGTGTAAGAGATAGGATGAAAAGGTTGACTTTGGGGATGGTGTAGTGTACTTGGGGGATGGGATAGGGTACTTGACTTGATGGGTGTACTTTGACAAGTGAAGTGATTGATGTGATGGATTCTCTACGGATTTGCAACACGCGACGTTTTTTCTCTAACTGAATGCCAGCTTACATCTCCTGGCTCGGGTATTGCCTCACTGCGTGAGATGTGGCGTCGGAACCGCAGTGACAGTGCGGTCGCACGGATCGAGTAGGCCCACTCATATTGGACCGTACATCGAGTCGAGTTCGGATCAATGACCAATCCAGACCGATCTGATCTGATTAGTTCTAATCCATAATGTTCATTTAATACTGTTTCCTGTAATGTTGTCCACCTGAGATTGGGATATACCTCATTTTTGGTTTAATACCATAAAATGATCTAGAAAAATAGATGGACGACATGGATGAAATAAATACATCATGGTGGGGTCCATAGAGCACCGACCACTAGCTATTGGCTGGTTACAGGGGGAGTAGCCAATTCGTTCTCTTAGGCCTTAGCTCATGGCTTGAGGTGCATCGAGCACCGAGCTCTGCCAGACTGCCACAAGAAAAGAAAGAAAATAGGGAAATTGTTCTATGCGGTCGAGCTCATGGGAACTTCCCATGAGGTCGAGCTGTGTGGGCCCCACTGTGATGCGTGTCTAACATCAACACCGTGCATTTGATGGGTCCCCTTTAAATTATGGGATATCCCAAAAATTAGCCGTATACCGAACTCAGGTGGGCCATACCATCTAAAATCATGTGAAGACATTCTTAAAACATATAAAAGCACTTGGTGGGGCCCACCTACAAATTGGATGCATCTGAAACTTGGTATGACTCCTCATCCAAGTGGGACACACATAATGGATGGTCTCGATTTGTGAACCACACCTCGGTGTACCCAAGAAATGATTATGAATGTTTTACTGGGAGGGTAACCTGTAACCCCTCTCAACTTTTGTACATGAAGCGGACTGGCAGGTGTACCACGCCGGTATATTGACGTCAGCAAGTTCTGTGGGTCCCATTATGAGGTATGTGTTATATCCAAAGCGTCCATCCATTTGGCCGGCTTGTCTTAAGGCTTTAGCTAAAAAATAAGATAGATCTAAAGATCAAATGGACCACACTACAAAAAAATAATTTAAAACACTAGATTCAATCCGAACCATACCCAACCCGATCCGAACTCGGTTTGGGTTAGGTTAGCAGTGCAATGGATCAGATCGAGTCAGAGGA
Organism: Magnolia changhungtana; assembly: GCA_030180095.1. Lineage (NCBI taxonomy): Eukaryota > Viridiplantae > Streptophyta > Magnoliopsida > Magnoliales > Magnoliaceae > Magnolia > Magnolia changhungtana. The sequence continues at coordinate 20,580,290 of JASAUF010000600.1, read as the reverse complement.
CCCGAACTTGGTCCCGAATCGGATTGAGTTCGGGTCAGTACATTGAAAGTTTCAGACTGAGTCAAGTTGGACGCAATCCGGTCCGACTCGACTCGATGCCCACCTCTACTCCCGGATAAGGGCCGAGTTGACCGCTACTATCGAGATTGTCAAGTATAATAGTAGCGACTCTCCTTGCTTGGGCTTTGAGAGTAGTAGTGGTTAACCTAAGTACTGTTTGAGCTGTTGGAAGGCCAGCTCACAGTCCTTAGTCCATTTTGTCTTCCGTTTTCCTTTCAACTGTTTGAAAAAAAGGAGACACTTGTCAATGGCTCGAGAGACGAAACAGTTGAGGGTGGCAACTCTGACAACTCTCCTTGTGAGGTATTGAATTTTCTTCATTGTCCTGGGCGAGTTCATGTCCAGAAGAGCTCGGATCTTGTCGAGGTCGCCTATATCCCCCTTTGGCTGACCAGGAAGTCAAGGAATTTTCCCGAGTTGACGCCACAGGCGCATTGCTCAGATTCAATTTCATTTGGTACTTTCGCAGGATTGCGAACATCTCCTCAAGGTCGGCGGTGTGGCCTGTAGCTTTGATACTCTTGACTAGTATGCCGTCAATGAAGACCTCCATGGAACATTCGATCTGCTGAGGAAACATTCTATTGACGAGTCGTTGGTATGTGGCCCCAGTGTCCTTCAGCCCGAAGGGCATGGCCTTCTAATAGTAGAACCCCTTATCGGTGACGAAAGTCGTCTTCTGCGTATCGTGGGGATGTATGACGATCTGGTTATAGCCTGAGTAAGCAACATGAAGCTTAGGAGCTCGTGCCCGACCGTGCTGTCAACTAGCTAGTCGATCCGTGAAAGGGAAAAATTGTCATTGGGGCAGGCTTTGTTCATGTCAATATAATCAACACAGACCCGCCACTTCCCATTGAACTTTTTCACCAAGACGATGTTGGTGATCTAGTCAGGATAGTAGATCTCTTCAATAAAACCTGCTTCGAGGAGCTTGTTGACCTCTTCACTGATGATAGCATAGTGTTTTGGTTCGAACGCACATCACTTCTACCTCACTGGTCAGTGGTTAGGGTCAATGTTCAGTTTGTGACCATCACTTTTGGGCTGATGCTGTGCATGTCCTGATGGGACTAAGCGATTCGTTGGCGTGTCATCGGTGGAGGTACATGATCTCATCCCGCAGAGCTGGAGCCAGTGATGAGCCGACCTATACTGTTCAGGTCAGGTCAGCTTCGCTGAGGGGGATTGTCATGCCCCAAACTTAGAAGTCGGGCTCACAAAATTTCCCATCACCGAATCGGGCGCCGACAACCTCCGTAGTACCCCATTCTCGGCTCCTGGCACCCATATACCAGGTTCCGATCCTGGGATCCTATAAGGACAATTTTTAATATAAATTTGTTTCAGCATAACCACAAGCATAACCCATGAACAATAACCAGATCGCCATCACAAAATTCACTATGATAAAAAACTTTAAGTACAATGTGCATAAAGGGAAATACAATGATAATAATAACAAAACTCCAAAAGTTCTGCGGCACGCTCCTGCTCCTGCTCAGCTACAGCCTAGTGTCACCTGCACGATCAATCATACATAAGCTTATAGAAATTTTAGAGGGTGGTGTAAGTGTGTGCGCAGTATAAGCATGCTTAGGATGTAATATCAGAGTAACACGGAAACATACTGGCAAGTCCATGAATGTTAACAGTCATACCAAAGCTATGCGATACAAGGCATGAATGCTATCGGCCATACCAAGGCTATGCGATGCAATGCCTATAGTGCCAATGTCATATGAGAGGTACAACTCAAGCATACCAAATCTCATCTGAATCCTCATATCAATACAGTTCATCTCTGGAATATATATCACCAGGGTCTAGTACACTATACACCAGATTGCCTCCCACTGAACGTGTGACCATGTAAGTGGAAGAGCCTCACTATCCACCTACCAATATTGGCTCGACACATCGATAGCGGACCCATTTATGAGCTGGTCAAACTCACCCTAATTATGCCCCCTACCCTCTGGCGGATAAGGCTACACCCCTTTCCAACCGACCACGACACAGTGGGAGACGCAGACTACTGGTATATGGCCTTCGTGCGCTCATGTATCCACTTAGTCTCGACATTGGAGTCATCCTCTAGTACCATCGGGTTTAAAGATTTTCACCCAGGGATATCTATGGTGCCCCGATGCTAGTAACAGTATTTCTGGTGTCCAGTCCTACCATCCACGATATGCCTGTGGAGGCTATGACCCTGATGTCACTAGGGCGTACAGAAATCATATCACACAAATGTGAGATGCATGAATCATACTATCCAGTTATGTAGCAATCCTATGCATACCGCACGCTCATGTGGGGTAACTTCGCCTATTAGGGAGTCTCATAAATAATCTGCCCACTAGCATATGCTATGATCAATCACTCCTCATATCAAGCATACATATGATGCGTATGGGCATGAATCATGGAGCTATACTAAGCATACTTGTACGATAATGATGTACTCTCCTCATATCAAGGTTGGGCCTAGGTGGCCTACCTATACTTCTAAGGATCTGGAACGGGTTTCCTTCTCCATACTATCATATAGCCTGTTAGATTCCTTAGGGGGGGCCCAAATAAGTCCTAGATGGACTCCAAGATTAAAATAATTCTACTAGCAACCCCAACATCTTGGGTTAACCCAATAAGGATAGATGGATCATGCAATATCAATGGGGCCCAATGATTAGGGTTAACCCACTTAGAGAATGATGAGGGGCCTAACAAAGGCTTAAGGGAAGGTCGCAATGTGGATAGTTAACCATCATTGCCCATTAATGTGGACATTTAACTAACATTGCTCCCAAGGAGTGGCCCACATAGAGCCAACCATATAGTGGGGCCCATGACCTCACACAAGGGCCTCATATACAACTTAATGAGCCTCATACAAAGGCCTAATATATAACATAATGGGCCTCACCAGATGGGCCACAAATACATCACATTGGGCCTCACTTAAAGGCCTCATATACATCACATCGAGTCTCACCAGATGGGCCACAAATACATTAAGAACCATATAGTGGGACCCCTCATGTGATGTAATTGGGCCTCATTCAAAGGCTTCATATACATCGCTTGGGGCCTCATCATATGGGCCCCTCTTTCATTATAATGGGCCGCACATATGGGCCACACAAATATCATATTGGGCTGCACATACATCACATTGGGCCTCACTCATGGGCCTCATGCACATCACATTGGGCCTCACCCATGGGCCTCAAATACATCATAATGGGCCACAATTACATCACATGAGGGGTCCACGGGTTGGACGGCGCTGATAAAACACTTACATCATGTGGGGGCATGTGGATGGACGGTGTGAATATGCAACACATCACAAGGTGGGCCCCACCCGTCCAGAAATCAGATGGACAACGTGGCTGAAAACACATACATCATGTGGTGGGACTCATGTCCAGCACATCCGGATGGCGTGGATGAAACACTTGCATCATGTGGGCTTAACACAATCCCACACTAGACGGTGTGGACCGCACACAGATCATAGCAGGCCTCACCATCTGATGGCCAGTGCGGATGGGACACATATATCATGTGTGGGTCCCACACGTGTGAGTACAACACATATATCACTGTGGCCTACGGACGGCCTAGATATAAAACACATACCTCAAGGTGGGTCCCACCATCCTGTGTTGGAGGGTGTGGACACCACAAAATGAGGTGGGTCCCACGTCCATACATAAATGGATGACTGTGATAAAACACATATACCAAGGTGGGCCACACCCATCCAGCAAACGAACGGTGTGGTCAAGACCCATACATCACGGTCAGCCCCACACAGCACTGTCCATGGATGGACGGTGTGGATATAAAAAATATACATCAACGTGGTGTAGCACGTGTGGGGTGGGTCCCACGTCCTGCTAAAATGGAGGATAGTATGGATATACACATATAGAGCTGGGCATTGGACCAAGTCAGATCGGATTGGGGCCAACTCGACTCGGTTTAAAATTTGCAGGACCTGACTTGAACTCAATCCGATCCGGGACCGAATTCGAGCCATCTAACTTGAACCGATCTGAACCCCTGGTGGCCTGAACCGATCCGAGTCCAACTCGGTCAGGAAAATCGAGTCGGATCAGATTGGGCAAGGTTCAGATTGTTCATTTTTTTTAACGGTGTGGAAATCATTATTCTCATTGTTTCTTATGGTGCGATCTACTTGATTATTAGATATACTTATTTTGTTTAGTATCAACCGCTAAAATGATCTGAAAAAACTGATGGATGGTGTGGATAAACCAAAAAAATTCAAGATGGGCCCCACATAGTTTACTCAGTAGGATAAAAATGTACTATAGCTCACACCAGCTATATAGCTTCTTGAAGAAGCTTTTCACCAGCTGTGTAGCTTCCTGAAGAAGCTTTGTAATTACCATAAGTACTGCTGTCTGTAGCTAGCACTAGCAATATAGCTGCTCTAGGTACGTGTCGTACGAAGACGAGCACTGACGCTCCTCGAGCTCTGAGTTGTACGAACGGTTCAAAGGAGATCAAAGTTACATGGGCCCCACAGTGATGTATTTATTATATCTACACCATTCATCTATTTTTAGAGATCATTTTAGAGCATTATCCAAAAAATGAATCATATCGAAAGATCATCTGGACCACAACATAAATAGCAGCGAAGATCATGATTTTCACCGTTAAAAAATTTGTAGGACCCACAATAACGTTTATTTTACATCCAATCTGTTCATAAGGTCACAGGTATGTGAATGAAGAGGAAAAACAAATTTCATAAGGTCACATGTACCTGAATGAAGAGGAAAAATAAATTTCATATTGATCCAAAACTTCCGTGACCTTAAAAAGGGTTTCATGGTAGACGTTCAATCTCCCACTAGTTTTTGCAGTGTGGTCCAGTTGATGGTTAGATTCTTCTTATATTTTGTCTCGAGCCTTAAAACGAGCTCGCCAAATGGATGGACGATTTGGATATCAGACCCACAGATCTTACTAACGTCAATATAGCAGCTATATAGCTGGTGTGAGGTACACCCACCAATCCACTTCCTTTCTACTGCTCACTTGAACATTTGAACTTGTTGCGTAGCATATCAAGCAAGAAGCAATGAACTACACCTCTTTCTCTTTCTTTGCAACTCGCATGGCAAAAAAATCATGATTTTCAGCATACCAGCTTAAAACCTATGTAAGTTCTTATCAACTCTCCCTTTTTTCATACATATATAAAATGAAATTTATTAGAAACTATAAAATACACACCATAAATGGCCAGGATCGGATCGAATCCAGTTGGATCAGATTTCAGATCGGTTCGATCTGGATTGGCATGATCTGAACCTGATCCGGTAAATGATCGGATCTGCCTGATCATATTTAAACTGTATCAATCCAGGCCATCGGTTCGGTTCAAATCGGGTCGGATCTGGTAAGAAATGCCTATCTTTATACACATACCTCATGGTCAGATCCACAGAACTTACTAACGTTACTGCAGCAGCTGCTGCTGCGTGGGACCCACCGTCCCTTGCTGGACGGTGTGGGTACACCACATATATCACGTGGGCCATGTCCAAGGGATGGACGACCTTGATGAAAAACATACATTAGGTGGGTCCACACATGTGGGACGCATCATCTTTAGATCGGCTGATATTTGTGATTTCCTTCATCCAGGCCTGTCCCAATGGACAGGTAGTAAGGTGGGGTCCAACACATGGACGGTCTGGATCAGGTGGGCCACACTCCATCATAAGAGAGACAGAGAGAGACAACATGGTGGATGAACCTTGCCACTATGAGCCCCTCAATACATGCATCAAATGGGTCCCACCACATGTGGGCCTTCAAATCATCAAGATCAATGGTAGAAATCCTACGATCACCCACCAATTCCACTTCTTCTAGGCTCCTTAAAATGCTAAGCTCCTTGGCTTCAACTTTGATGGAGGATGATGAAGATTGAAGGGTGGAGATGAGAGTTTAGGGGGTAGGAAGTGGACCACACTAGGCTCTCCTCTTGGAAATGCTTGGACAGTTGCTCTCCTTGGATTGCTTGGAATGAGTAGGGAAGTGGGATGGGATGGAATGATGGATGGTGTGGTGTAAGAAAGGGATGGGTGACGTAAGAAAGGGATGAGTGGAGAGAGAGAGAGTCGACTTTGGGAAGGCTTGTGTAAGAGAGGGATGGGTTGGGTATGGGTTGTGATAGGATGTGTACTTGATTTGTACTTGATTGATTGATGTGATGTTTGGGTAGAGATTCTCTTAAGATTCGCAATGCGTGATATTTTCTCAAAATACACGTGGGCCCACAACTCTTAGCCAAGGTATCACATTAAAGTGTGAGACACGGCGTTAGAACCGCGGCGACGGTGCGGTCGCTAGGGTACAAGTTTCAAGTCGAGTTGACTAAGATCTACGGGATGCGACTTAGGGTCACGCGCAAATGCTGTCTACATGTTGCGGGTTACCGAAATTCGATGGGGAGGATAGCGGGGGTCTAAGGAATGGTATGGACTACGATATGGACCTTACAGTGTTAGTTACGAGGTCCTCCATTGGAGATCGTCTCTCGATCAATTCTTCTAGAGGATCAAGGGAGGTGATGGCCGTCGTGTGATGCTGTGTCCTTAATGCTGTTGAGTAGCATTGGCAAGCTTTCTGCTGATCTCCTCTGACCTACTCGTCTCCGTGCTCAGTCAAAATTTTTATTGCGAGGTGTTAAGTCGATACCACCGCTTGTAGAGCGTTGAGGGATGGTTGTCCGAGGATGACATTATAGACGGAAGGGTAGTCGACTACAAGGAAGTTGATCATGGTCGTCGTCTGGTTCTGCCCTTCTCCCGCTGTGATTGGAAGCTGTATGGATCCCTTGGAGGTGACTCTATCCCCTACGAATTCGAGCATTGAAGTTTTGACAGGTCGGAGTCGAGACCTCTCGACTCCCATTTTATCAAAGGCGTTGGTGAAAAGGATATCGGCTGAGCTGCCAATGTCCACCAAGATCTAAAGCACTTTACAGTTGGCTATGGTCATGGCCACCACTAGTGCATCATCATGGGAGGGGGGGGGGGGTGGACACCTCAGGCATCCTCCTCGGTGAAGGTCAATTCGTAGGAGCTACTTTCTGTTCTTTTAGAGGTCTGTAGGTGAGGTAAACTTGATGTTCTGAGCTGCTGTGGCTGATGCTCCGGGCATGGGCACTGCGTGCTTGGTTCGAGTCTCCTCATCCAGTATGGCCGACGAAGATGGTGCGTATCTCTCCCGTAGCCTTGTTGTTATTGTCATTGATGGGCTACTTGTTCTTCCCATCTAACCGTTCTTCCCTCATATTGACATGTTCTCGCAGATGTCCATTGCGGATGAGGGCCTTGATTTCTTCCTTAAAGTCGAAGTAATAGTTAGTGGAGTGATCGTGGTCGTGATGGAAGTGGCAATACTTCCATTTATCTTGCATGTCAGCGTCAGTCTTCATCTGGTTCGGCCATTTGAGAAGCCGTTTGTCCCGAACTTTCATGAGGACTTGCTCGGGCGTCGCGTTGAGGGGAGTGTAAGAGTTGAATTTGCTCTCCGGACGTCTGCTCGGACGTTGACCTCTAGTCAGATCATCGTCTCTTCTTCTCTTGTTGTTAGGAGCCAATGCTTGTTCTTCCTTAGGTCGTTTCTCCTTGATCGAGCTTCCCATGTTTCGAGTAGCTTTTCGCGAACTAAAAAGTTCATCGGCGTTGGAGTATTTTTAGGCTTGGTTGACTTGATCGGCTAATGTCGTCGGGCGATTCTTGCCGAGCGAGAAGAGAAATCTCCCCTTTCTTAGGCCGACCATCATAAAGGATAGGGCGATCTGATTCGAATAGCCCTCCACTTGTATCGCATCCAGGTTGAAGCGTTTGATGTAATCCTTCAATAACTTGTCTTATTTATGAACAACGGTGATAAGGTGAGTCGTTGGCTTCAGCCTTTCTTTTCCTCTGATGAAGTTGGTAATAAAGGCTTTACTGAGCTGTGTGAATGAGCTGATGGACAGCTGTAACGCCTTGAATTTCGAGGGTCGAGCAAAGCTCAACTCCTGAGATCCAACACATCACTTATGCAACATAGATAATGATGTTTAAATGTTGTCCATATTAATGCATTTAACATGAGTGGAATTATACTAAAGCAGCATATCATACTCTAGAGATAATGTAATTTAACAAGTGGAAGACTAAAAAATATATATAAAGATAAGTAAGCGGTTATCTACCTCCAGAGTGTGATAATGCAATAGGGCTTAATACATACATGTTTTGTTTCAAAATATACAAAATGTCCTAATGTAAAGTGTTCGACTAAATCATATATCCCTGTGATCCCGTCGAAGCAGCACGGGGTTTACATAGACCCGCCTAAGAACTGGACGTAGGAGAATTCCTCCTCATCCATATGGTCCTGCTCCATAGTATAGATTCTATTGTCACCTGCATCTAAACCAGAGTCTGGTTGGTGTTTTAAAACACCATCCTAGGTGGGAATGAGTAGCTAATTCAGTGGAACTATAAAGCAAAGGTTAATATATTATCAATTTAGTTAAGCAGTAATTATAAAGCAATACATCAAACCATCCTAGCCACTCTTATTAATGCAGGGATGATATGCGGAAATGATGCATGCCCTCGCTTACACTCCCTCAACGACTTCATCTCACGGTCGCGCACGGAAAAATCCCTAAACATGCGCTTCCTCACCAAAGCACATGCAATGCGGTGCATAGTTGTGTTAGCTAAGTAGTTAATTAGGCTTATTCGTACAACGGATTCAGGAAGCTAAGGTACCTCTCTTTATATCATTAACCTAAATGGAGATCCATCTAGGGTTGTCAATCCTAGTTAATCACATACGATAGACAAGTTGTAAGGCATCACCCCTAATGAAAAGCAGTCGATAGGCAAATTCAAAAGTTTATACTTGAGGTCACACCACCAATGCCTTACCAAATGGAGCGCTATTTTTAAAGGGGGTCCGGATCAGACGGTTCACCCCAACCCACGTTGGGACTGCAGGCAGGATTCGCCGGTGTAGACCTACAACTCGAACACAGTGTCCCATACCACCATGCTTGGCTCACGAGTTTGGGTTGCTCACTAGTCACTACGGGGAGGCTCGTCACCCCAGTGTAGGCCGACAGCTCGACCACGGTGTCCCATACCACCATGCCCGGCTCATAAGTCTTACGGATCGTGGTACCATGGTTAAAACAGACTTTGCATTGGTAAGTGGTACCTTAGATTCAAGCAGTAGTGTCCAAACATGGTAAACACATAATAGGCCAATCGGGTTATTTGAAAAGTTCGATTAGTATGAGTGCACGCTGAATTAATCGACATGGAGTGCATAAGCACTCTACGTGGCCTAACCACTGTTGACAATCATCGTACGACTCGAATTCATCGAACGTATCCGATGTGGCGAGACTAGTTCAACCACTTAATCGAGAACTGTTATCGATTGCCTGGACTCCATTATAGTCCCAATCATACTCAAATGCAGCATGTGGATACATGTGATAATTATATAAGTATTTAATAAACAATCTAAGTACAACACTCATTTGAGCATTTTATCAAATATATTGAACATGTTACCGAACATTACAATTCATCCATAAATTGCATAGTTGAAATTAAGGTTACATGAAGGAAATTATACATATAGATAAGGTAATTGAAAATCCTATCTTAACACTCTTATTAAATACAATTCATCAAGCAATTTCTCATTCAGACATTTTGTCAAATGCTTAAACTACACCTTACTAATTACATAGACTAAATTAGTTACGACATGCATTATAAAAATTCATTACACAACATTGGTTATAAAGCATATAACATACATGGATTCTAGATTAGAAATTATGACAAGCACAAATCAGGATTTCACACTCATTCAAACATTTTATCAAACACTTAGGCTACCCTTTACCCAATATATAGACTAGATTAGTTACAACACTTATCTTAGCAAATCCTTACATAGGGGGGTTAGCATGCATACGACAACGATGAATCATAGTTTAGTAGTCATAGCAAACACAAATGATATTTACATGTTCATACAAACATTTCAATAAACACATGAGATGCGTATTTTGTATTACATAGTTCACACATGTATATTATACCGACAATGGCGTATTTAAGACAATATGGCAACAATCAAGTTAGACATAAATCATTACTGACATTGAAATTCTTGAAAACCATAACCTAAACATTTATAGTCCGCACATTTCATCGGATTGCTCGTTTCGAACTTGGTTTGAATCCTACGCTCTTGTCTACAGAACAATGGTTACCTAAATCACGAAATAGGTTAGCTATTTCGTCGAATCCTCTATTTAGATTCCTAAAACAAGATTAAGATTAGAATTTCTTACCCAAATCGAAGTTGGAATGGCTCGTGTAGTGATGGTGGGGAGGCAATTTGGTACGTGGAGTAGTGGGAATGAATCCCAGCAACGATCTCCCAAACTCTCACTCTACTCCTCACTCTTTTCTCCTCTTTTCTCTCTCCTCTCACCTAAGGTTTGAGAAATTCGTATGAGAGAGGGGTGGGGTGGTTTAAGGGCCTTATATAGGCTCATAAGTGATGTAAATGGCCCCAGGGCTATGGTATACTAGGGTTATAGCTAAAGGGCGACTGTTTCTGACGAATGGACTCATCTGGAGGTCCATTACCTGTCTATGTCATGGAGTAAGTTCATTGACAATGGATCTAGGCCAAGTTATGATTTCGGTACGATCGGATTAGTGGATCGACCGTGGAGGACCGGTATCAAATCAACGGTCGTTGTCACTCGATCAGGGCCACAAGTATACGGATAAGAGCAGAGAAATTTCTCTGATCCATGGGTGAAGTTTGGTAAGAATCTGACGATCTGAAGTCTTTAATTTCGCTCGCAAATGAACAGTCCAATTCACTTAAGTTCCAATTCATTTTCTGAAGATATTCACGTTTCTCACATACTTCGCTCAAGGCTTAAGTTGTACATTTCTAGATACTATTTGGGTTCGATTCCCACGATGGTCATCAAGCCTAATAAGACGGTCATAAGCCTATAGTTTCGTGGTAATCGGACTTTCAACGCTTGGTCCAGGCCCGATACAGAGTTTCAATGTGTTCCCGAGAGCAATTGGGTTTTGAGATTGCTCCCAGGTTTTTAAGTAATGTTGAGTTAGCGATTTTAATAGTTTTGGGTATTTCCATTTGTATAGATAATGGTTCAAGCCAAATCCATCGATTGTTTAGTTTAGTACTTAACTAAATTCTGCCCTAATTACGATAGAATAAGGTCCTAGGGTAGTTCTGTCCCTTTTTAGCAGTTTTAGTTAGTATATTATTTTAATTATTTTTTAATAGTTCATTACCAAGTCTACTTTATCTCCACTTAATTTCATTAGATTTCATGTTGTAGAAAAATTCTAAAATTTTTGGAAGTAGCAGTTGTCCGAACTAATAATTTTTGAACAGTTGTCATATCAACCTAGATTTAATTATATTAAAATTTTATTATATTTTTACTTATTTTTATATGAAACTAGACTTATCAAGCTTCAATCTGACTTTTGAATCACCTAAATCAGAGTTATATCAAGGGAGATATGACTTTTTGAAGTCGGTCGAAAAGTGTAGAAAATTGCAGTGATGGTCCAGCGAAATTCGGTGCACCGACGGCACGCCTCCGACCGGGCGGTGGCGCCTCCACCTCGCTGTGCTGTCTGGTGGTGGTTTTGCCACGCAGCTTTTGAAATGGGTGTATTTCGTAAATTGGAATGAGTTAGTTGACGTGTAATATATGATTTTGGGTAGGAGAAGCTGCTCTATCCAAATAACCTATTTATTTTGTGAGATTCCATAAGGTTAATGGTCAAAAACTAATTTTATTTATATATTTACTATTTATAGTAAATTTTAGTTTAAGTATTGTTCTTCATCATTTAAACTTTAAGATTAGTGTCTAATATGAAAGTACTTAGAAAAATTTGAAGAATAAGGTGGTGAAAGGTGAGATTTTGAAGGAAATGGGTTGAAAAGGGGATTTGAGACTTTGAGATTGAGTTTTGAGAAGTCGATAAAGTGTTATGATAGACTCATTGCCTAAGGACATCTAACTCCAAGTTGAAAAAAATCTGGGATGTTACAACAGTTGTTTCAATTGTTAAAAGCATTTATGAGCTTCCCTTGACAGAGTTAAGGAGAATGCTTGACACATTACCGTAGTCGACGCATCACGAAGCTCCAGTCACGCCCTAAAAGACTCCAGATGCTCGGTTGGGTCGGTGGCCTGGGAATAAGGGGTGATAAGCGTTGTTCGAAATCTGGGTGGGAGCTGAGCGTGCATAATGTTGGTGGCGAATGACCGCTTACTTTTGCATGACTTCTATTGAGGTTGGAGCGTGCGCGCAGTATGCCTACCATATGTTGCCGATTTGACCTCACTGTTCATTGATCTCGGCCTCCTAGTGATCCTCATTCTCGACTACTGTCTCAGGAGCTTCGCCACACCTTTTCTTCTCCAACTCATGATGCAGGTCGGAGGCAACCAGCTCGACAATTCCCGAGGCATGGGAGGGCACATGTCTCGGTACTTCACAGGCCAGTTTGCTCCTCTGGGAGCCGAAATATGCTTGAGATGGTGTTAAAATTTCAGTGGCTGGCCGAGCAACAACCTCCTCAGCCCCCTGGTGGAGGGGAGGATTTTGTCGCTCTAGCATTCGCCTTATCTAGTCGATGTTGCTAGTTAGAGCTTTAACTTGTTGCTTTAGAGAGACAAGCCGACCTCTTCGGTTTTGGGACCGCTGCACCGAGCCCGCGGGTGCAGAATCAGCCTGAGGTTGGGAAGATGAGTCCATATGGTCTACAGACTATTCTGGCGGCACAGGACTAGGCACAACGGCGGTGGTCTGGGCTTTTTTTCTCCCCTTCACCATTGTTGAATCACTGTAAGTAATGAGAACGACTTCGTTCCCACAGACGACGTCAAACCGTTGATGTAGAAATCTGGACATCCTCCTTAGACCACTTTGATACCTGTAGGAGAAGATAGAGATGGAGACCTTGACTGCAGCAGGGGACCCTCTGATGCCAAAGTCAGACAGGCAAGCTAGGTCTTGTAGAATGTAAGGTTTTTGGGAGTCTCTTCTGGGTTTGATTGTGCGTACCTTTCACTATTAAGAATGCTCCTATTTTTAAGTGAGGGTTGGCAGTGGCGTAGGGGATGATCTCCCTATTTAGTAGGAGCGTATTATAAATGGATTTAGATCCTGAGTAAGTCACGGGTATCTCCCAAGATCTTCGATTGAGATCTCGGGCAGATCCGTGTTGCGGTCGCCCCCCGAGATCTTTGGCGGGAATCTCGGGTAGGGTTGGTCTAATCCAGGTCAGAACCAGTAGAAGCACATGGTAGGAGTCTAAGGTGGACGATCATTTCAAAGAGGAGTTTTGCTGACTTGGATTATAAGGCCTGTATCCTAGTCCGTACTGTTCCGTCAACTGCCGCAATCCTTCCCGTCGAATTCCTGCAATCCGCGACCATAGATTTGAGTCGGCTTAATCCGAGACTTCTATCATTGCGACCGCACCATTGTCACGGTTCCAACGCCGTGACACATACACTGATCCAATACCCAGGTTAGAAGATGTGGGCCCGCGTTTATTTCAAAGAAACGCCGCACATTTGCGAACCCAAGAGAATCTCTACAACTCATTTCATCAATCAATCAATCAATCAATCAAAGTACACAACCCATGCTTTCTTTCTCCCCAAGTCAAGCAACCTACCAAGTCAACTCTCAAGTCAAGTACACCTATCACCTCACATCCATCACTCACATCTATCACCTCTCTCTTACAACCACCCCTTGTCTCTCTCTTTCTCAACACATTTTCCAAGCAAAAAAAAAAAGAGTGGACTTCCAAGCTTTTCCAAGGAGAAAAGGTGTTGTGTGTGGCCCACTTCCTATTCTAAAATCCATCATCCTAGCCCTTCATTTCTCATCGCCTTCCATCAAAGCGAGACACAAGGAGATTGGCGTTCCATCGGACCAAGAAGATTGAACGGTGGGTGTATCTATAGGCTTAGATTTCATTCTTTTGTTGATGGGCCAAGTGGGGCCTACCGGTTGATGGTATGGATCCCACTTTGGACCCTAGATGTGGCCGATGGCCCACTATGATTCTCATGATCATTCCATGATGGGGCCATTCTCCATGGACCCCATCATGATGTTTACTTTCTAGTTTGAAAGGGATTTTGGTAGAGAAGGAATCTCCACCATTTATCTTTATTTTGGTGGGCCCACATGTATTGGGACCCACTTAATGTATGATTGGATGCATGGAGGGCTTATAGTGGCGGAGCCCTCCATCGCATGTCTTTCTCTCTCTCTCTCTTTTTTCATTTTGTGTGATGATGTGGCTGTGTGGCCCCCCCAGATATACCCCACCTTGATGTATTCTTATCCACACCATCCAGCCATTTAGTGGCCCACATGGACAGCATGTCTATAGGTGGGGCCCACCTTATATATGTGTTATGCCCAAACCGTCCAGTGTCCAGGGACGTTGGACGTAAACTGAAAACAAAAATATTAGCTTGATTTAATAAGCTTTGGAGAGGGCCGCTCATACAGGCCCCACCTTGATGTATGGGTCCAATCCACGCCGTCCATCCCGTTCCCCAGATCATTTTAGGCATTGAGCTGAAAAATGAAGCCAATATGACTATTTGGCGGGCCATAGCATAGAAAAACAGTGTTTTTACCATTGAAATCCACCCTGATGTTTCTGTATACCAAAACATGTTGAATATTGGGCTTGATGGGTCTGTCTTGGGCCATAGAAACCAATGGTTGGGTTGAATTTTACTGATGCAGATCCCACCTATCAAAAACCTCAAAAAAAAAAAGAAGAAATAAATAAAATGCATGCAGCTGGCGCTATTGCTGATGCCAAAGGACGCGCAACAACGTCCTGCTGTTGCGTGCTGGAGAGGTAGGGACTATTGGGTCCCAGCCGTGGGCTCCACCGTGAGGTGTGTTAGACATCAACACCGTGCATGTGGTAGGCCCCCTTAGGGTAGTGGGCCACCCCAAAAATCAGCCGTATGCGGAACTCAGGTGGCCCACATGGCAGGAAACAGTGGGATTGAGTGTTTGCCATTGAAACCCTTTTGGGTTGTCACAAAAGTTTTGGATCATTATGAAATTTGTTTTTCCTCTTTATCCAGGTCTGTGTGACCTTATTAATAGATTGGATGACAGATAAATGTTATGATGGGCCCCACGTGGGACCCACTGATGTAAGTGTTTTACCCACACCGTCCTTGCTTGTGGAGGTGGGACGGTTGGTGTACCTCACTCCAGCTACATATCTGCTGTAGTGGCGTCACCAAGTTCCATGGGTCCTACCTGTTTCATCCACGCCGTCCATCTATGGGACCCACCATGATGCATGTATTGCATCCAAACCATCCAACCATTTTGAAAGCTCATTTTAAGGCTTAATACTAAAAATAAGACAGATCTAGGATCAGGTGAACCCACCATTAATGTGGACAGTGACATCCACCGTTCAAACTTCTGAGGGCCATGGTAGTTTTCGATAAAACTGATATTTGTTTTCACTTCATCTATCATTATGTTAACTTATGAATTGATTGGATCGCAAATACATTACGGTGGGCCACATCATGATGTGTCCATCCATTGATCAAGTGGACCACACCGCAGAAATAGTGGAGGATTGAACGTCTATCATTGAACCCCATTTGGGTCACAAAAGTTCTAGATTAATAGGGAATTTGTTTTCCCTCTTAATCCAGGTCTTTAAGACCTTATGATTTGATTGGATGGAAAAATAAACTTTATGGTGGGCCCTATGATTTATTTAACAGTGTAAGTTTATTATCTCCACTGCTATTTGTGTTATGGTCCAAATGATCCTTCCATATGATTCTTCTTGGGGATGTATGAGGCCTATGTGATTAGGCCCATCTTAATGTATTTGTGGCCATCTGTTGAAGCCCACCTTGATATATATACATGGGGCCCATGTGATTAGGCCCATCTTAATGTATTTGTGACCGTTCATTGAGGCCCACCTTGATATATATACATGAGGCCCATGTGATTAGGCCCATCTTGATGTATTTGTGGCCGTCCGTTGAGGCCCACCTTGATATATATGAGGCCCATGTGATACGGCCCATTTGATGTATCTAAGGCCCATGGGTCGAGGCCCAATGGGATGTACACAAGTCCATTGCAATGTGTGATTCTACCATGACTTATGTAATGATGTTTATGGCAGGCTATGCCTTGGAAGCAATGATGGTTTGACGCCCACATTGTAAGTATAACGTTGGTTAAATGTCCGCATTGCAACACTCCCTAGGGCCCATTGATAGGCCTATACTGGTTGTGTGTAGGCCGTCTAGGCCCATCTTCGTTGTAAGAATAGTTCATCACTTTATAACATGCTTAGTACAATTCCATGACTCATACCATACGCATCATATGTATGCTTGATATGAGTAATGACCGATCATAGCATATGCCATTAGACAAATTATTTATGGGACTCACTGATAAGAGTTACCCACATGAGCGCATGGTACGCGCAAGATTGCTGCAGGATTGACGGTGTGATTCATGCATCTCGCATTTGTATGTCATGATCATTATACGCCCTAGTGACATCAGGGCCGTGGTTCCACAGGCATATCGTGGATGGTTGTATCGGATACCGAAATTACTTGGTTCTAGCACTGTGGGCACTTAGGATGTCCTTCGGTGAAAGTCTTAGAACCTTTTTGATACCAGGGGATGCTCCAACGTTTAAACCGAGTGGATACACGAGCGCAGGAGTGCCGAATACCAGTAGGCCACGTCTCCCATTGTATCGTGGTCGGTTGGAAGGGGGTGTGACCTTATCCGCCCGAGCGAGGGGGTTGTAAGCTAGGTTGAGTTTGACCAGCTTGCAAATGAGTCCGCTATTGACGAGCCAGGTAGGTATTGACAGACTACTGGTCAGGCGGATAGTGTAGTCTATTCCATTTACTGGGTTGTGCGGCTAGGGAGGTAACAATTAGTGTGGAGTGTACTAGACCCCGATGATATTCCAGAGAGAAACTGTACTGATATGTGTACTTGATGAGGACTGACATGCTTACTTTGCATCTCACATATGACATTTGGCTACATAGGCCTCGCATCGCATGTCCTTGGTACGTCTGATACAATTCATGTCTTGCATTACATAGCTTTGGTACAACTAATAGCATTCATGGACTTACCTGCATATTTCGCATTACTCTGATATTGTATACTTGGCACTCGCCTTACGCACACACTTACACCACCCTCTAAGCTTTTGTAAACTTATGCACGATCGTTGCGTACAGGTGTCGTTAGATCGCAGCAGCGCTGAGGCAGGAGTGTGTATCAGATTATTTTGGAGCTTTTTGATCACCTTGTATTTCCTTGTTGCTTTGTACTTAAAATTTTTGATATAGTGGATATGTGGTGATGTTATTTTCTGACTTGGATATGCTTGTGGTTATACTCCATTACAAAAAAAAAAAATTTCATACTGAAAATCCTCCTTGTGGGATCTTAGGATCGGAATCTGGCAAATGGGTGCCGGAAGCCGAGAATGGGGTACTACGGAGGCTGTCGGCACCAGATTAGGCGATCGAAAATTTTGTGAGCCCGTTTTCCGAGTTTGGGACGTAACGTGGATTCTCTAGCGAGTTGCTGTCGAGTTTCTCTTGGTGTCGAGTAGATTATCGACTTGCCGATCTACCATTGGAAGCCGCGTTAGAGGACCGAGTCTGAGCTCCTTTCCTTAGCGGAATATGGATGAGATATCGGGGATGACCGTTCTCTTCATTTTGTTGTACGACGTGAGGTCGTACTTTGAGGATCTTTGGTAGGAGATGTTCCAAGCATTAGCTCGGAAATGAATGAGACCGTAAAAGGGCTTAACATCTGATGAAGAGTCCTTTGATTGCCGAGTTCGAGGCATGGGCTGTTTTCTTAGCAGTGTATTCGTTGTTTTTTGACTGTTGAGGAGCTCCTTGGTCATGACTGGCGTTGACTGACCTCCTCATGTTGTGCATGTATGTCTGAGCTGGCCTCTTCGCAGTGGTCAGTCCATTTTTACCCGCAACAGTACCTGAGATCGGGTCTGGCATCAAAGTGACAACCAAGGCCGAGGTAGAAAGCAGCTGACACCAAACGTCGGGTGATTTTCCGGCCCTCAAGTAATATATAAACTCACCGAGTCTCGCTGCTCGCTCATGTAAATTTATTTAACTATATTTTACCCTTAACAATAATTATTTCATATTAACTTAGGTTAAGGTGTCCGCTAATCCACCATTAAGTTACCGTTTTAGCGTAAATAGTTTAACTCCTGAAATACACCATTTCAACGGTTTAATTTGCGTTACATTTTTGCCACATGTACAACATATGAGAGTGGCTGCGCCATGCCAGAGTATGCAAGATTTTTCTCTGTGAAATAATGACATGTGATCATAGTGGACTCGAATCCGACCGCGGTAGTGGTCGGTGCTGTAGGCCCTCCATGACATAAGTGTTTTATCGATGCCGTCCATCCACTTTTCCATCTCATTTTAGGACATGAGCCCAAAATCAAGATTAATAAGAATCTCATGTGACTACACTACAGGAACAGTGTTGATTGAACGCACACCGTTTAAAACTTCGTAGGGCTCACTGTAATATTTTTTTTTTTTGCCATCCCAGCCGTTGATAAGGTCACATAGATATGAACGAAGGGAAAATACAAATAACAGCTTGATCCAAAACTTTCGTGGTCCTAAAATATTTTTAATGGTAGGCATTCAATTTGTTTCCTATGGTATCGTTCGCATGACATTTGGATCTGCCTTATTTTTTAACCCATGCCTTAAAATAAGCAGTCAAACTGGGTAGACGGCATGGATAAAACACATACAATCATTGTAGTGGGCCCCACAAAACCTATCATATCGAGGATTCCATGATAATGTTTATCGGATCAGAAAGAAACGGCCAAAAGAAAGGAGAACCGCTTATGTACTACCCAAGGTACCATAAGACAATCATACCGCACATTTTTTCATACCAGATATCATCTGGTAGAAAATCCGAACGGTACAAAAGATCTGATCATCAAGATCGTCACCTAAGATAAAATTCAGTACGATTAAAGCATCGTGCAGGCAAACTGCTGGAATCAATAACTAGCCGAAGATATGACTCAACATACAGGTTTATCTTATCTCATGAATTGATCCGAGTAATGTTCAAATGATGTAATTTTGATAAGAGGGCCGAGCTTATTTACGTATCAGATTTAATACTTCGTTAGAAATTAACGATAAAAAGTGTGCAGTACCGTAAGCATAAGGTACTTAAGGCAGTATCTGATCCGTTTTCCCAAAAACGGAAATCATAGGTTCACCAATCAGAACCGCCTAATCTTGACAAGACAAGCATCAGCTGGGACGCGGATTAATACTGACAGGTTGAGCGAGAATTTGCTGCCAAGTGGGAAATGGATTGGCTACTCTCCCTGCTACCCGCCAGTGGCTGATGGTCGGTGTTCTGTGGGCCCCATCATGATGTATGTGTTTCATCCATTCCGTCTAGCTATTTTTTTAGGTCAATTTATGATAATACACAAAAAAAGAGACATATCCTAGTCTCAAGTGGACCACATTACAGGAAACAGTGTTGAATGAACTTTGACCATTAAAAACTTTATAGGGCCATAAAAGTACTTAATCAAGTTGATTTTTGTTTTTTCCTTTCATCCGGGTCTTTATAACCTAGACAAAATAAACAGATTGGATGTCAAATAAACAATATTGTTTTCCTGTGACGTGGTCCACTTGAGACTTATATCCCTCTCATTTTTGGGATAAAAATCTAAATTGATATTTAAAAATGGATGAACTGAACGGATGAAACACATACGTCATGGTGGGGCCACAGAGCACCGACCATCAGCTCCGTGGCCGGTGTCGGGGAGTAGCCGGTCCATTTCCACCGAAGTGACGTCACAGCTTATGTACCGATGCATGTTCTGTATCATTCATTTGGATATATTATTTTAAGTCGTAACTTAAAAAACGAGTAAAATCCAAAGCTTTAGTGGATCCCGAGATAGAAAACAGCTAAAGATTGATGCCCACCGTTGAAACCTTTCTAATGCCCACCGCGATGTTTTTTCGGAATCCAACTTGTTAAAAACTTAACAAAGACGTTAAAGAAGGGAAATATTCAAATATCAACTTGATCGAAAACTTTTGTACCATTTATAAGTTTTTGATGGTGGTGTCACTCTACCCTTTGTTTTCTGTGGATGCAACTCATTCTTGGATCTTCCACTAAAATGATCTCTCCAGATGGATGGACGGCGTGATACAAAACATACATCACGGTGGGGCCCACAGGACTTGGTGACGTCAATTAAGTAGCACTCTCGCTACTCAACCTGTCAGTAGCCAATCGGCGCCCCGTCGGCTGCGAAGTGACATCGTTTCAATCCTACATCCCCTTCCACGTTTCTGGATCGACAATACTATTTCATACTCTGGCAGAGTATGATGCTCCATACACATACAAAATTATTGTATAAAGGTAACAGCTGTATCTCAAAACTAAACCGTCCGACTTGTGAGCCCTACTTTTCACGAGTCATTAATCTAAATTTAGAATGATGCGATGGTTATAAGTAGTTGATTGATGGAAATCTAAAGGGAGATTAGCATTTGATAGTAGTCAATGGTACAAATTCAAGGAAGAAATGTCTACTAATCAATTGGATGGTTAGGATTGATTGATAAGTGTGATTTTAAATATATGACCCAACTACAGTGGTATCCATAATTTGAATGGTGTTGATTGCTGTACAAATGGTGTCGCTTTTGGGGATGAGTCAACACCATTGTCTAAATGGTGGTGAACTAACATTAGACTCTTGGAAAATTTAACGATTAGTGCTCCGTGTAGGAAGCGGATTGGCTGATGTATCACACGTGTCGTGCGAAGACAACCGCTGACGCTCGACCTCCAGGCTGTACGAACGGTTCAAAGGAGATCAAAGTTACATGGGCCAAAATGATGTATTTATTATATCCAAACCGTTCATACATTTGGTGAGATTATTTTAAAGCATGAACCTAAAAGTGAGTAGTCTTAAAACCTCAAGTGGGCCACACCACAAATATAAGTGGGACATTGATTCTCACCGTTAAAACACTCGTGGAGCCCATCATAATGTTTATTTCCCATCCAATCTTCCAATCTGTTCGTAAGGTCACACAGACCTGGATGAAGAGATTGGAAGATTGGATATCTGCAACTTCTGTGAACCTGAAAACGGTTTCAATGGTAGACGTTCAATACCCCACTGCTTTTTACAGTGCGATCCACTTGATCTTTGCATCTATCTTATTCATTGACTCTTCTCACAAACTAAAGTGACGTCACCAAGTTCTACCGGCCCAGATCTTCTAATGCCCACAAAAGTTTTATATATATTTATGTTTTTCCTTTTTTTAGTACCTATGTTACTTATGAACGACTTGTATTTCAGAAAAACATGATGGTGGACATTAGGAAGGTTTCAACCGGGGGGCGTCACTCTCTTCCAATGTATTCTGTGGTGGGTAAACTCCAGCTTTGGATCTACGTCATTCTTTACTTTTAATACTTCGTGTCTTAAAATGGTGGACATCAGAAGGTTTCAACGGTGAGCGTCACTCTCTTCCCATGTTTTCTGTGGTGGGTCCACTTTCGCTTTGGATTTACGACCTTCTTTACTTAATACTTCGTGCCTGAAAGTAATCTCTCAAATGGATGGACGGTACGGATACAACACATATATTACAGTGGAGCTAAGAAACGTTGGTTACGTCACTTCATTAGCCTGTCTCACTGCTCAACATGTGAGTATCTAGTCCGCGTCCCATAACTTCCGACTGTAGCTATTTACATGTTGAGAGGGAGACTCGCTACTGAATTATGTGGGCCGTACCGTATTGTATCTACACTGTCCATCCATTGGAAGGGGGAGATCATTTTATGGCATGAGCCCAAGATTTAGGCACATCTAAAGCTAGAGTGGAGCCACAGCAGAAAATAGTAGGGAGAGTTATGTCCACCGTTGAAACTCTCCTAAAGTCTCCATGATATTTATTTGAGATCTAACTTGTTCATAAGTAGGAAGACACAAATATAAGTTTGACTGAAAACTTATGTGGCCGGAAGGTTTCAACAGTGAACCTCTGTGAGTGCTATTATTTTTAAAACACATTTTACAGCTAATTTGTCAAATTTCGTCTTATCAAAACAACTTAGCAAGTGATCCTCAAGTTCAAGCTCAAGCTTAAGTTGAAGACCAAGCTCGATCTACCAAAAGTTTTAGTAAACGATTAAACTCCTTTTAGAAGTTCAAATTTCTAATCTTATGAAATTCAGTCTATACAGGTATCTTAGAAAGACCTTAAATTTACATACTTTCAAAACATATTTAAAATTGAGTTTATATACTTATTATTGGTTGAGTTTTGACTAGACTGAGTTTTGCTTCGACCCGTCTAAGAATTTCTCAACTAATCTAAGCACCAGCCGAACTGTAACAGAAATTCTGTTGCACCTTCAACCAGTCGAAGGGTCTCTTCGACCAGTCGAAGGTTCCTCGACTCGAAGTCTAGCAACAAAAAATTAGTTCGGATTTAGCTTCCTTGACCAGTCGAAGAGCTTGTTCGACCGGTCGAAGACCAACTTCGACCAGTCGAAGATCTGTTAGCTCTTATCCCGCTCGAATTTGAAAATTTGTTGGAACTGAATCCGATGCTTAAGCCAGTCGAATGAATAAACTTTTTGCCTATAAATTGAGGTTCTTTTTCAATCCGAAAATATAATTTAAGCCTATTAAAGTTCTTATTCAAGAGAGAAAGAAGCATCACTTATTGTTAAGCTATTAAGCGGTATTTATAAGTTATTTTATAGCTTTTTATTTAATTCCTTAATCTCAAAACTCTGTCATTCTAATTCTAAAAGAGTGGTTACTCTTCTTATTGAGATTTAAAGGAATTAATATAAGTAACATTTGGTTTAAACTTAATTAAAATCAATAGAATCCTAGACCTTTTCTATCGAACCGAACATTGAACATTCGTCATTCAAAAAAAGTGTTATACAACTATAGTTTCTACTACGTTGAAGATAAGTATTATTTTTCACTTTGTATTTGGTTTTTTCTGAGATAGACAAAAAATCTCAGTGTTGATTTTTCTGAGATAAGCCAGAAAATCTCAGTGAGAGATTTTTTTGTTTGTGATAATCCGATAAAATCACAACTGTATTAGGTTTTAAGGTGACCCTGTGAAAATCTTATTCATAGTGAAAGCCAAGATTACGTGGTTAGTAATCTTGGGAGTGGAGTAGGTGTGGTTGTTTGAGAACAATTGTTGACACACCGAACCACTATAATTCTTGGTGTTGTGGTGAATGCTTTTATTACTTTTGTGGTGAATGGTTGTAATTTCTTTTATACGAAAGTGGTGAATGTTTGTAATAGATAGTTTTATTTACTCTTGCTTAGTTTGGAATTTTGATTTTTACCAAATTCATGAAATAAGGATGTCCTGCCTAAACTTGTTTGTGTAAAGGTCGTCGTACGAATCAGTTTGAATTAATGTTTAATACTAGTGCAATTGAGATCTCTGATTTATTTACTTATTCAACATTTTATTCGATTATTTGATATAGTTCTATTCATCCCCCCTCTAGTACTTCTTAAGCTCGCCTTTTTAACCTCACTATCTTAGTATTTTCTGAGGTGGGTCTACTCAGAGCTTTGGATTTAACTCATTCT
The DNA here is from genome assembly GCA_030180095.1 of Magnolia changhungtana. Taxonomy (NCBI): domain Eukaryota; kingdom Viridiplantae; phylum Streptophyta; class Magnoliopsida; order Magnoliales; family Magnoliaceae; genus Magnolia; species Magnolia changhungtana. Next base: position 20,556,275 of record JASAUF010000600.1, on the reverse strand, counting down.
TTATCTTATGCTATAAAATGATCTCTTCAAATGGATGGACAGTGTAGATACAACACATACATCATATTAGGCCTACACTGATCCATAACTCAAGTGGTAGACCGAGTGAAAGATACCTCATTTTAACACTTGAGGTCTTGGTATCAATCCCTAGTAGGGGTGGCTAACAGTGAAGAGTCAATTAACAATGGGGTGTACTACTAATAAAAAAAAAAAACTTGATGACATCACTTAAGTAGAGTATCACTACTCAACGAGTCAGTAGCTAATCCGCATCTAGGAACTTCTTGCCAGAGCTTAACGTAGGCAATCCCCGTCCACTTATTTTTGGGGAGTGGATTAGGTGAGGGCCCGGCTTGACCAAGGATGGTGCGCCCTTACTGTGGGGCCCACCTTAATAAATGCAATCTATATCTACAATGAACATCCATTTTTTTTTTCAGATCATTTTAGGGCATGAGATTAAAAATGAGGTGGATCCGATTCTAAGTGGACCATACTATAACAAACAATGGTGATTGAATGTTCCACCAATAAAAACTTCCCAGGCCCACCGTAATGTTTATTTTCCATCCAACCTGTTTATAAGGTCACACAAACCTAATTGAAGGGAGAAAGGAAATACTAGATCGATCCAAAACTTCCTTGGCACGTAACAAACTTTTATGGTCCACCACCACCATTTCCCATGGCATGGTCCATGAAAGATTTGGATCTGCTTTATCTTTGGGCAAATGCCTTAAATTAATCTGGAAAACTGATGTAGAACGTGGATATATAAAATGTTGTCACGAATTCAACCAACAAATAAAGATTAGTGTAGAACTGTGCTCTCCAATGGATTTACAAAAGATAGAGAAGAGATGAATAGCGAGAGGTGTTAGTGGCGAACTGTGGAGCCTCTAATGCCTTAGGCTTGTAGATGATTTCAAAGGTGTGGATTAGGGCTTAGATCTCACCTCTTTTCCTTTTATTCTCTGTTTTAGAGTAGTTGTATATATAGAGTCTGGGAGGAGGTTTTGAACCCTCGTCTCTTAATGTGCTACACTGGAGAGTCCATGTTTTGATAGGATTCCTATCCTAGATTTGTTGGAGTGATATTCAGTCAAGCCTAAATATGTCGAAGTGATCTTCGGCTGATATCTGGCCAGATAATTTTCTTCCAGATTTGGGGCGTGATTCCCTTCGAATTTCTTGTACTGCGCACTCCGGCATTGGTTAACCTAGTCAGCTCTAGGTGTTGGGGAGCTCGGGGCTCAGAACCCGAGTTCCTTCCCCACGAGTTCCTTACCCGTGTTGTAGACATTCTTGGCGAGGTGAGTCGTCTTCCTCCGAGCTCCGTCCTCTAAAGACTAAGCTCGACATCTCGTCTTTGAGCCAGGGAAACTGCCCGTCCTGTGTCAATGGCCCTTCTTCTTGGACCTCAGTCACCTTAGCTCGGGGTCTATCTTAGCTTGGAGGCATATCACTTGTAGATAAAAGTCGTTCTTCTCATGTGAAGGACCAATTCGGTTTTCCCCGCAATAATTGCCCCACACCCCTCACTTCCGAGTTCGACCTGCGCGAGCTTGGAAGTGAGATCTTAAATTGTTCTTAAAGGTCGACAGTAGGCGTGGAAGTCGAAATGACATTATTAATGGTACATAAACCAGAGAGGCGTGCCATCAATGTAAACATCACCTCGGATTATGAGCAAATCGGGGGGTGATAATTGTCAACCGAGTCATCATACCTCTGCTTGGGCAAACCTTGTGGCACCACGTAGAGGGATGCGCCAGTTGAGGCATCACCTTGAAATTTCACAATGACACGTGGCGTTGTATGTGAGTAGCTGTAGCATGGGGCGAGTATATAAATACCCCGAATCTGCCTATGTTTTCCCCCATTTTCTTTGTCAGGCATCCGACCTCTGCCGATATGTTGTTGCTTCTCATTCCATCGTCTTCCTAGTTTCTGGCGTCTCCTTGCCCTCGAAGTCCTCGTGTTGGATCATTCTTCGGGTACACTCTTCTTTTGCTCCTCTTTTTCTTTTTGCTTTCTTTTCTTTTGTCTTGTCCTCCTTGATGTCTTCTGGGAAAGATTTTGGTGTAGCTACCATCTTTAACCGTCTTCTAGAGGAGTTAGAGGGTGGTGCCTCAGATTCCTGATCTTTACCATCTATTAAGTCTAAACCTTAGGGACCTGTCCCCCCATCCGAGGTGGAATCGCAAGTCGAGCTAGCTTCCTTATCCTCTGGTGAGCTGGTCCTTACTTCTAACACCTTTATGTCACAGTTGACTGTGGCCGATCTGAAATCTCTTAGGTCGGTCTACAACATTCCCAGCTCGGTGGGTCTTCGCCTTCCCCAAGATGGGGAGGTCGTGAGCCGACCTCCTAAGGGGGAGGTTACATTGCATCCTGCCTTTTTTACATGCGGTCTTCGTCTGCCTCTCTCCCCTCTGGTGATAGAGGTATTCTGTCATCTTAGAGTCACCCCGGGGGAGTTGAATCTCAACATATGGCGGGCTATTTTCAGTCGCTGCATCCTCTACCAGCTGGTTAGGAACTTCAAGCTCATAGCGGATGAAATCCTTTACTTATACCAAACCAAGAATAACCCCAACTCTCATGGTTAGTATTATTTTTTTTCTTGGTCAGGAAATGGCCCGTCCATCATGGAAATTGAACGTGGTGGACCGATGAGCTATACGTGCGAAAGCTTGGTAGAGCTAAGGAATGATAGCTATGTACTAGGGGATGATTAATACCAAATAAAATTTTAATTAATTAAACAAAATTGGCTGCTTAAACTAATATGCAAATTAAACTAAGGCAATTAACTCTAAGGCTTCCAAGCCATTAGAGGGTCTAATCACATAGATTATAAAGGATGTAGAAATTAATGAACTAGTCTCTAAATATAATAGTATATATGTGTGTGTGGGATGTGCTATGTATCAACTCTTAACATTCATCTAATCATGCATATATATAATTAAACATTCATCACATTAGCATAATTAAACAGGTGCTCAAAAGACAATTCCAAACATAACCATATATAGTGGTTCCGTTTTCTTACTCCACTCCCGACAAATGCACTCAACCCATGAGTATATTAGATTTCAATATCAGAAATTTTAAATTAGGTTCACCTTTAACTTTTACAATCCAACACAAGGACTGGCTCCCTCGGAGACTTACGTGGTTTTCTATAGGCTTGCTATGAACCTCGGTCCTAATCCATGGACCTACGTTTACTTCGGCCAGAGGCTCATATTGAGACTAACACGAACACACTCATGTCCAGTAGCTTACACAAGGACTTATTTAGGTCCTACATAAGAGCTAAGGTCTTACACAATAACCTAATTGAGTTTGACAATTCAAACTCTACACTCGATCTTACACAAGGAAGGAGTGTACATGGACTCTTACAAATAACAAATTACTTGTCCGATTGAGCCCATTTTAGAGTGCCTTCTTAGGTTACTTGATCAATGCTCTCACGTACTTCAATCAACTGCCCTTGTTTCCCCGATCTTGATATCGATTCATTGCCAATGCTTTACCATCAGGATTAAACCTGCTATGAAATTGTATGTTAAAAACATCAGACTTTTGAGTGGTGCTTGATCTCAACGAGCAGTTCTCGAGGGGTCTTTAATGACATTGAAGACCATTCAATGGAATCGAGTAGGTAACTTAGATCTATCCAGTAAGATATGATTTTTTTAAGTCAGAGTTTCTCAATGGAGTCAAGGAATCTTTGATGACATCTAATGGTCCCCTCGATCCTATCGAAGACCACTCGATGGCATTGGGTAGCAATGTGTAAATTATCCAACAACAATTTAGCTAAAAACCCCATTTTCTCAATACCATCGACAAAGTCGTTATCTGCCCATTTCTTTACCATTGGAGCTCGATCTCCTTATAAAGGACATTCTATTCTTGGGCATTTGGATGAGTTTTTGGTGTAATAGAAGCTTAGGTGATTCAATGATCATAATCCTCATTTTAAGCTTCTAAAGAATGAGTTATAAGGCACCTTCTGAGATTAACACTCTAATGATGATTATAACCTCCACCTTGAAGATTAGTTTGAACTCTATTATGTTTTAGAGATTAGACTTGAACCAATAGTTAAATCTCAGTCTAAACCCTTTAGAACACCCATTTAGATGAATCTCCTAGGATTACAACCTTTCATTAGTTGTAGGAGATTCACCTAACATCCCATCACCTTAGTCACCTCAAAGGAGCATCTTATGCAAAGTGATTTTCTTGGAGCTAAATCATTGTCAATGTATCGGCATCATGATCGTCGTTGTTTTTGCCAAAGAGCTACTCGATCTTTCCTATGCCTGACAACGAGCTCACGCAGGTAGCCCCTCTAGATGGGGGACTCGATCTCTTCCTTAAGATCGAAGCAATCAGCCGTATTGTCACCATGATCGTGATGAAAATGACAACATTCCGACTTGACCCTTTTCTCTAAAGTGGCTCTCATCTTATTCGACCATTTCAGAATTCTCTTCTCTCTGACCTCCATGAGCACCTGCTCTAGTATGGTGTTCAATGGAGTATACCAGTGAAACTAGCTCTCTAGAACTCGAGGAGCGCCACCATGGCGTTATCTCTCTTTATTTTGAGGTTAGCATTGGATCCCTCGGCCTCATTTCTCTTCTTGTTTTTCGCCAAGCTAATTTCACCGAACTGCTTTTTCCCTTGGTGTCCTCGAGGGCACTGAATAGTTCCTTGGTGTTGGTGTATTTTTGGGCTCGGTTCATTAGGTCGATTAGAGTCTTTGGGGGGAGGGGTTCTTGTCGAGCGAGAAGAGGAACCTCCCACATTTAAGCCCGACCATCATGGGTCGTGAGGGCTACCTCCTCAACCTGGATGGCCTTGGCATTTAATCGAACGATGTAATCTTTCAACAACTCATTGTCCTTCTGAGTTACCATAAGAAGGTGGGTCGCTGGCTTGCGAATATGTTTACCCCCGATGAACTGCATGGCAAAGGCCCTGCTGAGCTAGGCGAAGGAGCCAATAGACTTTGGCTTCAAGTTTTTGTACTACTTTCGAGCTGCCCTAGTGAGTGTCAGGGAGAATGCCTTGCACATCACGGGTCTAGAAACGCCATGAAACTCCATCCATGCTCTAAATGACTCCAAATACTCGGTGGGATCGTCCGGACCCGAATAGGGTTATATTTGGGGCATTTTGAACCTAAGTGGCAATTGAGCCTGCATAATGTCGTCGGTGAACGGTGACTCGGTCTACTCTATGAGGGTGTCAATAGATACTGGGGCTTTTGTTCGATATGCTTGTTGAAATTATAGAGGTGGTCCTGACTCTCTAATTTTTGCCCCCCGGGGAACCTTGCTCTCCTCCATGGCTTCTGGGGCTTTTCCCCTGAGCCCGTCGCTTCTCTTCAAGAGTATGGCACATGTTAGATTTGGTGAGCTCTGTGGTCGGCCAGGCGTCTGCACTAGGGCGACGAGGCTTCCCTTAGCTTGTACTTGCCCCTAATATTGCTCGAGGCTCGATTTTATAGGGTGGGACTGCTCGGTCGCCACCTTTGTCGCTTCTTGTTGGTTGGCCGGGGATGCCTACTATCTACCAACAACCTCATGATGCGATCTATGTTATTGGTTAGGGTTCTGACCTAGTTTTCGAGAGAAATGAGTCAGCTTCATCGATTTTGGGATTTCTGTACCACAGGCTACGAGGGTGACTGGGACTAGGGAGGTGACTGTGAAGCCTGATCCTTACCGGCGGGACCCGGTAGGAGGACTCGGCTGTGGCTGGGGTATTCCCTTTTCTTTTTTTTTTATCATCGGAGGGAAGATTGGGAACACTGGTATCTAAAGATATTGAGAACCCGACTTTGTAGAGTTCCCACAAATGGCACTAATATGTTGTAGCCGGATTCTGGCCAACAGATAAAGATCAGTATAGAATCATCCGATGGATCTGCAAAAGATAGGGAAGAGATGAACAACGGGGGGTGCCCGTGGCTGGCTATGGACCCTCTTATGCCTAAGTCAGGCTTATAAATTATTTCAAAGGTATGGATTAGGGCTTAGATCCCACCTCTTCTCCACTCCCTCTCTGGTTCATATTAGTCATATATATAGAGTTTGGGAGGAGGTTCCGAACCGTTGTCTCTTAATGTGCTACGCTGAAGAGTCCTTGTTCTGACGAGATTCATATCTTGGATTTATCGGAGTGATATTCGGCCGAGCCCGAATATATCGGAGTGATATTCGGCCGAGATCATATTAGATCCTTTTCTTCTAAATATGGGGTGAGGTTTCCTCTGAATTTCTCATACCACTCCTCTGGCAATAGTCAACTATAACACCCCGCACATTTGATACGTGGGTGTTACCATCTAAGCCCGAAGTGGTGGACATCAAGCCCGACTGATAATCGACTTAATCAAACATGTACAGGACAGGACTTCCGATAGCCAATAAAGCTGTCCATCAGGGTCTTAAAAGCTGAGACAAAAACTCCACGACAATCAAAGAAGGTAAACTTGGCTAATTCCCTGCGTTTAAGCAATTCTTAAGTTGACTAATGTTAAGATAATGAGCCAACGCCCTAATAACTGACCTTCAGGACTAGTAGGTGATAAATCAAACCACCACTGCGCCCAGGCCCTACTTTTGGCCATTGAAATCGAAAACCAAGTCGATCCGGCTACTGGATTGACAACACTAGCCGCAAGAGGGCCTAAGGAACATGATATGGCCTCCCCTGGGCCTCGATTCTGCCCCAAACTGGGTGGGGACCCTTAGATAAGGATCCTAAGGTGAATGGGCGGAGTGGATTTGTCACAACCGTCATGATGAACCCCACACAGGGTGCACGTACACTCCATGCATGTGTTCATGATGTGTACTAGAACGGGAAAATCGGTCAAAGCACCTCTGACCGAACCAAAAAAGAAAACGGACCGTTCCCACCCGTTTGAGATATAAACTCTCAATCTTTGAGCTCCAAAGTGGCCCACCCTGGGCACTTTTTGAAAGATCTAAACTGTTCATTGAGCTCGTAGGGTCCGTCTAACCAAAAGTGTATGGGCTTTTAAGCTCGTGCATAGGGATAAGAAAGATTAGATGGAACCGTCCAAAGATTTCCAAGTGGCTAGAATCTGAGGCGTGGGACCAATCTGGGATCACTTGGGTGGCTCATGATGCCGTCCCAACCATCCATTTTCTAGGGTGAGACGTGCTCTCCCTTTTCCAGAAACGGTCGGGTAAGGCTTGTAGGGAAAAAGGCGAGTGGAGACTTTCCTCTCTGAGTAAATAGAAGATGGCACAATCTCGGCCATCCCGTGGCCGCGTGGAGAGATCCGACCGTTGGGAGCTCTCTCTTCCACTGCTATAAGTAGGGTCCTGTAGCTCTTGGGATTGATGCCAAGGAGATCGAGAGGAAAGAGGAGAAAGAGAGTGGAGAGAAAGAGAGAGAGAGAGAGAAGAGGGCTGAACCGACCACCCTGTCTCAGCTCAACTCGGTTGAGTTGGCAGTTTCTCCACCAAGTTCCGAACCAGGTAACGACCTCTCTCCCTCATTTTTTTCCTTTAACCGAAGGCACCAACGTGCGAGCTAGGGCCGGTCTCCTTTAATCCATGAAGATAGGCCATGCCAAGCTCTATTAGGCCAGTGAGTCAAGTCCAGGACCAAGCTAATCGATGGCTGTGGGTCGGGCGGAAAAATCAGTTAAGACAGGGCTCAGTTTGGGCTGAAACAATAGCCGAGTGGAGACTTTGTTTGGGCTGAAACAATAGCCGAGTGAAGACTCTATTTGGGCTGAAACAATAGCCGAGTGGAGACTTTATTTGGGCTGAAACAATAGCCGAGTGAAGACTCTGTTTGGGCTGAAACAATAACCGAGTGAAGACTTTGTTTGGGCTGAAACAATAGCCGAGTGGAGACCTTGTTTAGGGCTAAAACAATAGCCGAATGGTGGCTTTGCTTGAAACAGAAATCGGCCCGAGCCATGGGCGCGTGTGGGACCCAAAACAGGCAGCTAACGGTCATGAGCGTGCTGTACTCTGGCTCGGAACCAAAGCTCAGACAAGCCAAGAAATGGCTGTATTTCGGGTTGAAAATAAGCCAAACGATGGCCATATGATGAGCAGAGGTCAGGCCAAAACAGTGACGCGTTTCGAGCTGAACTCATGCCAAATGATGGGGGTGCGTTGGGCTGAAACCAGGCCAATCTGTAGCTCAGTATTGGGCCGAAACCATGCCAGATAGTGGCTGTGTTTGGGCAAAAAATTTGGTTAACTCCTATGAGGTGGAAGAACCTCTGGTGGGCCATGAATGGGAAGTGTAATTAGACCTTTGCATAGGCCCGGGATCGGACCAAATGCAGTCCCATAACAAGCTTTGCATAGGGTTAATGACGGTAGTAAATAGGCTGTGGAACCAGCCCTCTGCTGGTTCAATCAGCGGACTGAAACCCAGTTGAAACTGGGCCTCAAATGAGTTCTGATTTGGACCAGAATCAGACCTCCATCAAAGGTCTAGAGGTGCGATAGCAGCTCCCAAGCAGGCTGAGAAAATGAACTTCTAATGGGTCGTCAGAAGCAAGTCGTGTAATGCTTGATGTATGAACATAAATCGGTCTCAGTTCTGGGCTGACGAGGCAGGGGTTAGGCCAAGGAATTGCACCGTTTCTGGCCCTGCATACTGTCTGGTGCGCCGCACCAGGAATGAAACTCAGGAGGGCCACACCCCACTTAACAGTGGGCCTCACCTGCTACGGGCCGCACCTCATCTGAACCTCAGGTGGGCCACACCACCTAGCTCAATGGGCCCTACCTTAAGCCACAGTGGGCCAAACCCTGTTTAACAGGTGGGCCACACCATATATAACGGTGGGCCACACACTAATAATAGGTGGGCCACACACTAACAATTGGTGGGCCGCACACTGTGTGGCAGTATACCAGCCCTATTTGGGCCTATTACTGGGTCCAATAACTAGACTAAAACAGGCCCAGGTGGGCCACCTTATTAGGATAGGTGTATGGTGGGCCTGGTCACTTTGATTCAGGCCCAAATCTCCTCCATAATGAGCCTTATAAGCTCCATACACCTTCAACGAATTAGATTCCTTGGAAACACTTATCTAATGTGGGCCTTTAAATTGAAAATGACAACTAGAAAATCACTCGCTTAACATAGGGTGGCAAGACGCTCACGAAGGCTTGGATCGAGGGACACGCTACGACCTCCCTGGTGATGACTTTTTTTCCCCTTGGGCTTTCCATCCCCAACTAAACTAAGAGTAGTCTTTGTGATAATCTAAAAATGTAGGGGCATATAATGTTTATTTAGATTTTTGAGACTGCTTCAAGGAATGATTTAATAGCTTGGAAATAGATTGTATTTATTTGGTATATTTGTTTAGATTAATGGTTCCCATGATTTAGAAATATGGGCTTACCTGGTGAGACTGCTTAGTATATTTAATTGTTGGGATTGAAAGCATGCTTTAGGGTCACATTTACACTTGGTTAGCTCGCTTGGACCCGTGTATTAAATTATCCGAATTACATGTGCAATATGTTAGTTCACTTAGTACATATTTTGAATTATAAATTCATGATCACGTGACTCGTAGTAATACATGCAATACTCTCTGCTTCTTATTCATAAGTAGGTTCCATGCTATTGTTATGATACACACATTGTTGAAATCTCTCCATGAAAATTGTAACTAGGGAGAGTCCGCGCTTGGGTTGTAACTAGATTAGTTGTGACGTAAGTAGACCCCTAATACGGAGGTCGTGGCTAGTATCGTATGATTATGAGATTTACTATCCATGTGGGGTCTCACCTATCTGGCTATGGAATGAACCTTGCAATATTTATAATTACCACTGTTTACTAGTATTTGAATCATACATGCCGTCATGTTTAATCGCTATACTCAACAATTTCGATATTTCATTCCAAGTCAGCATTTGGTGGTGGCCCCATTCGGATTGGAACTAATTGACCACGTGTTGGTGGGTTCTACACACACCCTAAGGCAGTAGTCTCATGAGCTGGGGATGGTGGTCATGGGACACTATGCCCGAGCCATCGGCCTACGCTAGGTCAGAAGCTCCCTGTAATGATCGTGAGCTTATTTAAATTAGTTGAGTGTAATTGGACTAATAACGGGTTGGCTAATCATGCATACATCGCATTCGGGCAATGACGGATGACTAATTCTGGATGCTGTAACACGTGCCTAATATGATTTAGTTGGGGTATCGTTTCACTAGCTCTCAGACCATCGACTATCGACCCACCTTTGGTGAGTTTGACACTACGCATGTACTATGTACTTTCGCTGGTGACTTGCCACATTGCATGAGTTTTACCCAAAAGCCAACTGGATAAGCATCCCCAGTTGATGTGCGCTCATACATCCATGCATTTAATAAGACTGCATCATGCATTGTTTTGTGTGCTATATTATTTTATACTATATCTTGTCTTGAGCAGCGGTGTGTAATCTTAAGGGGAAATCACATTGAACCGGCCACTCATTCATCAATGTTCAACCGTACAGAGGACGTAGGTATAGGAGCCAATGAGTACGCAACAGATCTAGAGGCGGTGGCGATTGAGCAGGAGCTCTATGACGAGGAGCCGCAGCAGGAGGTGACCGCATATTTTGGACTAAACCAGTAGATTAACCCTTCATGATTATTTCAGTACATTAGAAATTTGAAGTTATGTAATTGACCCCCAGCTGAGTGGCCCAGAATATTGTTAACATTTTTGGATCTCATCTATGCTATGTTTCATTCCCGCTATATGCACTTTGATTTACTTATTGATTACCACTATTAGTAGTTAAGTCCTGGGTTTTTGAAATATGAGGCATATACTTGAGTTCTGAAAACTGAGGCGTTACATCAACATAGTCAGCTCGAGATGCTGGGCAATTCGGGGCTCAGAACCTGAGCTCCTTCATCATGGATTCCTTACCCGTATTATATACATTCTTAGCAGGCCGAGTCCTCTTTCCCCAAGCTCCGTCTTACGATGGCTCAGCTCGGCGGCTCATATCTGATCAGGAGAAAATACGCGTCTGGTGCTGATAACCCTTCTGCTCGGACCACCTCAACTTGGGTCTACCTAAACTCAGAGATATCACTTGCAGACTAGACAACTGTCGCTATTCCGATAATGGACCAGTTTAGTTTTCCCTGTAACATAAAACATTCGTTGATGTGGGCCTCACACTACCCAGTTACCTAGTGGGGCCGGAGCCGCACCTAATCGGCTCCCTTATTCTCGTGGTTGAATACGTATGCCTTGATTGTAGACTCACAAGGGCTTCAAAGCGAGGTTTTGGGTTCGATTGCCCATTGGGGTGAATTCCACTGTCGGTTCCCACAGTTGAACGTACCTACCTGAAGCCGTACACGTGTCTAAGGGGAAAGACAGATCAAGACCGTCCATGGAATTCCGTTCCTCTCTCCCGTACGGGAAGACGGCTCTAGTTCATCACGAAGTAAACTACCAATCCGAACGCTCATCTATACCGTTGGTGAATCCAGATATCCCATATGATGTACCACAACGATCATGAAACTCTTTCTATCCGATCTGTCCTGCACTAAAGAACTGGAATTATAAAAGCTACCAATGGTCGACATTCAACTAGTATTATTTTTATACCGTTATAAAACTATAATTAGAAACCATGAATGATAGATGGTTCTGATTTGACGTGAGTTTAGTCACGTGTGCGATTGTTGGTTACAATGAACCATGATTCATCTAGAATCTTCGTGAAAGAGACCGTCGGCCTAGCGGATAAGTACGGTTTGGGTCCCCCTCTTGGAAGCGGATTAGGTGCGGCCCTGATCATGGGTCCTTCGTTGATATATATCTACTATATCCATTCCGTCCATCCAATTTTTCAGCTCATTTTATAGCATAAAATAAAGAAGGACAAAGGATATTCAAATCTCAGATGGACCACACAAAAGGAAAACCTAGTGATTGAACACGCGCCATTAAAACATTCTCAGGGCCACTATTATGTTTATTTTCCATCCAACCTTTTGACAAGGTCAAACAGACCTGGATGAAGGGAAAAACAAATATAAACTTGATCGAATCCTTTTGTAGCCATAAGAAGCTTTTAATGGTTAATCACCGCTCTTTCCTATCGTATGGTCTACTTGAGATTTGAATCCTCTTAATTTATGGTCTAATGCCCTAAAATGTTTTAGAAAAATGAATGGATGGAGAGGATATACTCCAAATACATTAAGGTGGACCCTATGGTCAGGGCTGCACCGTATTGGGCCGCACGTAATCCGCTTCCCTAGCTTTTCTTAAGTATCCATTGGGCAATGGACACGTCCTTTTAAAAAAAAAAATTATGAATACCTGATAGTAGTCTTTGTTAATGGCAACTCCCCGGTACAAATGTTTCTACGAAGGTGATTCTGGACCGTTCATCTGATCGAACCTACTGCAATTCTGAATATCGATTTCTGTATTTCAAACCCTTAACTTAAAACGCACCGCCTACACGCAATTCTAAATATCATTTCTTTGTTTCAATTGAACGGTGAAAATAAAATAAATCAAATGGTCCAGACACGAGAAGGAAAGGTACATATTGATTGAAAATCATAGTGGCTTTTTATAGCATGGTTCATCCATTTGGGTTCCACCAGATGGATGGTCTGGATTTGCTGTCTTAATAGCCAGTAGCAGTGCGGAGTGGCACCGAACCATGAATGGTGCATTCCACGAAAACCACGTAGAGGAAGCGGGTGGCGGATTGCGTCCTGCCGACGATTATCCCTCAAGACAGGGTTCTGCGGGGCCCACCGTGATGTATAGGTTTAATCCACACCGTCCACCCATTTTAAAAATCATTTTAATGAATGAAACCACAAATGAAGGCTCAAGTGGACTACGGAATGGAAATTGAATGCTTTCATATATATATATATATATATATATATATATATATATATATATATATGCACAAACGCTCACCTGCAAACAATTCCTACTTTTTTGAGAACCCATCATACGTGATGGGGATAAAAATCTGAACCGTTCATGTGAAGTAGCACCTCATGAAACCCTTTGGTCCCAAGTTTTACTTTGATCTAAAACTTTTATGGGCTATGAAAAATAAAAACAGTTTCCTCCCTTGATTTGTATTTCTCTTTTCTACGGCCCACCAGAATTTTAGATTGAGGTGAAAATTTGTCACATGAGATTCCATGGAATTCTGCATCACATGGACCGTTCAAATTAGACACCTATGGCACGTGTGCAAAGGTACACATGTGCATAAGTGCACAGGGGAACATGACTCTCTCTCTCTCTCTCTCTCTATATATATATATATATATATATATATATATATATATATATATATATATATATATATATATATATATATATGGGTTTAGGTACTATGCATGCGTTCGAGCTCACGATAAGCTCCCGTGAGGTTGAGCTGTGTGGGCCCCACCATGATGCGTGCCGACCATCAACACCGTGCATTTGATGGGTCCCCTTTAAATTATTGGATATCCCAAAAATCAGTCCTATACGAAACTCAGGTGGGCCATACTATCTAAAATCATATGAAGACACCGTTAAAACATATAAAAGCACTTGGTGGGGCCTACCTGAGTTTCGAATGCAGCTGAAACTTGGTCTAAACTGTCATTCAAGTGGGACACACATAATGTATGGGCTGGATTTGCAAACCACATCTCGGTGGGCCTCAAAAATGGTTATGAATGTTTTAATGGTGCACAACCCCTCTCCACTTCTGTATGTGGTGTGGTCCACACAAGTCACGGATTGACTTGATTTTTGACACCTAGGCCCACGATGGAATGGTGCATCTGACTGATGGGGTAGATGTTCGAAATGCATCACGATGGGGCCCACACAGCTCGACCTCATGGGACGAACTTGCGAGGTCAAGCGCATAGCACCTTTTTCATATATATATATATATATATATATATATATATATATATATATATATATATATATATATAGAAAACGCTCACTGCGACTGGTTCGTACGTAGTACGTACGAACTTTTTTTGATGACCCATCATACGTGATGAATCTTGCAAATCTGAATCGGTTCACATGAAGCATAACCTCATGAAACCCCATGGTATGAATTTTTACTTTGATCTGAAACTTTGGTGGACCGTGAAAAATGTAAACAGCTTCTTTCCTTGATTTGAATTTCTCTTTGCTATGGACGGTATGGATAAAAGTTTTAGATAAAAGTTAAACTTGGTCCTGGGGGGTTTCACTAGGTACTGCTTCACATGAACGGTTCAGATTTTGGATCAACATCACGTATGATGGGTCATCAAAAAAGTTCGTACGTACTACGTACGAACCAGTTCGCAGGTGAGCGCCTCTATATATATATATATATATATATATATATATATATATATATATATATATATATATATAGAAAAGGTACTATGCGCTCGAGCGTAAAGCGGTCTCCATGAGGTCGAGCTGGGGTGGGCCCCACCGTGATGCCGTTCAAACATTTACCCCCTCAGTTGATGCACCATCCCTGGATGGGCCCACACGGCTGAAAATCACCTCAATTCGTGACTTTTGTGGGTCACACCACGTACAGAAGTGGAGAGGGGCCGTGCACCATTGAAACATTCAAAACCAGTTGTGGGGCCTTTCGAGAGGTTTTTTCATGATCAAAACCGTCCATCATGTGTGTCCCACTTAAATGTAAATTTAAACCACTTTTCAGGTGGTATCCACATCTCAGGTGGACCCCACCAAGTGATTTTACATGTTTTCACGTATATACTTATGTTTTCAGAAGGTATGGCCCACCTGAGTTTCGTGGACAGTCAATTTCCAGCCGTTGGGTCCCACTTAGAGCGGTGCATCTGGTAGACGGTGTAGATTTTCGAAAGGAATCACGGTGGGGCCCACCCCAGCTCGACCTCATGGATGACCGCTTTACGCTCGAGCGCATAGTACCTCTTTCCCATATATATATATATATATATATATATATATATATATATATATATATATATATATGGAGCCTAAGAAGTTTTGGATCAAACTTATACTTTTTCTTTCGGATCAAACTTATACTTTTTCTTTCCATTCATCCAGGTCTATGTGACCTTATGAACAGGTTGGAAGACAAATATATAATACAAGTGGGCCTTACAAAGGTTTCAATGGTAGATATCATTCCCACCGCTTCTTCCTGTTGTGTGGTTCATTTGAAAATTGGATCTGACTCATTTTTATCCTGATGCACTAAAATGAACCGGAAAAAATGGATTCATGGCGTAGATAAAATTCATACATGATTTTGTGCCTCACTAAGCGTGCTTGGACTGATTCCGTCCAGGCGGGGGAAGTACGCAACCTGCGAACCCGAGAGTTCGGTGCGACACATCCCGACGGTTGCTGTTACTACTTCGGGAGTTTAAATGTTTTATATGAGGTTATTTTCAATGATCCAACCCATTCATATGATGAATCGTGTCATGGATATGCGATATAAAATATAAAATTTTGATCTTCAATCTCATTTTACATTTATTGAGCAGGATACGATCTCATTTAACCTTTGTTAAGTGAGCCACCAATAATATTTTCTAATGTTGAAGATTTTTCTAGGCTTCACCCATTAAAGTGTGGCCATCATATAAATGGTCTGCATCATTGCAAAATGACCTTACGTCGTACAGATAACCTCTCAACCTAAAAGATAGCATGACACGAGGATGTTCCACACAGGAGCGGCTTCGGTGAATCCCCAGATTTACCAATATCTGTGAATACCTGACTGCGGGGCCCACCATGATATATATATTTCTTATATCCACGCTGTCCATCAGTTTCACCAGATCATTTTTGTATATGATCCCAAAATTACAGCAGATATAAATCTCAGGTGGACCACACCACAGGAAAAAATGATGATTGACCATTAAAAACTTGTAGAGAGCACAAAACTTTTGGATCAAGCTGATATTTGCGTACGTGTTCCTTTCTTCCAGGTCTTTTTGACCTTATCAACGGCTTGGATGAAAAGTAAACGTTCTGGAGGGCCTCAAGAAGTTTTTAATGGTGGGAGTTCAATCAAAACTGTTTCCTATGATGTGGTCCACCTGAAATTCAGATCTACTGAATTTTTAAATCGTTATACTAAAATGATCTTTAGAAACAGGTAGACGGTATGGATTTAGTAAAAATACATCAAGGTGAGCCCGACAGCTAGTGATTAACCGACCTGGTGGATCCAAGGATCCACCGAAGCCGCGCCCATCACGCAGAGGTCATGAGTGGAAGAGGACGAGCCCCGCAACCCGATATCCTGGATCCGGATTGGATATCCTGTGGCTAAGATGCAGAGGCAATTTTCCTTCATGACAAACGCTTGCTTATAAAAAGGCTACAAAGGCAATGCTAGAAGCTCAGTGCAGAACTTGAGATAGATAGATAGAAGTTACAGTATGGAGAAAACTAGTGTCCACGAGAAACCAACGGTCGTGGTAATCATGGTACCATTTCCTGCACAAGGCCACCTCAATCAGCTCCTCCACCTCTCCTGTCTCATATCAAACCACGCCGTCCCAGTTCACTACGTTGGCTCCGCCACCCACAACCGTCAAGCCAAGATCCGAGTCCAGGGCTGGAACCCTGAAACAATCTCCACCATCCATTTCCATGATCTCCCTCTCCCTCCCTTCTCCACCCCACCAGCTAACCCAAATTCTCCCATCAAATTCCCCGACCACCTCCAACCGACCTTCGATGCAACAGCCCACCTCCGCAAGCCCTTGGCCGACCTATTCAAGACCCTTTGCACCGCATCCCAAAGAGTCGCAATCATCCACGACTCTCTCATGTCGTTCGCCGCTCAAGAATCAGATAATTACACAAATGCAGAAGCTTTCGCTTTCCATAGCGTCTCAGCTTACGCATACCTCTCCTTCGAATGGGAAGCTCTTGGCGGACATTCCGACAAACACCTTAAGGTCTGTGATCTACCGCCACTCTCGTCCGAGGGTTGTTTTTCCAACCGTTTCATGGAATTCATGGCTCGCCGGCTCCCAATGATGGCATCGTGTGCAGGTCATATCTACAACACGTGTCGCACACTCGAAGGCGATTACCTAAACATATTGGCTCATGAGAACGTGTGGGCCGTCGGTCCCATGAATCCGATAGTTCTTGGCTACGGTGACAGTGACTCGCATGCACGGCACACGTGTTTAGAATGGTTAGATAAACAACCTGAGAAGTCGGTACTCTATATTTCATTCGGGACTAATACAGCGATATCTGATGAACAGATTACTGAGTTGGCGACGGGACTCGAACGTAGCGGACAACGGTTTATTTGGGTTGTGAGAGATGCAGATAGAGGAGATATATTCTCACAGGTGGAATCTGAGATGAAGGGGAGTGAAGTGGATGAAGAGTATGAGAAGAAGATCAGAGGGAGGGGAGTGATAGTGAGGGACTGGGCCCCACAACTTGAGATCTTGGCTCACCCGTCAACTGGCGGGTTCTTGAGTCATTGTGGTTGGAATTCTTGTATTGAGAGTATGAGCATGGGTGTGCCAATTGCAGCCTGGCCTATGCATTCTGACCAGCCAAGGAATGCAATGCTGGTGACGGATGTGTTGAGGATTGGCGTTACGGTTCGGGAGTGGATTCGGCGGGAAGAGATTGTGTCTGCGGCGGATGTGGAAGGTAGTGTGAGGAAATTGATGGTGTCTGAAGAAGGGAAAAATGTAGGGAGGAGAGCCGAGGTATTGGGTGTTGGTATTCGTGAGGCATGGTTAGAAGGTGGGTGTTCTCTCGTCGAACTCCATTCCTTCGTTGCTCATATTTCAAGACCGCTGTAGTCCTCTTCTTCAACTTAAAAAAATAAAAAAAAATAAAAAATCATCTTATCAACTCGGGAAGTTCCGGTTAATGAGATTCGATGGTTTTCTAAGTAAGATTTTGGTTTGATCTTGTTGTCAGAGGGATATGATCCATTCAATACTCAGCTTGGATCTATTCGAATAGTTTACATGGTAACACCTGAAACTTTTCAATACTTGATTATTGAAAGTTCCTTAGTATTATTATAAAATTTAACTATATATATACATATGTGTGTGTGTGAGATTCCCATTTAGCCCATGGTAACACCTCAAACTTTTCAATACTTGATTATTGAAAGTTCCTGAGTGTTATTATAAAATTTAACTTTATATATATATATATATATGTGTGTGTGTGTGTGTGTGTGTGTGTGTATGTGTGTGTGTGTGTGTGTGTGTGTGAGATTCTGATTTAGCCCATCCTAACCTTACCTTTAAATGACCGTTGGAAATAATCTTCATTTATAGATTAAGTCATCCGACCATTAATTTTTAAGACAATATCATCATATGTCCAAGTATTCTTACTTGTCCATCATAACCAATCGTTCAGTCAACTATTCACCGCTGGGTAAAGATATCTGACCGTCCACTTTGAGTTTGGACCACCCGATCATAATAAACTAACTACCTGATTTCTACATCCGTTGGTATACGTATTGAATCGAGATTCTAGTCCGTTAATCTTGTTCACCACCTATGAATATTTTTAACCCATCATTAGAACTACAATACTTAGGGACGATAGAAAAAATGAAAAATAAAGAACGTAAGGCCCGTATCCTAGTCCGTACCGTTCCATAGATTCCCGCGATCCTATTCGTCGAATTCCGTCAACCTGCGACCTAAAATCAGCGTTTGCGCGCGACCCTAAGTCGCATCCTTTAGATTTAAGTTGACTTGACTCGAGACTTGTATCTTAGCGACCGTGCCGTCGCTGCGATTCCAACGCTGCGACTTGCGCACTGATGCGATACCCAGGCCAGAAATTGTGGGCCCGTGTTTATTTCGAAGAAACGTAAAGCATCGTGACTCCCGAGAAAATCTCTGCCATCCACCACATCAATCAATCAATCACTAGTCAAGTACACAACTCATCACTCCAACCTTTACACCCATCCCTCTCTTACACAAGCCATCCCCAAAATCAACTCTTCCTTACACCACTCATCCGTTCCTTACACACACCCATTCCTCTCATCCCATCCCTCTTACAACACCCTCTCCTCGCTCATTCTCTCTACCATTTTCCAAGCTACCATAAGAGAAAAATTCTAAGGAGAGAGAACCCAAGATCAAGGCCTACTTCCTACCCCCAAACTCCCATCTTCACCCTTCAATTCTCATCTTCCACCATCAAAGTAGAAGCCTAGGAGTTAAGGAGTCTAAGGAGCTAAAGGAGAAGACCAACGGTGGGTGATCTAGAATTTCTACCATGGATTTGAGAATTTGAGGGCCTACATTCGGTGAGACCCATTTGATGTATGCATTGTAAGATAGGGAGCGCTCATAGTGGGGGAGCTCCTCCCCTCCACATGATTTCTCTCTCTCTCTCTCTCTCTCTCTCTCTCTCTCTCCCTTTCCTTTTTGATGATGATGATGATGATGTGTGTGGCCCACCCTGACGGACCCCACAATGAAGTATGTATCACATCTATGCTGCCCATATGTTGGGCCCACCTTGCTGGACCGTCTAGTGGGCTCGCTGGCCTGTCTGTCTGGACAGGCCCAGATGAAGAGAAAACATAAATATCAGCTTATTCAAAACCAAGGTGGGCCACACATGTGGACCCACCTTGATGCATGTGCGGACCCACACCGTCCAGACCCTAGACGGTGGGTTCCACGGAGCAAATAGCTGCTATAATGACGTCAGAAGTTTTGTGGGTTTGATCATGTGGTATGTGCTATACCCACACCATCCAGCTGGTGGGTCCCACACATGTGGACCCACCTTGTTAAGTGGGTTTCATCCCCACCGTTCGTTCGCTGGACGGGTGGGACCCACCTTTAATGTATGTATTGTATATCAGCATCGTCCATCTGGACGGTGCCATGTGGGGCCTACCTTGAATATATGCGTTCAATCCACACCGTCCAGTCCCTGGACGGTGGGACACCCCTATGATGTAAGTGTTTTATCTAGACTATCCAGGTCATGGATGGTGGGCCACGTACGTGTGGACCCCACCTGATACATGCGTATCATCCATGCTGCCCACTGTCCATCCCAGGATGGTGGGGCCCACCGATATATGTCTTTTATATGCACGCTGTCCATCTGCAGGGCCCACCTTGCACGTGTGTACCCAGCACACCCAACAGGGAACTGGACAGTGGGCCCTGACCTGATGCATGTGTTGCACCCACGCCTGTGGGGCCCATTGGAGGCATGTGTTTCATCCAAACCGTCCAGCAGTAGCTGGACACTATTAGACAACAGGGCTAAAATGCCCACTGTTAAAAACCTTCTGGGCCCCACCGTGATGTTTGTGGGGGCCTAGCAGCTGGCCCATTACTTGGTGGCCCACATACCAGTGGGACCCATCGTGCCATGTGTTTTATCCAACCATCCAATAACTGGACCGTCCAGAAGGGTGGGACGCTAGCCCACCTTGTAGCATGTATTATATTCATACTGTTCATGTGGTGGGGCCCACTTTGATGTGCAAGGCCCACTGTAAAGTATGTATTTTATCCAGGGCGTTCCACTGTTTGGACGCGCATCAGATCCAGCTTACAACTAAGCTGACCGTCTTAAGTGGCCCACCTGCTGCATTTACAGGGCCACCTTGATGTATATTCATGCTACCCATCTGTTTTGTTGGACCATGGGCTGCCCCATCAGGCCCACTATAAATATGATGAGGCATATATAATGAGGCCCGATGTCATGTATATGTGGCCCATGTGTGAGGCCCAATGTGATGTGTATGAGGCCCATATGGCGAGGCCCGATGTGATGTATATGTGGCCCTTGAGTGAGGCCCATTGTGATGTATATTAGGCCCTTGTGTGAAGCCGTGGGCCCACTATATGTTTGGCTTTATGTGGGCCACTCCTTGGGAGCAATGTTGGTTAAATGTCCACGTTGTGACCTTCCCTTAGGCCTTTGTTAGGCCCATTCTCATCATTCTGGGTTAACCCAAATCATTGGGCCCCATTGATGTTTGCATGATCCATCTATTCGTATTGGGACAACCCAAGATGTTGGGCCCCCATAGTTATTAGTAGGATTATTTCTTTTATCTTGGAGTCCATCTAGGACTTATTTAGGCCCCTTAGGGCATCTAACGGGCTATATGATAGTATGGAGAAGGAACCCTTTTCGGATCCTCAGGAATACAGGTAGGCCACCTAGGCCCAACCTTGATATAGGGAGAGTATATCATTACCGTAGATGGTAGGATCTGCGGTTTCACATTTGGTATATCCATGGTTAAGGACCGATCTTCACATTACAGATCAGACCTGTGGTCCTTCAGTGGACCTCGTTATGTCTATAGGCCAGTTATCGATGCAAACTAGGAGTATGTGATAAATAGCATCATGATATATACTCATACGTATCATCTGCATGCTTGTTACGAGGAGTGACTGATCATAACATTATGCCATTGGGCAGATTGTTTATAAGACTCCCTGATAAGTGGAGTTGTCCGTCATGAGTGCACGGTACGTGCTGGATTGATGCATGACTGGATTGTATGACTCATGCATCTTACATTGTGTGATATGGTTAATGTACGCCCTAGTGACATCAGGGCCGTGGCCTCCACAGGCACATTGTGGATGGCCGGATTGGATACCGAAAATACTTGGTTCTAACATTATGGGCACATAAGATGTCATTGGGTGAAAGTCCCAAAACCTTTTTGGTACTAGGAGGATGCTTCAACGTCGAGACCGAGTGGATGTATAAGCACATGAGGGCCGTATACTAGTAGGCTGCGTCTCCCACTGTGTCGTGGTCGGTTAGAAGCGGGTGTGACCTTACCCCCCTGAGTAAGGGAAAAATATCTAGGTTGAGTTTGACAAACTTGAGGAATGGGTACGCTATCGATGAGTCAGGCTCGATATTAGCAGATAAATAGTAAGGTCTCTTCCACTTACCTAGTCGTGTGCTCGAATAGAGACAGTAAGATGGCGTAAAGTGTACTAGACCCCGGTGATCATCCAGAGTGAGTTCTGTACTGATATTTGATGCTCCAGTGATGAGTTGTATTGATATGAGGATTCGGATGAGGATTGGTATGCTTGAGTTGCATCTCGCATCGCATGACCTTGGTATGGCCGACATCATTCATGTCTTGCATCGTATGGCCTTGATATAGCCGATAGCATTCATGCCTTGTATCGCATAGCCTTGGTACGGCTCATAATATTCATGGATTCACCAGCATATTCTGCATTACTTTGATATTGTATTCTAAGTACGCTTATATTGCACACACACTTACCCACCCTCTAAGCTTTCTATAAGCTTATGCACAATTGATGCATGCAGGTGACGCTACGTCGTAGTTGAGCAGGAGCAGGAGCGTGCCACAGAGCTTCTGGAGCTTTTTTTATTATTATCATTGTATTTCCCTTTATGTGCATTGTACTTAAAGATTTTTTATCATAGTAGAAATGTGGAGTTGTGTGTTATTGTTCATGGGTTATGCTCCTTATGAATTAAATTCATGTTGAAAATCCTCCTTGTAGGATCCCAGGATCGGAACCTGGTATATGGGTGTCGGGAGTCGAGAATGGTGTAATATGGAGGCTGTCGGTGCTGAATTCGACGATCGAAAATTTTATGAGCCCTGTTTTTGAGTCTGGGGCGTGACAAAGAATGTATGTCAACTTTCAATGTATTTGGATGGTGTAGTCCGATGTTACGGACGATGGAAGTTGGAGAAATAAAAGATAGCAAAATTGTAAATACTTAATGCCATTAACCTATACCATTGAATTTTATATCACATCTCATGATCCGTTTCATGTGAAATTTTATAAATGTTGAATTTAAGTCATTAGATCTCTGTAAAAGTGGCCCAATTAACAAATCGGTCCCTTAACCGTTGATTTTCCTTAGTAGGCTTTTCTTAAGGGTGAAGTAAGTCGTTTTAGGCTTACTAACTCTTCCTAAATCTAGAGCTTCTAATTGACCCACATTACATTGTTAATCATAACTTAAATTTGGACCACACTTTGGCTTCATATGACTATGATATCATACAATATTTAGACCCCGATCTATGATCCTGCACCGTATAATGACCGCCTTGACTTCAATTTCTTCCTTTTGGTGCAAAAGGTGAAATTTTAGATTTAAGTCTTTTTTCACCATCGATTAACCACCAACTTTTGTCCAACCATTTGCCTATCATGACTACATGTTTATCTTAAAATTGGGCCCTGATAATTAAGTGTGAACCGTCAATTGAAATCAAGTTCGTTTTGGCACCTGTTAGGAGAATTTTTAAGATAGGCTAATCTAAATTTCAGATCACTAAGAAAATCATATACCCTAGCTCTATTCGACGACTCCAACACAATGGATGAATTAGATTTGAAGAAAGATCGTCAGAAAAGTTTAAATTGGAAAAGTCAAATCCAAGTGGGAAACACACCCTCTCACATGCCCACTCCTTTATAAAAAGGGTATGTGTACCTTCTCCACTCACGCACCACCTATTAACGTCTAAGGAGGAGAGAGAGGAAGAGGAAGAGAAAAGGGAAAGAGAAAGAGAAGCCTAAACACTTAGATGCCCATCATTCTCTTTCTTCTCCACATGTGTGGTGTCTCCCTCTTGCTTAAGCGATGTCGTGATTCATGTAGAAGCTTTCCTACATCGAGATCTACCTAGGGTTAGATTTAAGGCTAAGGTAAGGGATTCCTTTAAGGTTACACTAATTTGAGTTGATATGATTTATTTTATTTTTGCGTACTTTCATTTTACTGTGATTTTCCATGCAATTGATTGATGGACTGTTATAAATTATTTATTCTTTTGGGAATTATGGTTAAGGTATGGTTTTAATTATGCGTGATTTTTATGAATTTATGTGAGGTGATAGATACAAGCCTTGCCGACACGTGCTTCCACTCTATATTGAGTTGGCCTTTTGCTCTTCTCCCCTTATTTTGTTAAGTTAGCCTATTTGCTACTCTTCTTTTTTATCGAGTTAGCTTATTACTACTCTTCTTCTTTATTGGGTCAGCCTTGTACTACCTCCATTTGTAGCTTGGGCATGTGTCTTGGAATTCTAAAACCCTTAAGGTTTGACTTATTTATCTATTGATGTAAGTGATGTGTTATAGGCCTCACGTATAGTGGTTCATATATTTTATCATGGATGTAATGCGGTCCAGGTAGTGACCCTCCTGGTTAACACGTAATCCCATGGGTTGGTTAGTGGTGCACAATCGATGTAAGTAAACCACCATGCGTGTTACATTACCTTCCGTATTAGATGTTACAAATAGTCGCTTTGTGAATAAATCGTGTAACGTAAATATTCCAATCGTGTATTGTGTCACCTCGATATGTTCACGTAAATCCACGGTAGTGTTGGACATGCCAACGAATCTCCTTAGTATGGGACGCGGGGCAAGCCAGGTTTTTTATGAATCATTTTTCACATTATGATGATCGCAACGTGTGATGGACCGCACATACTTTGCTAAGCTTGCATTCATATATATTGGTTGCGCATATGATACCACTCGTAGTGGTGGAGTACGAGATGTATCAGAACCCTTACATTATTCTTATAGATCTCTTGAATTATTGTTAATTTTAAAGGATAACCATTACTATGAGTAGGGCATTGACCCTTTCCAACCATACAGACGTTGCAGGTAAAGTGTAGATTGAAGATACAAATGATGATCGCTCTATGGAAGACTATTTTGAATAAAGAAGAAGGATAGCGTTGCATTTAGCTTTATTTATTTTCCGTTGTAAAACTTCAAATAATGTAATAAGCTCTCGCTTGAGAGGGCGTTAAACAGTTAGTTGATGTTATACTTTGAAAAAAAATAAGAAGTACAATTGATTTTATTCTCGTGAATGGTTGCCTTCGTGAATGTGATTAAAAAAAATAAGGTGCAATTTTAAAGCATCTAATTATTACATTATTAACACTCAAAATTTTCGGGCACGGGTATGTACTTGGGCCGCGAAAACTCGGGACGTTACACAGATTATTTAGTGGTTTTTTTTTTTTTTTTTTCCAGTAATGCTATTTTGGGATTTTGACCGTACTAACCCCATGGTATTGTCAAAACCTAAAAAATCTAACCTCTCAGACATATTCTTTGGTTGTCTTTCTAACAACTTTTTAGAGAATTAATATACTAAAACGCCCTTACTTTGGAACTTGGTGCCTATATAAACTTCTTTTTCTTCTTTCTTTGTTGTTTTCCTGTTTTTTCTTTTCTTTTTCAAACATGTCTTTTAGGGACTTACCACCACCCCTTCGACTGTATTTTTCAGCATACGTTCACCGTCATCAACTTTTCCGTCGTAAGGGCACCACCAACAACTTCTAAAATTCTAAAAAAATGTTGTTTTTTCTTCGACGACCACATTTCTTAAAGATAGAAACCATCGATACATGTAAGTCATTTTAAATAACATTTTTAATTTTATTTTTTATATAATAGCATTTTCTTAGATATGAAAGACAATTTTGGTTGTGGATAGAGAGGGATGGTTGTGTTTATTGTTGTCATTGGGAGAAATGATTGTCGGAAGGGATTTTAGGTATATAAGGATAGTTGTGGTTGTCTTAAGTTAAGTTAATGAACTTAAGGCTAGTTTAAAAATGAGCATGCTATTTACATACAAACAAATAATAACTCCTTCATTACTTATAAATTTACTATATATACATTTGTTTACGTCATTTAGTCTATATCCATTATATTTCAAAGTATTGTCGAATTTCTCATGTTACTATTTAAGAGCTTGTTTTAAACCATATATGGATTTAATTAATCTACATTTTTTTTCTTGACCTTCAATTTTGTAACCCTCAAGTTGATCCATGTATATTTATTTATCTAAATCCCCGTTCAAAAATGATATCTTGACATCTATTTGATGTACAAGAAATTTATATATAGAGGTTATAGTTATAAAGAGTAATATAAGAGATCATAACTGCAGGAGAATATATATCAAAGTAGTCTATCCCTTCTGTCTATTTAAAATCCTTTGCCACTAATCTAGCTTTAAACTTGTCAATGGTACCATCAAGTTTTAAGTTTTTTTCCCTAAAAATCCATTTATATCTTATTATCTTATTCCCAGGTGGCAAGTCTACTAATTCCTAAGTTTTATTAGACAGAATAGATTTTAATTCATCGTTTATAGCTTCTTTTTAAATGAATGCAGTAGGTAGCTTCTGCATATATTAAAGGATCATCCCCATGCCAAGGAGAAAAATATCGAATCCATTTCCTAGGTTACTTTCTTTCCTAACTCTTATGCTCCTCAGTTCTATTTCTTATATATTTTTTCTCTCTACATTCTTACTACTTGAGGCAATACTTGAAGCATAATTATTTTCAATTTCTTTGTATGCAATTTTCATTGAAAAAACATTCTCAAAGAATTTTGCATATCTTGCCTCAATGATACTGTCAAGGTTTAGATATTATCCTTAGATTTCAAAACTAATCATTGGCTACACTATTTTTTGCATATCTTATAAATAGGCAGTATATTATTTTCGGACATAATTTCCTTTTCTTAGTTTCCAATAATTGTACTTTTGCTAAGTACCCCCACACTTTAAGATATTTATAACTAGTAAAATGTTTCTACTATTGTTCATAAGGTGTCTTACTTATAACTTTATAAGGTATTTTATTCAAGATGTGATAGTAATATAGACCCTTAACACAAGACAACCTAGACCCTTAACACATAATAACCTTGACTCTTAATATATGACAACCTCAACCTTGACAACATCAACCCTTAACACATGACAACCTCGACCCTGATAACCTCAACCCTTAATACATGACAACTTTGACCCTTAACGCATGAAAACCTCGACCTTGACCCTTAATATTACAAGGGCACCATTAGTGGGGCCCACTATTGAGTATGTGTTAAGGGTCGAGATTGTCATATGTCAAGGGTCTAGGTTGTCATGTGTTAAGGGTTATGGGGCCCATAATGGGATATGTGTCAAAGATCTACTACATCCATAAATTTAGAATTTAATTTAATATCATTGGGCAAAGAATAAGTTACATCCAAAAATTTTATGGCCCGTAAGAAGTTTTCAATGGTAGGTTTTCAATCTCACTGCTTTCTATGACTAAATAATGAGTTACATTCATAGATAAGGTGGACTTCACCACAAGGAAATGGTTAGAAGTGAACGACCACCAGCCACTGTTATTGGTTGTTGCGAGCCATCGTGATGTATATAATTTATCCATGTTGTCAATATATCTTAATAGAATAATTTAAAGCATGAGCCCCAAAAGGAGGTAGACCAAATGCTTAAGTGGACTACAACATAAGAAATAATGGTGATTGAATTCCAACCATCAAAAACTTCTTAAATGGACTACACCACAAGAAAACTTCTAAGGGTGTTCGTACACCATCTGTGGGGTCTACCATCTCATATGTGTGGCATTCACTCCATCCATTAACCTCAAAATTTCGTAGAGGGCCATGGGTGGAAGCATGATCAATATTGGCCAGTCACATGAACCACATCACAAGAAAATAGTTCGTATCGAACGAATATCGTTATAGGTTATCGGGTTTTCTAGGCCACGTAGAGATCGAGTCAGCAAGAAGTTAGTATCTTCCCATATAAATAAAGGGCTACAAAGAAAATGAACGGATTGGATTTAGGTTTCAATAGACCCAATAATAAATCATGTCAACATCACTTCCTCGGGATTAGATACTACGCAACTTCTTCTTCACACAAAATCCATACAACCATTGATCCAAAAATAAAGACGATTTGGTCTGAAAAACTTTTAAAAGCCTGTCAATGGGTTACTCTCGGAATATTTTAAACTTTCATTTCTTTTCAAAATTTTGACAGTACCACAAGGCTAGTACGGTCAAAATCCCTCATATTTAGAGACTATGGAAACATATGTAGTTTGTTGGCTAGTGACCTGAACATTAGACAACTAGCTAGTTTCAAAGCTCTGTTGGCCCAACATGATGTATGTGTTTTATCCACACCGTCCATCCATTTTTCCATCTGATTTTAGGGCATGAGCCCAAAAATGAGGCAGACCCAAATCACAAGTGGAATACACCACAAGAAACAGTGGGAATTGAATCTTACTATTGAAAACTTTTTGAGGGATACCAAAGTTTTGGATCAAGTTGATATATATATTTTTTCACTTCATCCATATTTATGTGACCTTATCACATGTTGTATGGAAAATAAATATTACAGTGGGCCCTAGGAAATTTTTAATGTTATAATTTAATCAACATTGTTTTCCTTTAGTGTGGTCCACTTGAGATTTGTATGTCTCATTTTTGGGCTTATGCCCTAAAATCCGATGGCAAAATGGATGGACGATGTGGACATCATGGTGAAGCCCATAGCGCTTTGACACCAGCTACCTAGTTAGTGTTGGGTGACTAGCCAAACAACATTGTCGTAGGCATAGGGGAATCCTATGACTCACTTTTCATTGGTCCCCTAATGATCCTTTGCTTTCCGCAAACATGAAAAACTTGTTTGTTGCAATATGATTAGGTTACATCATCACATTTAATGTAGCAGTCTTGACAACGTCAGTGATGATGTGGACCAATCACAATGTAGGAAAATAGGAAAAAACTACGTGTGGCAAGCAGAGGATCTGGATTCTCGGCTGATAGCACCAGCTAACATCAATTGAGAAAAATTAAAAATAATAAGGAAACATACGTATTTACTCTTTCGTATGGACTCATTGTTAGGCATGGGTTTGATCCACACCGTCCATCCATTTTTATGGATCATTTTTGGGCATTATGCCAAAAATGAAGTAGATCGAAAGCTCAAGTAGACCACATTGTAGGAAGAGGTGGGGATTGAATGACTACCATCGAAACCTTCTTATGGCCCGCCATGATGTATACTTTCCATTTAACCAATTCATTAGGTCACACAGACCTGGATGAAGGGAAAACACAAATATAAGCTTGATCCGAGCTTCCTGAAGAGGTGTCCACATCTTTCATTAATCTTTTTGGTGCGATTAAAACAACATACCATCAAGGCCTTGTTTGATCCTTGGAGTAGAATACTTTGACTTGTTTAGGATGCAAGTATGAATGGTTCATCTCATTCATTCTCATGTCCTTTCAATTTCTCCATGTTTACCATTATCAAATTTGTCTCATGATCACCTAATTCTAGTTCCTCTCTTTTGGTAACACTATTCCCCTCTAATTATTTTTTAATTGATGTAGGATTTTATTTTACTGTAGGATTTTGATTAGGTTTAGAGTTAGGGTTTTATCATGTTCATACTAGAGTAGACACGAGAATACTCCATCAACTTCTAAAAGACGGGACATTAGTTGAAGGGCTGTTAGATCATTATGTTAGGAAACACCCTATGTCTCATAAATTAACGGGAACTATGATTGAGAACCGACTTATTTATGATGAAAACGAGGTATATGATGTTCCACTGGTTAAAACAATGTGTGATTATTATATGGGTGATTATGCCTATCAATAACCATTGATTGCACCCACATATGATATGTACGATCTTAATTGAAGGAATATTGAAGGAACCATCAGAATTTCAGTTAGAGAGATGCACCAAACATGGATACTAAAAACTATCCCCAATGGCTCTCTACTTATAAACCCCACCGACAAAGACCCTAGTATCTTGCAGGCCATATATACAAGAGCTAACAATGTCAATTAAGACAATTGAGTTACACCTCATTAGGGAGGAAGGGATTTTTCTTCACCTACCTCAGCCTAACCCAAAAGCATAATATGAATAGAGTGATCTCGATTCTCCCAACTCGTTTGTTGAGCATACTAATTTTACCACCACCTCTATAAGTGGGGAGACTGATAATGAAATTAGTAATGTTCAACATGATGAGGAGCTAGAGTATGTTTAAAAGCCTATGGTCTAGTATCCCCAAAGGTCGATCTCATCTAAAGCTCCAGTTGATTAACAAGAGATATAGGGAATTTTCAAACATGGTGATATTGATATTATCCACGAACATAGCATGCTTGATTCTATTGTAGAGAATTGAGTCCATTTTCTCTGAATGTTCTGACTCTCTAAAATTTGCTTGGTACACTTTAAGGATTCTAATGATAACATGATTAAAGACATGGTAAATTCCTTGCAAGACTATATCTCAATAGTTAATACTAATCGAAAGAAAATCTGTTTTGAAGTTTCTCATTCCATTGATCCTGAATGTTTATTATTAAGGGTGGTGGTTCTAGAATTAGAATTGAAGTATTCATAAATTTTTGAGATTGGACCAACACGAGAAATTTTTTTACAATTAATTGTAGTCTTTGATTCACCGTGATGTACTGACACTGAAATTTTTTCTACAACAGGTGAATTTTCAGACTTAATTCACTTCGATAGTTAAGTTTGACTGAGGAGAAATTCGATGCCACCAAAGGAAGGTTTGGTTCGACTTAAGGGAGACAGAGACTTCAAATGAATTTTGAGAAAATTTGGCCGTAACCAAGAGACCACTTAGGTGCGACCGAAGTGATGTTCGGTGCAACCAAAGGCTATCATCAATGTGGTCGAAGCATAACGAGAGTGCGAAAATTTGAAGCCGGTCCAAAGTCGATGCAGATTTTTCCTATTTAAATGAGCATTTTAAGCCATTCTAGGTACGAATTAGGACTTGGGAGAGAGACCAAGGGGTGACGAAGCTTCTACAAGTCGTCATTTATTCTTCTTCAATCCTTCAGTTCTAGTTTGTCTTTTTTAGGCTTTTTTATTTTTTTTATTATAGAATATTAACCATGTTAGGTTAATCTCTTAGCTAATGCTAAGAGATGAAACTTATAGTTAATTATAATATTTAGTTTATTTGATTTGATCACAATAGTTGAATGATGATATTAGATTGAATTAATTTGAATTTACTTCATGAAAGTTCTGAATTGTTTATTTCCTTAATTCGTTGTAAACTATAGTTACAACATATGTTTTGAAAGAGCATTTGGTTTGCATGAATAGGAGAATGAATCAATCTATATAATAGATTGACTTATTGTCGCCTAAGGGTGCTTTAGACGCCCTTTATTTCATTCGATTGATGTCTGAATGCTTCATGAAAGACTTGTTCAATTGAATTCATGTTTCAATTATTGTTTTAATTGGTATAGTAAAATTATCTTCCGATTGGATATGATAGGACTTCGATTCCAATTGAATTATAAGTTGAATCAACGAATGAGATATAGTGATTTCTATAAGTGGATTCTTGGATGTTTGTTCTTTTATTTTTTATTGTTTTAAATCTTTAACCCCTTCACTAGATTAAAAATTCAGGCAAACTGCTAGCTTTAGGGTTTGTTTGTTAAATCTGAAATCCGAAGTCTGAATATGAAGTTGGAAAACTAATAGTGAATATAGAATAACTTGTTTGTTAACTAACGTATGAAATGTTTGAAATATATTAATTTGACACATTTACCCATATGAAACAATTGTGATTGAATCCCTACCTTTAAAAACTCCATGAATTTCACTAAAATGTTTATTTGTCATCCAACCTATTGAAAAGGTCAGAAACAGCTAGTTGAAGAGATGACACAAATATCAACACGATCTAAAGCTTTGGTGGCCCAAAAGAATTTTTAAATGGTCAATCACCACTGTTTCCTATACAAAGGTCCATTTAAGATTTGAAGCTAATTTATTTTTTGGATCATGCCCTAAAATAAGCTTTCAATATAGATGAACGGTATGGATGTAGTCACATATATCACAGTAGGCCCCAGGTGTGAGCCAGATTTCATGGGAAAGCCTTTCCCATGAAGTCAACCGCTGGAAATCTAGGTAGGGCCCACCGTGATGTTTTTGTGAAATCCACCCTGTCCATCCATTTTGTGAGATCATTTTAGGACATAGTGCTAAAAATGAGCCATATCTAATATTCAAATAGGCCGAAAATGTGAGGATTGGACGCCCGTAATTAAAATATTCATGGGGCCACAGAAGTTTTCAATCGTGCTAATATTTGTGGTTTGAATTCATCTCACTAGGAATGATAGTATGAATGATATCGATAGCATGTAAACATCACTGTCGACCCCGAGGAGGTTTCAATGATAAGAATTTTCCTACCCACCTTTTCCTTTAGGGCGGCCCACTTAAGTCTTGCATCCTCCTAATTTTTTGTCTTGAGTCCTAAAATGATCTCAAAAGACGGATGGACAGATTAAATTTATCATAAACATAATGGTGGGCTCCACCTAAGATTCCAGCGCAGGAACTTCCTACAAAAGGCTTTCGCACATAATTCGCACCCCAAATCTGGGAGGAGATTGCATGCTACCCTACCAAGATCTACCTAATATGGACAATTAAGGGCTTTGTGGGACCTATCATGATATATATGTTTTATCCATGCCGTCCATTCATTTTTTCATATTAATTTAGAAATTAAGACAAAAAACAAGGCAATTATAAGGCTTAAGTGGGCCACACTACAAGAAACTTGGGAATTGGGTGCCTATCAATGAAAGCTTCTTGGGGCCACATAAGGCTCTGATCAAGCTGATTTTTGTGTTTTTCCTTTATCTAGGTCTATGTGACCTTATAAAGAGATTTGATGGCAAATAAGCTTCACGATGGACATCTGGAAGGTTTTAATGGTAGTCGTTCCTGTCCCACAACTTTATGTGGTGTGGTTGACTTGATCTTTAGATGTACATCTTTTTTTAGATCATGCTTTAGAATGATATAGAAAAGTTGATAGACGGTGTGGATCTAATACATAAATCATGGTGGGCTCAGAGAAGCACTCTATGTTAAAAGTTGGGATGTGTATAATGCAAGGGAGAAAATCTTTATGGCAAAGGATAATTTTGGATAATAAAAAAAATCACGGAGTGCATTATTGATTCCCCATTAAACTAGACTCTTATCACGGAAAATTTTTAGCATAAAATGGTAGAGCACTTTCCTTCTTCCGCGTTAACAAACACCACTAAATATGGAACATTTTCTAAATTTCGCGCTAAGTGCAAAAATTCAACGTTAACAAACAAGCTCTTAGACTACTAGTCGTGTTCCCCATTTTTTGAAGATTCAACCTTAATCTGACGGAGATTTTGCTGCATCGCAGCCCTACTTGTCGACCATTGGGCTTAATCAGTGGATGTCATGAATATACAACATATGCATAAATGAGATTCCATAACAGGCCCCACCCATT
Source organism: Magnolia changhungtana (assembly GCA_030180095.1). Classification (NCBI taxonomy): domain Eukaryota; kingdom Viridiplantae; phylum Streptophyta; class Magnoliopsida; order Magnoliales; family Magnoliaceae; genus Magnolia; species Magnolia changhungtana. Next base: position 20,522,884 of record JASAUF010000600.1, on the reverse strand, counting down.
GATAGTGGAATAAAACAAACATATCAGGTGGTCCTCACCAAAGGATGGCCTATATCAACATATACAGCCTGGTGGGGTCCACAGAAGGCCCCACGCATAGACTGGAGAACAAATAAACATTATGGCTTGCCTAGGAAGTTTTTTGGTGGTAGGCGTATAAACAACAGTGTTTCCTCTGGTGGGGTCCACCCAAAACCAGGCCTCACACCTCAAATGAACTGTCAAATGGTTGGACAACGTGAGATGAAAATGAATACATCAAGGTGGGACCCCATAGTGGACCCACAAAGTCGAACAATGTGCTGGCCATTAACGCTACCCAACAGGTGTAGTAGTCCACTAGAGATTTGGATCTGTTGCAATTTGGATCGGCCCACAAGAGCACATGACCCACTGTCATGATCAAAATGGGTGGGCCACTTGGACAAGTCACTTACATCATGGTGGGAGTCCACGGTGGGCCCCAATGCCTCCAGGTGAGTGGCAAATAAAATCACGATGGGCCCATTAACCGCCTGGTGAAGCTTGGATCTGTCTCATTGCAGGTCGGCCCACTAGGGCCATGGCCTTTTCCAGTGGCCAGATTGGGTGGGCCATCTGGGTGTAGTATGTACCCCATTGGGGGTGTTATGGGAAGATCCGAGCCTATCCGAGGTCCAAGGGAAAACGTTAAGCTAATTCGACTAAGTACATGAGCATCCAGGGCGACGACTACCAGATCTAATACGATCATCCTCGGAGGAGACGAGTGGTGTGTAATCATCACCATTCTAGGGGTGCGAGATGGGACGATCTTTGCACTCCGATCGGAAGATGTAATCTACCCCCTTATCATCCCACAACAACGCTACGGCAACATACGATCCGTCCCACGATGTCGACTGCAATGAATTCCATTTGGCAAGTTTGATCCGATATCCCGAGGCAAAGGCTTCAGGGGTCGATCGCAGGAGGTTAGATTTACCACTTCGGGGCGGGTCCTAAGATCGGCTCGGATTGAAAGACTGTCACAGCTCAACGAGGCGATAACAAGTGCATACGACAGTCAAGCGAACCGACCCGAGATAATCATGTTGAGCCGAGGCGATACATGCTGGTATTCCATCTGCTAAATGCGGAAACACGAGAACATCCATAACTAAACGTGGCCGATAACCTCACCTGCAGATACACGCAACTCATCACACGATCGACAGATTATGCGCAGCGTCTCCATGATCCAAAAATCTCCCTAATTGAGTGAATCGTGCCGTGATTGATAGATCCAGACCATCCTACAGTCAGGTATAAATACGAGAAGACCCCATTGCTACAGGTACGCAAGATCTCACACTCTTCCTCTACCTTTCAATTTAGACCCCGATTCCCTTGACCTGACTTAGGCATCGGAGGGTCCCTCTGCTTAGCCAGGGTCTCCTTTGCTCACCTTTTACACAGGATCAGGTCTGTTTGAGGAGTGGAGGGTGACCCAGATTTTGACCTTAACATTTTTTGGTGCCGTCTGTGGGAATCTTAATATAAAAAGTCAGGTTCCTATTCTCGAGCTTAATGGCTAGAGAAAAGAAGAAAGCAGCAGCTACAGAACTAGAGCTGAACGAGCAAACCCGCTTCTCCTCACTACTCCACGCGGAGTCAGCCCCGGGGCCTTCCCAACGTTCTCGCAATTGGGCGAATAAGTAACGCACCATGCAGGGTGAGATACAAGCCTTACGATGAAGCAACAATAGGAGCCGTGCTTGCATTCGACTCAAGAAAATCCTGTCCTCGAACCGGTCGGCCTGGATGTGGAAGCTCACTCCGTGCCAAAGAGTGTGAGACCTGAAGCGCCTCAGCCCTGGCACCGACGGACCTCCGTCATCGGTTGGAACGGAGGAGGGGAAGGAGAACTCTGGAGATAGAGAACTCTCAAGAAATTGTAGCAGAAAATAAAGACCCGTTGGAGAAACGGTTGGTGGAATTCAACGACAGGAGCTCTGAAAAAGAAGCAACAATTAACATCAGTTCCCACTGCTGTTCAGGCAATGATAGAAGAGACCGAGCCTCCCTTTACCACGGAGATTATGAACGAGGTGATGCCTCAAAGGTTCCAGGTACCTTCCGTCATCCAATTCTTGGGTTCTGGGGACTCGTCCGAGCAAGTGGAAGCCTACTTCTCATGGATGCAGATCTAGATGATGACGGATGCTATGATGTGCTGGGGGTTTTTAATCACTCTTACTGGATCTGCTCGGAGTTGGTACCGGCAGCTTAAGTGAAACTCTATCAGCTCCTTCGCAAAGTTGAGCCGACTATTCCTTACCCAGTTCATCAGTGGTAAGAGAAGTCGAAAGCCCAACACCCTCTTACTATCAAGCAAGGGACGAAGGAGTCATTGAAAGACTACATCGCGCGCTTCAACAAGGAAGCAGTACTGGTAGAAGACTATGACGGCAAAATGGCACTCGCCGCTGTATTCAATTGCCTAAAAGAAGGGAATTTCACCTTCTCCATTGAGAAGAACCCGCCCAAAACACTGGCTGAACTTGTGGCCAGAGCTCAGAAGTATACCAATGTGGAGGAATTCACCAATGCTTGTAAAAGTGTTCAGGTAGCTGAGCTAAATGGTAAAGGAAAAAGGCCTAGGAACGAGGAATCCCAGACATCTAATAAAGGGACCGATGACCACGCTCCTCGCGATCGTCGTCCGAGCAGGAGACCAGAGGGAAAATTTCGCTCCTACACCCCCCTTAACACGTCTGCTGAGCAGATTCTATTGGACATCTGAGGAGAGAAGCTGCTGAATTGGCCTGTTTGCATAAGAGCCGATCCAGATCATCAAAACAAGCGCAAGTACTGCCGCTTCCACCGAGATCATGACCACAATATGGATGACTGTGTGGATCTTAAAGATGAGATCGAAGCTCTTATTTGGAAAGGATACCTATGTCGATATGCGAAAGAAGGAAAAGCTGCTCGGAGAAGAGAAAGGGAACGTGAGCAGCCAAACAACACCACAGAAGAACCCATCGAAATCCGCACTATCTTTGGGGGCTCATCTGGTGAGGGAGATTCAAACAGAGAGCGGAAAGCTCACTCCCAGAAGTTCGAATTAGAACACTGCGTTCACTTAACCGAACGGCCCAGTAAAGAACTCCGGGTCAATCCATGCACTTTGACCTTCATGGAAGAAGATGCTCGCGGGATTCAGAACCTGCATGACGAGCTCTAGTTATGACTATGACCATAGCGAACAGAAAAGTATACCGTATCTTGGTTGACACCGGGAGCTCAGCTGACGTGATTTATTTCGAAGCTTTTGAAAGAATGGGCATTCTGTGGTCTCATCTCAGACCTGTGAAGACCCCCTGTATGACTTTGCTGGTGAAAGAGTGATCTCTGAAGGAGCCATCTCCCTTCCCGTGACTGTTGGAGAAGGACAATATCAGGTCATACTTATAGTGGACTTTCTAGTTGTTAATGTACCTTTGTACACAATGTCATCCTGGGCAGACCTTCTCTTAACGCAATGAGAGCAGTCGTCTCCACCTATCACCTGATGATGAAATTTCTCGCTAAGGGCGGGATAGGCTACCTCCGAGGCAATTAGCGAGAGGCTCAGAGATGTTACGCAGTGGTGGTAAAAAATGGGTCGGTTAAGCAGGTGCTTACCATCAACGTTTTAAACCTCTGAGGGCCCGCGGAAGGCTCATCGGTGGAAGATCTGGAGGAAGTGCCGCTTGACAAAGCCGATCTGAGCAGAACCGTTCAGCTCGAAACATCACTGAATCCTGCGCAACGGACTAAAATCTTAACATTTCTATGACAACATAGGAATGTCTTTGCATGGTCCCACCAAAATATGCCCAAAATTTCTCCGGAAGTAATGGTCCACAGATTGAATGTGGATCCAGACCATAAATCTGTCAAGCAAAAAAGAAGGCCATTTGATGCCAAGCGATACGAAACAATAGCCAACGAGGTCTCCATTCTGCTTGACGCCGGGTTTATAGAGGAGGTGCATTATCTTGATTGGATCGCAAATGTGGTCCTAGTGAAAAAAGCCAACGGGAAGGGCGGGTTTGCGTGGGTTACTCGGATCTGAACAAAGCTTGTCCTAAAGATAGTTTCCTGTTATCTCGGATCGATCAGCTGGTGGACAGCACCGTGGGACATGAATTGCTCTCTTTCCTAGACGCATATTCTGGATATAATCAGATTGTGATGCACCCCCCAGACAGGCAGAAGACTATATTTGTCACGAACAAGGGACTCTATTATTACCGAGTCATGCCATTTGGCCTGAAAAATGTTAGGGCCACGTATCAAAGGCTAGTGAATCAGATGTTCTCCAAGCAGATCGGACGCACCATGGAAGTGTATGTCAATGACATGTTAGTGAAGAGTATTAAAGCATCCGATCACCTGACGAATCTCGGAGAAACGTTCGCCGTCCTCCGAGATTACAAGATAAAGCTGAATCCGATGAAATGCGCTTTCGGAATTGGTTCAGGAAAATTCCTTGGTTTTCAAGTCAGTCAGAGAGGTATCGAGGTAAACCCCAACAAGATCAAAGTACTCTTCGACATGAGTTCGCCTCGGACTGTCAAAGAAATACAATGCCTTATAAGGCGAGTTGCAGCACTCGGACGTTTCATATCCAGAGCAACGGATAAATGTCTCCCCTTCTTCCAACAGTTGAAAGGCCATAAGAAGGCGGAGTGGACATCAGAGTGCGAGTAAGCCTTCCAACAACTGAAACAGTACCTGGGTTCACCTCCTCTACTGTCTAAACCTGAGGAAGGTGAGCCCCTATTTCTCTACCTTGCGGTCTCAGCCTTGGCCGTAAGCTCGGTCCTGATCAGGGAGGTCGGAGGTAAATAGCACCCCGTTTATTACGTAAGCAAGGCCATGGTGCTGGCAGAAACGAGATACTCACCCCTGAAAAAGCTAGCACTCAGCCTTGTTGTTTCAGCTCAGAGGTTACGCCCATACTTTCAAGCTCATTCCGTGATCGTATTGACAGACTCCCCTCTCAGGCAAATACTTCATAAACCCAAAGTGTCGAGTCGGATGACAAAGTGGCTCATCGAACTTGGTGAGTTCGACATTCAGTTTCATCCAAAAATGACAATCAAAGGCCAAGCCGTAGCCAACTTCATCGCTGAATTCATTGCTCCGAGCATCGGAGAAATCAATACTGAAGTTGAAGCAAGTTCATCCGCTCTGAGTGACCAGAAAGAGGTATTAGACTCAGGGTAGGTTCTTTACACGGATGGGTCGTCTAATATCAAAGGGGCCGGAGCCGGGATCGTTCTAATCGCACCTGACTCTACAACTGTTCAATACGTAGTCAGACTAGGGTTCAAGGCCTCGAACAACGAGGCGGAATATGAAGCTTTGCTAGCCGGACTCAGATTGGCGGCGAGTCTGGGCGTCCAATCTCTTCAAGTCTGATACGATTCTCAGTTGGTAGTAAATCACATCTCTACCGAATACGAGGCTAAGGAAACAAGAATGATTGCTTATCTCAACGAGGTGAGGAAATTGATCGAAAGGTTATGGAACTGTACTATCCATCAAATTTCGAGAGCGAAAAATTCATGGGCTGACACCCTAGCGCGGCTCGCCTCAGTCGTGGAAGAGAAGTTTTCACGGATCATTCCCGTCGAATTCATAGAGCATCCGAGTATCAACAAGGAGGAGAAAGAAGTCAATCCAGTTCCAGCAAGTCCGAGCTGGATGGATCCAATTTTTAATTATCTCACGATAGGCGAGATCCCTTCGGACAGGCTGAAAGTTAGGTGGCTAAGAGTTTAAGCAGCTCGATATATCATCTTAGATGGTATCTTGTACATGAAGGGACATTTTCAGCCTTACCTCAGGTGTCTCCGAGCCGATGAGGCAGAATACGTCATATGGGAGATTCATAAATGAATCCGTAGGAATCATTCCGGCAGTCGGGCCTTAGCCCTAAAGATACTCAGACAAGGGTACTTCTGGCTAACTATCAAGGAGGACACTAAGGACTATGTGCAGAATTGCGATAAATGCCAGCGCTTCGCGATCGTGCCGAGGCAGCCCGCCGAAGAGATGACCCCTATGTGCGGCCCGTAGCCATTCGTTCAGTGGGGAATTGACATTCTTAGCCCTCTACCCATAGGGAAAGGACAAGTCAAATTTTCCATTGTCGCTGTCGATTACTTCACCAAATGGGCTGAGGCCGAGCTAGTCGCCAAAATCACAGAGCAGAAGGTGATTAACTTCGTCTGAAAAAACATTATCTGTCGGTTCGGAATTTCGTGAACTATCGTGTCAGATAATGGTCGACAGTTCGACAATGAAAAATTCTGGGGCATGTGCCAAGGGCTTGACATCACGAATGCATACTCTTCCCCTTAACACCCCCAGTCCAACGGGCAGGTAGAGGCAGTCAATAAAGTCATCAAACACCACCTTAAGATAAAATTGGAAAAAGCGAAAGGCAACTAGGCCGAGGAACTTTCGTTCGTTCTCAGGGCCTATAGGACCACTGCTCAGTCCTCAACGGGAGAAACTCCATTCTCATTCTCCTATGGCTCGGAGGCAATGGTGCCAGTGGAAATTGGTCTCCCTACGGCTCTGGTTGAGTGCTACCAAGAAAACTAAAATTCTGAGCAGATTGCAGCAAGCCTGGATTTGCTCGAAGAAGTCAGAGATATCTCGAAGCTCTGAGTCATTGTTTGGCATCAACAAGTGGCGTGGTTCTACAATTCGAAGGTTAAGACTAAGCGATTCTGACCAGGGGACTTAGTCCTCTGTCGAGTGTTTCAGAATATCGCTGAGCCGGGGGCTGGGACGCTCGGACCGAACTTGGAAGGGCCTTATCAGGTCATCCGGTCAACCAAACCAGGATCTTACCACCTGGAAGACCTCGAAGGTCGTCAGCTCCTTCACCCTTGGAATGTCGAGCATCTGAAAGTTTATTACCCATGACAAACTAACCTTTAAGGCTCTCAATAAATGTACACATCCGGACGACAAGCCTTTAAGGCCCTCATTGAAGTGTACACCTCTGAGAGACAAGCTTTTAAGGCTCTTAATAAAATTTTCCTCTTCTCATCTACATGAATGAATCATCTACTAAGGAAAAGTTGCCTCTCATATGCAGGGGCGGACTCAATGAATTAATTCCTCAAGGGGTTAGTACATTATCCCACAAAAATTCTACACGGTATCCCCTCTAAGTTAGGGGAAAAGCCTAAATATTGACCTGACTCCCCAAACATATGAGTCAGATCGTAAACTAACGGGTAAAGCGGAAGATTCTCACCAATTGTGGGACAAGTCGACCCTCTATGGGACCGAACCCTACAAACGGGCTGTAAAGGCCTTAATAGCTTCGGAAGCTCGACAAAAAGGCAATGGAGGGAGCCGACCCGTTAAAGGGCTGGCTCAACCATGCCTTAGAAAGAATCAACCCATTAGGTCGACGATCAAACAGTCTACAATCAACATTCGGATAAACCAAGTGCAAAACAACATAAGGAAAAGCCATCATACATACGCTCTTTCTAAAAAGGGCAAAAAATTCTATTTCAGCCATTCAAAAAAGTACATATCATTAAAAAAAGGTGAAAACTATGCCGGTGGAGGTGCTTGGGAGTCGGGAGCTTGATCTGAGTAAACGCCTTCGACGGGAGCATCTTCGGGGCCTTCAGGCAGCAAAGGATCGAGGTCAAGGTCCAGATATAAATCCAGGACTGCAGCGATACAAGCATCGAAACCGCGATCATAGAACTTGGCGACCTCGACGTCCCTCTCTTTAGAGGTCTTGAAGGCATCGATCGCAGTTGCAACAGCCACTGCCAGAGAGGCCTCGTCTTTAGCTCGCTGAGCTTCCACCGCCTGAGAGACTGCTTGGCTCCGCTCTTCTATCGCTTCAGCCTTAGTCCACTCTAAGACTTCTTCCAGTCGAGTGATCTCCTCAGCCAGTAAATCTGTGTGAGCCTTAGCTCGCGTTAATTCAGCCTCCGACGCCTCACGCTGAGCCTCAGAATCTTCAGCAACCTTCTTCATCTGGAGCCCCTGGGTCTTCTCATCCTCAAGTTGTCGGTGCAGTTCACTTTACTCTAGTCGGATGTGGGTCGCCTCATCCCGTAAGACTCCCACCTCAGTCCTGAGTGCCTCCACATCGGTATCTACCTTCCGACGCTCACGTACTTTTTCCCAGGCCAAGAGAAGCCTCGGGACGGACTAAGCAAAAATAAAAATAATGAAATAAGGAAAATGAATCCAAAAGTAGAGGGCGGTAAGTGCAAGGGCAGAAATACCTTGTAAAAAACTGCCGCTAGGTCATTTAGGAAGGAGTCGTTTGGCTTAGAAAGCAGATTGGCAATCTCCTCCTCCAGAGCATGCTTAGATGCCCAGTGAGCTAGACAAGACATATGAAAGCCAGGCTTGTACCTCACTCCGCTCGTCCCCATGCTAGCCGAGCCCCTCTCCTTTGTAGCCCCAGTCCTGCTACCAACTAATGCTTGAGCCTCAAACAGAAGGGCATTCCCTACCTCAATAGGGGATATCATGGCATCAGCCATTCCCTACCTTAATAGGGGATATCATGGCATCAGCCATCCAAATAGCCTCCTCTCGCTTGGAAGACGAAGGAATAGTTTTGCAGGGGGTTGCAGGCTGAGCCCTCACATTCGAGGGGGCCACAAGAGGAGGTGGGATAGGAGTCGTGAGTGTAGAGGAAGGATTTATGGCTGCCGCTAAAGCCGGAGCAACAGTTGCCAGGACCCCAACAGTATTTGACACTATAGCAACAGCCGCAGCGGCAGGAAATGGAACTGTATCTGGTACCCCAGCTCTTGGAGTCTGGCCTGAAGGGACCTCCCCACTCGGGGGGACCCACTTCTTCCTAGCAACCTTCTTCAGGAGTTCAGCCCTCAACAACTCTTCTGCGGTCAGAGCGGTCTTCCTCCTTTGAGAGTCAGACGCCTCGGCCATGCCTACATAAGAAGTTGCAGATTAGATCAGGGACCGAATAAATGAAATCGATCTCACTAAAGAAAATACGATTGCGTACTGAGGGATGTGGGCAAAGGCTGAGACTTGCAAAGTCTTAATCAGTGAAGGTTGTTTGTTATGATCAGGTCCGTCCAGGAGCGAAGCTCTGCTAATCGCGCCCTGGCCTTGGTGATACAATTCTTCTGAACTGAGTCGAGGAGTGGCGTACCCCTCGGGAAAGCTGTGATAAAAAGAGGAGCTTTATACCAGCTAAGGTAAATAGAAATAGGGATTGAAAGATACAAAGAGTAACCAAAATCGGACCTGGTTTTGTAAATCGGGTTGGAACCTAAGTCAACAAAGTCCCGAGCTTCGCCGCTGGAGCCTCCCACTTGCTTGCCGCCTAGAATCATTTATTCTTTCAATCCTTATTGGAGGATGGAAGGTTCATCACCAGCCCTGACCCTTTGCTGCCTTGGGTCGTAAAGTAGTACCATAGTTCTTGGTTATCATGTTTAACCAGGTACAAGCCCACCAGCTCCTCCGGAGTCAGCTCCGAATTCTCGACTTGTTACCAGATAATGAATGCAGAAATTAACACCCTCTAGGCATTGGGTGTAAATTGTCCGAGAGCAAGTCTGAGGTAAGCGGCAACCGCTTGGATAAAGGGGTGGAGAGGGAACCAAATCCCACACTGCAATACACAGAGGAAGATTACAACTTCCCCCTTCACGGGGGCACCAGTGGTATCAAGGGGCCCAGGGGCCCTTATCTGAACGGAGTTCAGAATTTGAAACTCCGAACAGACCCATTCCATCTGAGACTCCTATAGGATAGAGCCCCCTAGGACTACTTGCAAGGCACGCCCACTTGTAGGCATTTCAGTAGCCCCAGTAGTAGTAGCCTGAGGGGCTCGACCGGCCTTCTTTTTTCCAGGCCGTTGGGTCCGAGCCCTTGCCCCCTTCTGCCTCCGAGGTGGGGGTATAAGAGTACAGCTTCGAAGGGGCCTTCGGAGGCCCCCCTCCCGTTATCAGAACTCCCCGGCTCCGAGTCCTCATCATACTTCTGCACTGTCTCAAGATCGGATGACATTATGAAATGAAGAGAAAAGATCGATGAAGTAGACTCACCGGATGGCTACCGGAATCTCCTTCTCTCGAGAAAGTGTGATCGGTTAGAATCACCCGTCGGAAACTTCAAGTCGACCAAAATTGCCTTCGCTAGAAATTGCCTTCTCCGGTACACTCGAATTCGAAATGCAAGTAAATGGAGCGAATCAGAATACGGTTTATATAAAGCTACAAGAAATCTCCACATTAAAGTTGAGCCATAATGGCCGCAGTCGAATCATCTCGAGCCGATTCCCAAGCACACGTGGCTCCTCCTCGTTGCACCAGCTTACACCGAACAACATAATTCTGACATCGAACAGCTCGCTCTGATATAGGAAACGACGCTCGAGCAGGGGAAGCTGCCACAACCATGCTTCCTCGGGCTTACGTGGCGTCGTCTAGTAGGCTGATAATTATTACAAATCGTAGCCATTGTCATGCGTCAGCCGAGAAACAGTTCGCAAGCACGAAGTCTCTAGATGTGACGCTTCGACTTGGCCTACCATGTTAATCCAAGCATAGGCGGGAGGCCGTCTACTTACTCTCCGAGTCCACAAGTAAACTCGAAGAGTAGGGGGCTTCTGTTATGAGAAGATCCAAGCCTATCCGAGGTCCGAGGGGAAACGTTACTCTACACTCCAATCGGAAGATGTAAGCTGCCCTCTTATCATCCCACAACGACGCCACGACAATATACGATCCGTCCCACGATGTCAACTGCAATGAATTCCATTCAGCAAGTCCGATCCGATATCCCAAGGCAAAGGCTTCCGAAACCGATTGCAGGAGGTTAGATTTACCACTTCGGGGTGGTAATAAGATCGGCTCGGATTGAAAGATTGTCACAGCTCAACGAGGCGATAACAAGTGCATACGACAGTCGAGCAAGCCGACCCGAGATGATCAAGTTGAGCTGAGGCGATACGTGCGGGTATTCCATCTGCTAAATGCGGAAACACGGGAACAACCATAACTAAACGTGGCCGATAACCTCGCCCACAGATACGCGCAACTCATCACACGATCGACAGATTATGCGTAGCATCTCCATGATCCAAAAATCTCCCTAATTGCAGGATCAGGTCTGTTCGAGGAGTGGAGGGTGACCCAGATTTTGACCTCAACAAGCGGAATCATTAGTGGGCCCCATGGCATCTGGTTGGGTAGCAAATAAACATTGAAGTGGGCCCAAGGAGGTTTCAACAGCGAACGTCAACACCACTGCTTCCATAGGTGTGAACCATTTGAGCTTTGGATCTGCCCTCTTGGGATCGAGGGCTGGGAAGAGGATGGATGGTGTGGGTTTCATGCACCCTAGTGTGGGCCCCACTTCTCAGTGGGCCACACCCTAAAACACGTTGGAAAAATTGATGAACACTGTGGCTAAAATGCATGTATTAGCAGGGTATTCACGGTGGGTGTTCTCCACTGTTTCAAAAGGTGGGGCCCACAGGAGTTTTGGACGAAGGCACGTGGCACCCCCATGGGTCACTTATCCAGGTCTGCATGACCTTCTCAATAGGTTAGATGATAAATGAACATTAAGGTGGGCCTCATAGCAATGTCCACACGTTGGACAGCCTGTGGATGCACGCTTTGTAGTGTGTGGCCCCACTTGTGGGTCCCAACAGTAATTAAAGAGAGGGAAGAGAGGGGAAAGATGGGGAAAGAAAGGAGGGAGAGAGAGAGAGAGAGAGGCACATCAGGTGAGCCTCACCACTATGGGCTCATGTCAATATACAACACATACATTAAGGTGGATCACACTGGACAACGTGGATAGGTGGGTCCCACATCCTACAAAATGGAAGGACAACATGATATATAGTACAAACATCAAGGTGTGTCCCACAATCAGTGGCTCACTAAAGAAGAAATAAATTAGGAATGAAAAGTGGGCCTTTGGCCTAAAAACAGGTCCAACCTGAGCGTACTACCATGCCGTTCACACACCCAGGTTGATGGGTTGTGGGACACACTTAGATGGGCCTTGATGAAAAGGGAAGTTGACCCCCAAAACCTCATTAAAAGAGGTGGGGTGCACCTCCTTTCCAAGCTACAAAAGAAAGGAAGGCAATGAGGAGATTGAGGGTTTAGATCAATCCTTGCACTCATTTAAATATCAAGAAAAATGAGGGGTTCTTCAGGGCCTTTAACAAGGTGGTTGATCCACCATTAATGGTGGTGGAGAGCTCCACCAACCACCATAACTCTCTCCTCTCTAATCTCCCCTAATAGCTCTTAAACTCTCTTTTCTCTCCTTTTTTTGTTCTCTCTTTTTTTTTCTCTTTCTTTTCTTTTTCTATCTCTTTTCTTTCTCCTTTTCTCTTGTTGCAATGCCCTTTGGCCTTTTGAATAGAGAGAGGATGATTGGAGAGGTAGGGAATTAAAAGGAGAGAGGGGTAGAATGGGGAAGATTTCTAGCATGGGGATGTGGTTGTGACACCCTGTCACTATGGTCACATGTAGGCATGTGGGCAGGCCCTGAGGTGGTTGGTAGGCTACTGTGCATACAGTGAAGGTGAAACTTTGTCCTACATCGGAAGCATCATCCGAAGTTATGGTGGTTATAAGTTGGGTTCATTTCTTAACATGCATGACGCGTTTTAAATCTGTGAGCTTTGGCAGAGTGGACAATATCATGTGTTGTGGGGATGGGCCTTACAGTGGTAGCATGAGGAAGTGAAAATTGTGGTAGGATAGGGAGTAGGGTGGGACTTTTGAGGCTTGTTTGCATGGTGAATGGAAGAAAAAAAGAGACATTTTTGTCTTTGTAAGGGGTATAAGGTTAAAGTAAGGGCTTTGTTGTCTTTTAGTAGGATTGGAGTGATGGGTGCATGGGGCTTGGGAAAAAGGTGATGGGGGCATCTTTTGGAAAATTGGAATGTGTACCGAGTAACTCAGTATGCTAAGGGGTACTAAGTAAACGTGCAAGAGTCTATTGGCTCTAAGATGTGGGGTCACTTCACTCCTCCAGACGGCAAAACAAATGGCATTAACTTTTCTCTCATCTCTCTCCCATAGTGCAGCAAGAAATTAGCAGAGAGAGAGAGAGAGAGCTCTCACTCTCTCACTCGTCGACCTCTCCATCTCCCTCTTGAGATCGACCTCTCTCTCTCTCTCTCTCTCTCTCTCTCTCTCTCGCGGATCTGCATCGGCCCATTTCTCTGCATCTCTCTTGCTAACTCCCTTAGTAGTAGTGGCATGAGAAGCCAGCGTCAGTGGCACGAAAGTGTCAGTGACTTGAAGCAACATAGTGGTATGTTGTTCTTTCTCTTGTCTCTTTACATGATGATGTTGATTAGGGATTAAGGATTTTGTTCCCTTCCGTGATAATTTGATGAGAGATTAGGGATTAGGGTTTAAAATTGAAAATCCACAGTAGGGGATTTTTCAAATCCCTAATCCATAACTTGAGAATCTTCACATTTCTAATTCCGAATTAGCTATTTTATATTAGAAATTGAAAATTCACAGTAGGGGATTTTTTCAAATCCCTAATCCATAACTTGAGATTCTTCAAATTCCTAATTAGCATTTTTATATGAGAAATTAATTTTCATATTTTGAATGTCTACCCTAATTTTCATAAACCTTAATCCCTAATTTTCCTAATAGATAGAAGGTTTAGATTTAGTATATGTGTGCATAGATGCGTATGAGATATTAAGTCATTTCACTGCTAACTCAAATTTTATTCATAGAAACTATTAATCTTTATAGGTATTTAAAAATGAATTTTGAGGCTCCAAATATGAACTTTATGTGAAGAAATTTCTCGGTTCTTAGACCTTGAAAGCAATTGGTAATTTAATTTGAAATATGACCATTGAATGGTTATGGTTATCGAATTTTTAAATAGGCTTTTTATTAGGCTTTTTTTGTAGATTGATTTTCTTATTGTTTATGTATAGCACCCTACTGTAGATGAAAAATAGATATATTTTTACGTAAATGACTCCAAGCAATATAGAAACTCTATTGGATTTAGTTTAATTTTTGTATTTGCATTCTAGGAATTTGGAGAGTGTTGGTGTTGGGATGGTTTTGTTTTAGATTATGTATGTCATAGCCATTAACTATTCAAGCATATTATGGAATTATTAACTTGATGTAACTTGATCCCTATCCATTATTCCAAAAAGAGTTTTGGTAGAATTTCCAAAATATCTGAAAACAAGTTTCTTTTTTGTTTAATAGGAAAGACCTCAAGAACTCAAGAGGCACATTTGGGTTTTGTTTATTGTATTGCCTATGTTTTTGTGCATAACTATAACCATTGTTGTTATATCTCACATGCATATTTTATATTATGAACTAAATTATTTGCATGGTTTGTATGCCTTTTACTTTTGAAGGTCAATTGTTTAAAGCATGTTCTCAACTATATCGAAGGTTAGAGTTTGATACTGAAATAGATGTTCAAGATGCAAGCTAGTGCAATGAAGACATAAGGTAAGATGTACTATTTAACACACGTGACATGTTAGATAAAGAACTGAAACTAGGAATGGAGTTTTTTCTGACAAAAGTGCATATAGTTTTTATAATAGCTATGCTGAAAAGTAGGGTTCAGTGCTCGAAGGGGATGGATACAAAAATCAGATGAATATGTCATGGTTTTCAAAAAATTTTGTTATTTTAAAGAAGGTTGAAAACGTGAAAAGAAACAAACTGATCTCCTGAGGTTTACCCCTCCGATTACAAGAACAAATTGTAAAGCAAGCATGATAATTAAACTTCGGAATAATGAAAAATTTAGTGTGAATAAGTTTGTGGCAGAGTATAATTATGATGTTGTTACACCAACGAAGGTGCACATGTTAAGATCACACAGAAGCTTGACTGATGATAAAAAAGCTGACATAGATATCATAAATGATTTAGGAATAACACCACAAGCATGTGTTGAATATTTTAGTAGACAAGTTGTTGGTCGAGAGAATATGGGTTTCACACCAATTGATTAAAAGAACTATTTACAGAGAAAGCAAATGAAAGCGATAGAAAAGGGTGATGCAAGAGCTATTTTTAAGTACTTTTAACAAAAGAAAATTGATGATTCATCTTTCTTTTATGCTGTACAAGTAGATAAAGTTGATCAAATGACAAACATGTTCTGGGAAAATGGAAGATCAATAGTGGAATACAGTGTTTTTGGGGATGTCATTTGCTTTGATACTACATATGGAATAAATAGTTACAAACAACATTTTACTCAATTTATTGGAGTAAATCATCATAAGTAGACTGTAATATTTGGTGCGGCTTTACTATACTATGAAATGATTGAATTTTTCAAGTAGTTGTTTCAAACATTTTTAAGTGCAATATTTAGAAAACAACCAATCACAATACAAAGAGACCAAGATGCTGTAATGGCCAATGCAATAGCTTCAATGATGCTAGAAATATAATCATCATCTATGTATTTCGCATATATACCAAAATGTTGCAAAACACCTTAGCAGTGTATTTAATGGTTAAAAAAGCTTTAGTTTTAATTTTAGTAAGTGTGTATATGATTTTGAGAAAGAGTAAGAGTTTTTTAGCTGCATGGAATAACTTGAAAAATATAATTTACTACAGAACAAGTGGCTACGGAATTTGTTTTAAGAAAGAGAGAAATGAGTTATGGTTTATGGAAGAAATACATTTTGTGCTAACATGAATAGAGTGAAAGCATGAATGGCCTATTGAAAAAATATTTGTGCTCTAAATATAATCTTTTACGTTTCTTCACTCATTACGAATAGGTAATGGTCAAACGACAATACAAGGAATCTAAAGCTGATTTCAATATGAGGCAGAGTACCTAAGTATTGTTTACTGATGTCACGATGTTAAAGGAAGCAGCAAAAGTGTACACTCTAAAAATATTTGAAATATTTTAAGATGAGTATAATAAGTGGCTACGTCATGCAATGTTTAAATGTGGTGAGTTTAGAATGATTGTCGAGTTTCGAGTTGTTTCTAAAGGAAAAATAGAAGGACGTACTATTAAAGTTGACTCATTAGATAGTATAGTGAGGTGTAGTTGCGAGAAATTTGAATTTTGTGGGAATCTTATGTAGTCACGCATTAAAAGTTTTAAATTGTTATAATATAGACATGCTTCATCCTTGTTATATGCTGACGAGATGGCAAAGAGATGTAAATGTAAGTTATGTTAAATATTATAATGGGTTAACAATATAAGGTGATTATAATGTTACTTCAGGTAAATGGTACAATCACTTGTGTCGCAAGCTTCTGAAAGTTACGGTAATTACCTGGGAACACGAAGAGGTCTTCACAAAAGATGATATATATGTAGATATATATCATGATCAAGTGGTGGAATGTATGAAAAGAATCAAAGAACTTCCATTAATGTCTGATGAAGTTGTTGAAGAAAGTAAAGATGATGAACCTACACGCCATTTCCGACTAAAAGTTTAGATACCAAACATGCACACTCTGAGCCGATAGAAAGTTTACATACCAAAGGTGCACCCTCCAATCCAACCTGAGCCAATTGAAATTGAAACACAGGAAGCGCACACCTTGAGCTAACTAGAAAAAAAAGTTACTTTTGTTGATAGTATGGGTTCAAAAATCATAAGAGGGATTAAAGTAAAGCCCAATGTTTGGGGAAACCATCATGCGTTTAAAATTTTGCTAGATCAAGTAAAGAAGAAAATATATTTACCTGAAACCATTCAACCACAAGCAAGTCAAATGTTGATGGTGATGAGAAACAATCATGAACCAAACGTCATGCGCCATGCTTCATTTCAACTTTGACATTATATGGTGATAGGCTACCTTCTTGACCCTAATGGATCTATCAATGCATCAGTGGCTCAGTGTAGGTACCAACTACCTGATACTAACATGTTCCAATAAAACTTTTTCAACGTTGGATATCAGGTAAAAGTGAAAATTAATTTAGTAAACTTGTAATATTCTATACTGTCATCTTAAAAAGAAAAAAGAAAAAGGAAGAGCTTGTAATATTGCATATAACATTTATATCATTTCTGCTTATTGGAGTTTTCATTATTGTGTTGTTGCTCTTCTAGAGTTCAAAGATTACCGGAGTGAGTTGTTTCGGATCCCAACCAAGTTTTAACTTCTACCAGCAAATTCCCTCAAGCACCTCGCATGATTCATCTACGTGAAGCATCTCGCTTAGCCAAGTAAAAAGGATCATTTGTTTTTGGCATACTATTGAATATACTTTTTGAATTTATGCATGTAAAAATTCATATTAATTGATATGTGAATTTTCATATGCATCATTACCACCATATGATAACAATCAATCATTATGATGTGAAGATTACCATCGGCATTCGAGTAATTAGTATTTATTTTTCTCAAAGGTAAGCATGTGTTCTAAGTAGTGTTATATGTTGTTAGTGTAAATTTTGGTACAAACCAATTTGTCTCAAATGTGTTTTTTTATCATTATTTATGTAACGCCCCAGTTTTCGGAAACGAAAGTATATGTCTCGTTTTCCAAAAACCCGAGTGCTAGCCTTTAAAATCCAGTCTAAATTTGAACCGCTTATCGTTAATCAGAGTTAGCAGCAACTGTTAGCGAAATAAACCTTGCTTTATATAAAAACATTCTGTCATCACAAAAATTCTGGATGTAGCGCCCATACAGAATTATACAATCCCCAAATAGCAAAGTTCATTAAATAAAAACAGAAATCTATCATATAATGGTGGAGCTCAATATGGGCCGCAGGGATCCCGTCTAGCTCCTTAGCTACTCGATCTGCTCTAGCAACCTAGTGAACAACATCAGCTCGCTCTACACCTGCATCAACTGATATGGTTTGATAGCATCAATGGCTATCGCAATGAGGAGTTCCCTATAAGATTACACATTCATCATTCATAATCCAGCATAAATCACAAGATATGAGAAGAGACATATTAAATAATACAATTTAAAATCATAATCATATATTCAGAAATAAGCCAATCAACATAATTTCAACATTAAGGAAATGTAATAGCAATCGCAATACAAGTGAACATGTCTAGATAGTCAAATAATCAATCATACAACTTTCTATTGCACTCGAAAATCACGTTGTACGCGAACTCCACAAAATGAATAGAAAATCAGGCTTTAAACCTCTACTTAACCCGAAAATCATATCGTATGTGAACACCGTAAGATGATTAGAAAATCGAAAAGTGAACTTTAGCTCCACCCGAAAATCACAATATGACTGAACACCGCAAGATGAAGAGAGAATTAATATACGAACATCTACTTCATCCGAAAATTATATCATACGTGAACTCCGTAAGATGGCTAGAAAATCGATAAGTGAACTCCCGCTCTACCCAGAAGTCATGTTACAACTAAACACCGCAAGATGAGGAGGAAATTAACATATAAATTCTAAACCACCCGAAAATCATATCGTACGTTAACACCATAAGATGGTTAAAAAATCGATAAGTGAACTCACACTCCACACAGAAATCACAGTACGACTGAACACCACAAGATGGTTAGAAAACCAACATTCAAAACTTTATGTAACACCCTGGTTCTCAAAACCCGAGTACACTACTCGTTTTCCAAAAACCCGAGTGTTTTAAAATATCTCAAATTTCACGTACATTTTTTTCTTTTATCAGAGTTAGTAATATACCGGGATGGAAAAAATTAAGTATAAGAGGGAGTCCAAATATGCGTAACTAAATAATCAAATGGCTACTCGAGAACTTATACAAACTAATGTCTTAAGTTATAATAATACAGACAGTACTACTCGATTTCACATGAGATCAGGAATAGGGAGTCGCAAGATCATCTGGCTCCTCCTATTCCATATGAACGTCAGCATGCACGTTATCTGTGTCACCTGCACACTGAGTATGGTTTGATAGCGTCAATGGCTATCCAGTGAGGTATAACCCCTAAGATTTATCGCACCATCAAGATAATTAAGCATAATTATCAGAGACAACATATAACAAATATTATACAATGATTATCATGGGAATCAGATACGCATTCATTAAAAAAATCATACACGATAATCTTGTTTAAATGCATGGATGCACGCACATGCTCACAGACTTAGTGATGCACATCCAGCTGGTAAAAAGTCGCCCAAGGAAAACTAGGCACCTAGAAAAGTACTCAAAGGTACGCTTAAGGAGAACTAGCCACCCGAAAAAGACTATGTAACGAAGTTGCCCAAGGAGAACTAGCCACTTGAAAAAGTACTCAAAGGTACACCCAAGGAGAACTAGCCACCCGGAAAAGACTATAAAATATAGATCGCCCAAGGAGAACTAGCCACCCAAAAAAGTACTCAAAGGTACGCCCAAGGAGAACTAGTCACCCAGAAAAGACCATAATATATAGATCACCCAAGGAGAACTAGCCACCCGAAAAAGACCATATGCCATGAAAATGCATGATTAGCCCAACCATTATCATTCCAATTTCAAACAATCATTTTAAGAAAGCTCAAAGGTCACTATGGGAGGTTTGTTACCTAGTATAAGCCGACAACTCAAGCATAATGTCTCTTTCCACCATCACTGGCTCATGAGGTTAAAAAATAGAATGTTTAAAGGTAACCTACACAACTAGTGGCCAATCGTAGTTCGACGAGTGGAACTTACCATCAAAGGGTTATTTAATAATAATTCATTAAAGGCACCATGATAAATAGCCAAACAAAGCTCAAAAGGGCAAATAGCCCATCAAAGCCACAAGGGCAGATAACCAAATCAAAGCCACAAAGGGCAAATACAAGCTGAAAAGGGCAAATAATCCATCCCAAGGACATAATAACAGAAGATTATCTCATAAGCCACGTAGGCATTAAATGGTCCATAAGATGGTAAGTCCACCATATAATTTCATTTAATTCATTAAACAAATGGCCACTAATTCGAGGACCACTAAATACTTCATAAAGTAATCACAGATGGGAAAACAAGTCACGTACAATGTCAATAGCACTTATCCACACAAGATATTTCATTTAAATTAGGATAGAGACATTTACGATTAATAGCATGTTCAAATGCTTGAATATAAATACAACGACCAGTCATTTATGAAAAATTCACTTAAGTACAAACAAGCTTTCATCATCATTTTGACTGAAGATTAAATTAAGCAATTAACAAAATAAATGAACTAAGATAATTATAATGATGTAGAAAAGCTTGAAGGTAATCCTCACCTTCGATCAATTATTAGATGTAATCAACTTAAAGCCAATTGCAATGTCCACACCAACTTAACTTTAATGAGAGCGACTAAGGTAGCCTCTACTGAATACCAATACTCAACCAACACATGAAGATAAATAACATAGATTATTATTATCACTATTTATTTATACTAATAGAAGGTGATTAGAGAGTCAGCTCACCTAGTTGATGACTCATCCTTGCCATGGCCCCAATCCGATTTAAACCGTAAGATTGCCGAGTCAACTCATTTCTTGGACCCAAACTCTCCCTTCTTTCTTTTTCCTTTCTCTCTCTTCTTCTCTTACTCCTCCTTTGTCTTTCTTCCCTGCTGGAACTCCAGCAAGTATCCAACCCGAATCAGGTTCAAACCCGACTTGGTCCAGTCAGACTTGGTTTCAGCCGAGTCGACTCTCTTGATTCTCATCCTCTTTCCCTTCTCTCTTTCCTTTTCTTTCTTCCTTCTCTTTAAAAATCCAGAGATGCCCCGAACCAGGCAGGAGGCAGAATTAGGACTCAGAGAATTGACCGAATCGAGTCAGCGGATCCCAACTCGGCGGTGACCCACACATTTTCTCTCCCTCTTGTCTTCTCTTCCCTCTCGCCATCTTCTTCTTTTCTTTCCTTTCTACTCCTCTCGTTCTCCAGTTCCTCTTTTTCTACTCTGGATGACATCGAAGATGAGACTTAGACTAGTGTTTGGATGAACTCAGACTCGGCTTGAGTTGAATGGTGAGTCATAAACCTGGCTACGGAAACCAGTCAGCAAAGAGAGACTTCTCCGTCTCTCCCACTCGATCTTTCTCTTTATCTTCTTCTTCTTCTTTATGTTTTTGCTTCTTCTCTTTTCCTAGCTCCTTCCTCTGTTGGAAACAGACAAGTAACGCCCTGGACTTGGCCTGATCTTGCAGTGACTCAGACCGAGCTAGCTCAACTCGGTGCGGTGACGTTTCTTTTTCTCT
This sequence comes from Magnolia changhungtana, assembly GCA_030180095.1. Classification (NCBI taxonomy): domain Eukaryota; kingdom Viridiplantae; phylum Streptophyta; class Magnoliopsida; order Magnoliales; family Magnoliaceae; genus Magnolia; species Magnolia changhungtana. The sequence goes on along the minus strand of JASAUF010000600.1, from coordinate 20,501,619 downwards.
CTTATGCCTTCTCTTTCTAGAAAGGGTTACCCTAAAGGCACCCTTTTAAAGGTCTTTTTAATCTCATTCTGAAAAGTTTGGGCGTAACTAATCTCTAGATTAGTTATAGCCAAAGACATTTTAGTGATAGTTTTGTGGTGATATTTGGAGTGTTAACTTCTTCCTAGGCTGTAAGACAAAGATCAAAACACCAGAAAGTATTTCTGATGGGGCGACCCATTGGACGACTCAGATCAACGAATGGGGCCTATTCAAAGTTGATGGGTTTTTTAGCCAGTTGAGAAGAAGGTGCAACTGATCATGGCAACCTTGGGTTCAACGGTTCATTCTCCAATCTACTGCTCATGGACGCTGTGGATAGGTTCTATGATCCTTATGAGGCCCACCTTTTAAACAGTGATGGGCAATATTTAGATGGGTTTTGAGATTCTCGGTCGTGGCTTAATAACTCGCAAACTCATGAGTTTTTCGTGAAGATTCAAATCGGCGTAAGATAGCCTTGTTGGTTGCCCTAAAATCGACTTCCCAGATAACTTCTGACGAGGTTTCTAGAAGGATTCTAGTGGCTGGGATTACACCAGCAGTGAAACGACAGGATTCTTTTCGTCCGTTCTGAAACCGTAGAAACCCTAGAGTGGCTCAGTTTAAGGGTTGAGATTTACTCTTTCTGACGGCTAAGATGAAGAGAGAGGAACGAATCTCTAGCTTGGCACAACAGAAATGAAATTTCTATTTTAATGAAATACTACGCGCGACTCCTCTTTGTGTCAGGATTCATTCTTGTACACACGCATTTCAATGTGCAATATGAGTTGGGTTTTGTTCGGCACACTGGTTTGATCATGATGGACGGTTCCGATCGTTGATCGAGACTCAATTGGTGGGCCCTATTTCAAATCCACCGTTGGCGGGAGAACGAAGGAGAGAAACTCTCTTTTTTCTCATTTCTATCGAGTCAACACGGTTTGACCGTGTTGATAGTTTCAGTGTGTTGCAAGTGTACTTGCACTTTGTGTGCACGCAGTGAATGTGGGGCTCACGTTGATGCACATAGATGAGATCCTCTTCACTCAACAACTTTGTCAGGTCCTGTTAGGGCACAAGATGAATGGTGGAGTAAATCAGGTAACCAGGTGGGCCATGATAGTGATTTTTTTTAAAGTTTTTGCATTGGTTTTAACATTTCAATGGTATGATTGGTTTGTAATTAGTCTGTAGTGAGGTTAGGATTTTCAGTAATTGATTCAGGTATTTATATACTATTACATTACATCCAATTGATCTGAATTAAGGTGACATTGTGTCGGATCGTGTAAATGTAAGTTGTGGCCCGTTAATGGTGGATCTGATGATCTGATTCCTCGACTTGAAAGATGAACAGTTTGATTTGCCCATTTTAGAATGATCTATTGTGTTTTTTGTCGGTTCCAAGCAATCTTACAGTTAGATCAATCCATATTTGACTCACTTGAGTTCTCAGGTCTTTAAGAATTGTTAAATTTAGAGTTTAACTATTGATTTAATGATCCAGTGATGGATTGAAAAATTGATCATTATGGACTCGATCTAGAAATGTAGATTAGTCTTTAGTGGTTAGATTCATGTTAAAATGTGGGTTTCATGATGGTGTGATGGATTATTTTCTAAATCAACGGTTGGATAACTCGATATATGGGTGGGGTTTGTTTCAATGGTCAAATTTAGATCAGATTGAACGTAATTGTTCTAATAGGTTAGGTTTCTACTTATACTAAGCTACGTTACAAAGTAACACCCGATTACTGAAAAGTATGGGGTGCTACACTCTACTTCACTCAGAAATCATATCGTATATGAACACCGTAAGATGGATAGAAAATCGACAAGTGAAATTTAGCTCCACCCATAAATCACCACATGACTGAACACCGCAAGATGAAGAGAGAGAACTCCGACGTCATTCAAAAATCATATGAACTCTGCAAGATGGCTAGGAAATCGATAATCGAACTTTAGCTCCACCTATAAATCATAACAAACTCCACATAATGACCCAAAATTCAACAAGATATGCAGATATAACCAACAAGCCACAAAAGAGCGCCAATGTTCTATCAAAGCCACGAATGACAAATAAGCGATCTAAGCCACATAGGGCAATATATGTGATCCAAGCCATATAAGGCAATGTGCGATCTAAGCCATACAAGGCAGATGTGAGATCCAAGTCGCATAAGTCAAATACAAGATGGTAAGTTCATGACAGGTTCCATTCATTCCATCACCTAATCGCAAGCAGCAAACATATAATTAATTAACAAATGTACAACTAATGATAGCATGTTATCATCAAATCATTTATGCTTGCTAAAATTAAAGGAAGATGTCTATCATCTAACACAGGAAATAATTGCGCTACAAATTAGAATATTTAATAGTGAAGTAAATAACTTAATGAGAGAAATAAACGCATCATATATGTCCAGATTGATGAAATTTAAGTAGGAAGCTCAAAGGGTGAGTCCTCACCTTAGGATGTAAGTTCACTTGTTCATAGGGTTTGAAGGTGTGAAGTAGCCGATTGGACCAATCCGATCTAGTCCCGGTTGCTCGTGTTTACTTGAAGCAACTTAACCCGAGCTTGGTTTATTCTTGGTTTGGAGCTTGACTCAACTACCTCAACCCGCACATGAATCGAACTCAGCCTGACCGAATCTCCTTGACTCAACAACAAGTCGACTCTCTCTCTCATCCCATGCTGGAATGTCCAGCTAGACCTGGACCAGGCCCAAACCCAACTTGACTCGATTGAATTCAGTTTCAGCCGAGTTAACTTACAGCCACCAAACCTAACTCCCTCTCTCTCTCTCTCTTATTTTTCTTCTCTCTTCCTCTCTTCTCTCCTCTTCCTTACTCTCTCTCTCTCTCTCTCTCTCTCTTATTGGAACCCCACCGGACAGGACCTAACTTGACCCGAACTCAGCAACCACAACTTAGTAGCGAGTAAACTCGATCTCTAACTCGCTCTCTCTCTCTCTCTCTCTCCCCCCTTTATTTTCCTCTTCCTCTCTCTCTTTTCTCTCCTTCTCAATCTCTCTCTCTCCTTCTTCTTCTATACTACTGGACCAGACCGCACCCAACTCGGTCCGGCCTCATCCTAGACTTGGCAACGTCTTGGTGGTGCAATGAATAAAAATGAGAAAGAGTACAGCGTCCTCTCTCCATCTCTCTCATTTTCTTTCTTCCTTTGCTCCACCTTTTTCCTCTCCTCCCTTCTTTCTTTCCCAAGTTTTATCAGCAAGAAAACCGAGCGTGAATAGATCCCGAGCTCGAGCGAACTCAACCCGACCCAACAGTAGCACAGTTAGAGGTGTGGACAACGAGCATGCAATAATTATGTATTGATTTAATTGAGTTTCGGCCTTGCACGCATGAGATGGGTATAGGTTTGGTTCAAGGATAGAATGCTGACTAAACATGCCATCTAATGAGCTTCTCTGATCTCGAAATGGGGCCCACCATTAATCACACAGACTCGATCTTCATGCGAGGAAGGAGAAGGATGATCACGACAAATTTCATGTCATTCGGTTTTCCTTCGATCTGGTTGTCATGAAGGGTGTGAATGAGCCCAAGGGAGCTCAGAGAATGCTTAGATAAAAGCTTAATGGAGGTTTTTCCAGTGGGTTCGACACTTGAAGGTTGCGGCTATTTTCTAGGGTTTTTGAAAGAAATGGAGGAGGCAGTGGAGTGATGCTCGATCCTCCCTCCTTTAAGGTTTTCCCTGGCTCTCTAGAGCCATTGGATGAAGAATGGATGACCCGGATTGAACTTAGGGCGATGCTTTCTTTTAACAGAAAGACTTCACCTGATCTTTCTCTTGTTGGCTAGAAAGATCTATAACCGGAATGAAACAAAGGGCTTGGATCATCCTAAATGGGTGGCTAGGATGGTTAGTAGAAGGTTTCACACGGATCTCCAGCGTGGAAAGGAGAGAAAAACCAAATCTCTCCATTTTCAGAAAAATCCAACCGCATGAACTCATTTTGTGCTCGAGCTTGTGTGGACACTTATGCAATCCAATGGGTGAAAGCGGGCAGATATTGGATGGCTCTGGGTTCTATGAACGGTTTGGATCCAGCATATACCTGATCATGGTGGGTCACAACGCTCGCAAATGGGTGATGTATGTTCAAATCCCATTCGGGCGGCAAAAAGAAAGGAAGAAGAATCCTTCCTTATTTCGGCTACTGGTCGGTTAAAGCCAGCTTGACCGAAAATAGTGTTCAGTGCACAACGGTTGTGCACACGCTTGTGTACACGCACCTCTAATGCGGGGTCCACATGCGGTTCGGGGTAAATCTACTCTGTTCATTCATTTTGTCAACCCACATTAGGGCCCAACGCAAAGAATGAGGTGGATCCATGGCTTAGTGGGCCATACACACAAATTTCATGTTTGATTAGTGATTTACAAGACCCACAGAGACATTTCAATAAATCCAATCCTCTCATTCATTTAACAAGGTTAGTTAGGGCAGGGGATCATATGCGTGGCCTATCAAAAGGTTCTGGTGGGCCTTACCTTTAGATCTTGGTACTTGATTGTGGATTCTCATCGACCCAATGGTCATTTTGCATTCAAATATAACCATTAATGGTCATCAAGGTTTCTATTCTAATCTAAATAGATCATTGAGTGTTGTTTTCATAATCAAGTGGTTGAATTGCGTGATCAGGTGATGATTTAATCAATAAGGTGTGGTGGACACGATGAACGGTGGATCTCGTGATCCGGGGTCTTAAATCTAAGATGGTCGGTTAGATTTGTCCATACTTGGTTTTCAACGTCCTTAAACGTTCCTAGGAAATATGGATACACCTACACAGATAACTCCAAAGTCTGATGACTATATTGTTTACTAAGTATCTAAGTTTCCTTACAGAAGGTGGTTAATCTAATGAATGATGGGTTTTGATGATCTAGCATTTGATATTAACAATGGATGGTTTGATCTACGGGCGAAGATCACCCTTAACGGTTGGGTTTATATTAGAATGAGGGTAAGTGTTAAGTCAAATTAGTTTTGTGTTCATCTTAAATTGGGTCCTCATGGTAACACCTGAGTACTAAAAAGTATGGGGTGTTACAATCTACCCCCTTAAAAAGAATTTCATCCCCAAAATTTAATACTTCTAGCTTAAATGGGATGAGGACAATCTATTTTACCATGTCTCTTAACATTCACCACCTTCCTCGTGATGCATATTGGTATGCGCAAGAGTTGACAACTGACTTATAAGTCTAGGGTTGTTACAATCTACCCCCCTTAAAGAAGAATCTCGCCCACGAGATTCGATTATGCTCACCCCAATTTCCTTCAGTGTCAATTTAAGATCAACGGTTCGCTCTCATGGTGTAAAGAAGAACATTATTATTATTATCCTATTTATATCTATGTTTGAAATTCACAATGACAATTCCAAATCATCTAGAGAAAAAATGTAGTTAGTGTTTAGTTTAACATGAACGGACAGTTATGGTTGGTCTGATCTTCTGCCTGATCAGGGCAATGTGTTCCTTAGTATCCCTTCCTAATCCTAGTGAATCTCGATCTTCTACTTGATCAGGGCATTGAGATCTTTGGAATTTGCTAGGATTTAGAATTTGGATCAAACCGCATACACTTTGCTTAAATATGATTTCATCAGTCTGTGATCTTGATTATCTTGGATTTCTTGGAAATATTATATAGTCTTATATTTTAATAAGGGATTAGTCTATGTTTACCTATAACGCTTTCACTGCGCACTCTGACTATCCAAACATTATGCAAATTTAAATTAGAATTCCTAGTATGAATTATTTAAGTCTAGAGAGTACTTATGTTCGATCTAATGTACCATGATGTGGGGATTTGTTTACCTACAGTACTTAAGTTTAGTTCCTGAATTCGGCAATTATAATTTACAAAGGAACCTATGTTTTTGTTTCTAAGTTCAAATGACTAACCTTAAAATTTTCATAAGAGCCTAAAATTTATATTTCTAGATTCAAAAAACATCCTAATGCTAAGGGATTCAAACCTAGCTTCAAGTCTTTAATTTCATTAATGAAACTTTAGAGTATTTGAATTTTTTTTTTTTAAAAAGTCATGTTTTTCCTAAGGCCTAGTTTATCTAAACACCGCTCTGATACCAACTTGTAACGTCTCGGTTTTCGAAACCCGAGTATATGACTCTTTTTCCAAAAACCCAAGTGCTAGCCTTTAAAATCCAGTCTAAATTTGAACAGCTTATCATTAATCAAAGTTAGCAGTAAATGTTAGCGGAATAAACCATGCATTGTATAAAAACATCCTGATCATCACAAAAATTCCAAATGTAGCGCTCATAATGGACTTATACAATCCCTAAATAGCAAAGTTCATTAAATAAAAACAGAAATCTATCATCTAATAACAGAGCTCAATATGGGCCGTAAGGACCCCGTCTAGCTCCTCAGCTACTCGATCTGCTCTAGCAACCTAGTGAACAACATCGGCACGCTCTACACTTACATCAACTGATATGATTTGATAGCATCAATGGTTATCACAGTGAAGAGTACCCTCTAAGATTACACACTCATCATTCATAATCCAGCATAAATGATAAGATATGAGAAGAGACATATTAAACAACACAATTTAGAATCATGAACATATATTCAGAAATAAGCCAGTCAACATAATTTCAACATTAAGGAAATGTAATAGCAATCGCAATGCAAGTGAATGTGTCTAGATAGTCAAATAATCAATCATACAACTTTCTATTGTACTCGAAAAGCCAACTTGACCGAAAATAGTGTTCAGTGTATAGCGGTTGTGCACACACACCTCTAATGCGGGGTCCACAGGAGGTTTAAGGTAAATCTACTCCATTCATTCATTTTTTCATCCCACATTAGGGCTTAACCCAAAGAATGAGGTGAATCCATGGCTTAGGTGGGCCTTACACGTAAATTTCATGTTTGATTAGTGATTTACGGGACGTACAGAGACATTTCAGTAAATCCAATCCGCCCATTCATTTAGCATAGTTAGTTAGGGCAAGGGATCAGATGTGTGGCCGATCAAAAGGTTCTAGTGGGCCATACCTTTAGATCTTGGTACTTGATTGTGGATTCTCATTGACCTTATGGCCAAATTGCATTCAAATCTGACCATTAATGGTCATCATGGTTTTTATTCTAATCTAAATGGATCCTTGAGTGTTGTTTTCATAACTAGGTGGTTAAATTGCATGATCAGGTCATGATTTGATCAATAGGGTGTGGTGGCCACGATGAACGGTGGATCTCGTGATCTGAGGTCCTAAATCTACGATGATCCATTAGATTTGTCCATACTTGGTTTTCAATGTCCTTAAACATTCCTAGGAAATATGGATACACCTACACAGATAAATCCAAAGTCTAATGACTATATTGTTTACTAAGTATCTAAGTTTCCTTACAAAAGGTGGTTAATCTAATGAACGATGGGTTTTGATGATCCAGCCTTTGATATTAACAATGGATGGTTTGATCTACTGGCAAAGATCACCCTTAATGGTTGGGTTTATGTTAGAATGAGGGTAAGTGTTAAGTCAAATTAGTTTTGCGTTTATCTTAAATTGGGTCCTCATGGTAACACCCGAGTACTGAAAAGTACGAGGTGTTATAACTTATCTTGCACTTAATTTTTATCATTATTTTATCTTGGATGTAGGTGGAGATGCAATCATTATCAGGGGAGGGCTGGCTCTTTTTATCAGCCCCACCTGATTGGCATTAAGAGTTTGAGGTGCAGTTAAATTCCCATACGGTCTATGCAATTAGCCGTGATGTGTAGTTTCTTTTTTAGATTTTTTTTTTATGATTGGCGTGGGCCAGCCCTTTATGTTAGGCCCACCTGATTGGTTCTTAAAAAATAGCAGTTGTCTTATATGATAGGCGAAGCTCATTTCTTTTTGAGGCACCCATCCAAATGATTGTTCAACTATATAAGAAAGTGACTAGAACAACCATCTAGCCATTTTTTGTTCCCATTATTTTAAAGGTCAGAGTTTCCAAGCTTATCCTTCGAATAAAATGACAGAGAGTGCAAAGTGAAAAAGAATAGTTTTTTTTTTCTTTTTTGAATTTTGAAAAGTCTTTGTGAAGAAAGATTGATTGAAAAGCATGAATGGGGGGGGGGGGGGGGTTTAAAAGGTTTCCATCTTTAGTAATTGATGGATTGTAAGGTTTCTTATTGTATTTGATGTCTTAAATCTAGTCAGATACAAGGTCTGTCGATGCCATCGATAGTCTGTTCGATGTCACCTTCAATGGCATTGAACATTGCTTGATCCCATTGATTCTAAATTTTCTCCAGCTGGTCACTGACCTATCTGGGTACTTTTGTAATGCCATCAATGGATGTTTGATTGAACCTTTGATGGCATCGAAACTAGATCGATGCAATTGAGATTTTATGAAAAATTAGGTTTTTTCTCTGGACAGTTTGGGTGTTAGTTCGATGCCATCGACCCAGCTTTGGTGCCATCGAAGAATAAGTTTTGATGACATCGAACGTTTTGCGCAAAATTTTATGGATTCGCCGAATCTGCGAAATTTGTTTTCGATTTTGTTTGGGATTCTCCCATAGGCTATAAATATGGGTGTAAACGGGATTGGGATGTATTCCAAGGGTTTCTAAATAGTTCTAGTGTTTCAAAGTGGTGGAACAAGGGTGAGATTCGAGGTTGTTCGAATCGGGTAAGCCTTCTCTCTTTATAATTACTACTTTCATAGTGAATTCCTGTCACTTTGCGCCCTGGTTTTCTCCAGAAAGGGTTTTCCACGTTAAATCAATGTGTTCTTCTTCCTTTTGCTTGGTACTTTTAGATTGTTATCCTAGATTCATCTCTGTGTGATCCCCGTTCTCCCAATAAGTGGTATCAGAGCAATCGTTGGGGCACAGGCCTAAATCTAAAAATTAGAATTAATGGAAAACATTAGGTATGATATTGAGAAGTACTCATGTAAAAATAACCTTGAGTTATGGAAGATCAAGATGATCAGTTCCTTAATCAAGCAAGGTAAAGATGGTGCTCTTGAGGAGCGAAAGCCGATTACGAGTGACGATGATTAGAATACTCTTGATAAGAAGGCCTTATCCTCGATTCGTTTGTGTCTCACGGATGAGGTTCTCTATAATGTTTTGAGGGAGAAAACTGTAGTTAGTTTATGGGCAAAGTTAAAGAATATTTATGCGAAAAAATTTGCTGAGAATTGCCTACACTTAAGCTACAGTTGTTCACCTTCAGGATGGCAGTGGGTGGAGATGTAGAGGCCCACATTAGTAACCTTAATAAATTGATTTGCAAGTTGCTAGATATGGAGGAAGTGGTCAAAAATGAAGATCAGGCATGTATGTTATTGAATTCTCTTCCAGCATCATATGAGTCATTCAGGGACTCATTATGCACTAGAAATAAAATCCTAAGTGTGGACACCGTTATCTCAGCCCTTCAAGGTAAGGCCATGAGAAAGATAAATGGTGGCATAGAGACATCTTCTGATGCAGTGTTTACAAGAGGTGGGAATTTAGCGAGTTACAGGATCTTCAAGACCTAGATCCAAATCAAAGGGCAAGGGCAAAGGAAAATTAAAGTGCTGGAACTGTGGGATGACTGGACACATGAAGAAGGATTGTATAAATCTTAAAGAGAAGAAAGAAAACATAGAGGCTTCTTTTAAGGAGGCCGATGTTGTCACATCTGATGAAGAGATAAGTGGAGGTGATGTTCTGTCTATGTCCATGATCGGACACTTACACAACGATCATAGAGATGAGTGGATCCTTGACACAAGAGCGTCATATCACATGACTCCTCATCAGAGTTGGTTCGCCAGTTATAGAGAATGCAATGGTGGACAGGTCTTTAAGGGCAATGATAGTGAATGTAATGTTGTGACTATTGGTATGGTGAGTGTCAAGACGTTTGATGGGATGGAGTGTACTTTGAATGATGTCAGGCATATTCCTGATATGAAGAAGAGTCTGATTTCTCTCGGTGCACTCGAGGCTATATGGTGCAAGTTCACTAGTCTTAATGGTATCCTTAAAGTTTCAAAAGGGACACTCGTGGTTATGAGAACGCAAAGGCACTAAAACCTTTATAGGTTGATCAGAAGCACTTCGGCAGGTGGAGCGGCAGTGGTTGTTGCAGATTTCACGTTTGTACGTATGTGTCATGCTCATCTGGGCCACATGAGCGAGTGGGGCATGAAGGTATTATCTAATTGTTGTTTGATTCTAGCTTTTAAGAATTTTGATTTAGATATATGCGAGCATTGTATATGTGGTAAACAATATAGATTATCTTTTAAATATGAAAAACATATATAAGGGAGTGCTTGATTATGTGCACCTTGACATATGGGAGCCATCGCCAGAGGTTTCCATTGGGGGGTTGTCATGGTTTATTTCATTCATTGACAACGACTCCCGAAAAGTTTAGGTTTACTTCATGAAACGTAAATCTAAAGTTTTCACCATATTCAAACAATGGAAGGCAATGGTAGAAAAACAGTCAGGGTAAAAAATAAAGGTTTTAAGGACTGATAATGGTGGAGAATTTACTTCCACTTAGTTTAATAAATATTGCAAGGATGAAGGGATCATTAGGCACAACACAGTGCGCCACAGGCCCGAACAAAATGGTGTAACTGAACGGATGAATCAGACTCTCTTGGAGAGGGTCTGATGCATGTTAAGTAATGCTGCATTGGACAAGGACCTATGGATAGAGGTCATTAACACGGCTTGTTATTTGGTAAACCGGTCTCCTTCTATGACAATTGAATGTAAAAACCCAGAGGAAGTATAGAGTGGTCATAAGATGGACTACTCAGATTTGTGCATATTTGGTTGTGAGGCTTACTCTCATGTACCATTAATTGAGAGAGATATGTTAGACCATAGAGCCAAAAAGTACATCTTTATTGGCTATAGTATTGGTGTGAAAGGTTACAGGTTATTTGATAAGATCACATGCAAGGTCATCACTAGTCGTAATGTTAGATTTGATAAAAGCTCCCTATTCCACAAGAATGATCAAAATGAGTAAGAGGAACCAGAAAGGTTGTAAGAGGAACCAGAAAGGTTGACCATAAACATCTATATTGAAATAGATGATACTCAAGCAGAGATAGATGTACAGACAGAGGTACAAGAGCAAATGGAGGAGCCACCTATGAGAAGAAACACACATTCCTGATCGCAAGTTACCGGCAAGATACAGGGATGACTCTAATATCACATATGCCCTCATTACAGATGAGGAGGACTTGTCTACTATTCAAGAGGCTCTTGATGAGCCTAATGCAGAAAAGTGAAAGGTGGATATGGATGACGAGATAAACTCTTTGTATAAGAACCATACATGAGAGCTAATGGAGCTTCCAGTGGGCTAAAAAGTGATCAGACGCAAGTTGTTATTTAAAAGAAAATAGGATAGATACAAAGTGAGGCTGGTGGCTAGGGGGTATGCTCAGAGAGAATGAATCGACTTCAGAGAGATATTTACACCGGTGGTGAAGTATCTATTAAATTTGTGTTGGCGTTGGTTGCCCAATACGATCTTGAGCTGGAACAGATGGATGTCAAGACTGCGTTCTTGCACAGGGAGTTGGAAAAGCAGGTCTATATGAAGCAACCAGAGGGCTACGAAGCTAAAAGAGCAGAGACAAAGGTTTGCAAGTTAATAAGGTCGTGTACAACCTGAAACATTTGCCTAGGCAATAGTATAAAAAATTTGATTCTTTCATGTTGAGTCAGAAATTTATTCTGAGTGATGGCAAATTCATCCTCCTAGTATTGTATGTTGATGATATATTGATCGCTAGTCATAATATGTCGAAAATCAATGTACTGAAGACTTGATTATCAGGGACATTCGAGATAAAAGATCTAAGGATTGTAAAGAGGGTTCTTAGTATAGATATTCATAGAGACAGGAAGAGGAGCCGACTTTAGTTATCACAGGAAAAATACCTTGAAAAGTTGTTGATCAAGTATGGGATGGATCAGGTAAAGCCGGTGAGCATTCCCCATGCGGCTCACTGCAAGCTTTCCTCAGAACAATGTCTTAAATTAAATGAGGAAAAGCAAACTATGTCTCATATGACCTATTCGAATGCGATTGATAATTTAATGTATGTCATGGTCTGTATGAGACCAGATATTTCACATGTTGTCGGTGTTGTGAGCAGATACATGTTAAACCCCGGCAAGAAACATTGGGAAGTGATAAAATGAATACTTGATACATTTAAGGTACAAAAGACCACGTCTTAACTTTTGAGAAGACAGGGGTGAAGTTGGTTAGCTATGTAGATTCAAACTACGCAAGTAGTGTGGATTCCATAAAGTCGACTTTACGATACTCATTTGTACTAGTGGGTGGGGCAATCGGTTGGTTGTTGAGGCTTTAGTCCATAGTGGCTCTTTTCATGACCAAAGCAGAGTATATGGTAGTGACAGAAGCATTTAAATAATGTGTTTGGTTGAGAGGCATGATAAATCAATTCGAGCTTCAGCAGGAAGTTGTGTCGGTTAATTATGATAGCAAAAGCGCTAAAAATTTGGTTAAAAATTATGTTTATCACTCTCGTTCTAAACACATTGATGTTCGTCACTACTTTATCCGATAGGTGCTTGAAGAAGGAGGCATGACTCTGGAGAAGATTCACACCGATGTGAATCCAGCGGACATGCTCACCAAGGTTGTTCCTACATAGAAGTTTAAGTTATGTGCAAGTTCTCTGAGCTTGGCGATGGCATAAAAGGAAGGCGGAGTGTGCATGAGAAGCATTGATGAAGCTATGATGCAAGGTAGAGATAAGAGAAGAGGACAAGAAGCTACATGTTTGAAGATTGAAGACATGGTGGAGATTGTTATGTTTCATGTCTTAAATCTAGTCAGATACAAGGTCTGTCGATGCCATCAAAAGTCTATTTGATGTCACCTTCAATGGCGTCGAACAGTGCTCGATCCCATCGAGATTTTTCAGATTTTCTCTAGTTGGTCGCTAACCTATCTGGGCACTTTTTTCAAAGTCATCGATGGATGTTTGATTGAACCATCGATGACATCGAAACTGGATCGATGCAATCGAGATTTTATGAAAAATTGGGCTTTGTCTCTGGACAATTTAGGTGTTAGTTCGATGCCATCGACCCAGCTTCGATGCCATCGAAGAATAAGTTTTAATGACATCGAAGAACGTTTGATGACATCGAATGTTTTGTGGATCCGCCGGATCTGCGAAATTTATTTTCGATTTTGTTTGGGATTCTCCCATAGGCTATAAATATGGGTGTAAACAGGATTGGGATGTGTTCCAAGGGTTTCTAAATAGTTCTATGGTTTCAAATGGATGGAGCAAGGGTGAGATTCAAGGTTGTTCGAATCGGGTAAGCCTTCTCTCTTTGTAATTACTGCTTTCATAGTGAATTCCTGTCACTTTGTGCCGTGGTTTTTTCCCGAAAGGGTTTTCCATGTTAGATTGTTGTGTTATTCTTCCGTTTGCTCGGTGCTTTTAGATTGCTATCATAGATTCATCTCTGTGTGATTTCATCGTTCTCCCAACATTTCCATCTTTGTTTAACAAGCATGGATAAGGACATCAAAAAGTATTTAAAATGTGATGTTTTATGTTGTTAATGGAAATATACTAAAATTGAATTTGTTTGAGAGGACTCAGCTTTCCATCTATACTTGCATTTGTTCTTTTGCATGTAAATTATTAAAAAAAATGTAAGGTGAAATAAAATCATTGAATGTATTTTTGTTTCCAGTCTATGTTAAAATGATTTTCAATGGGCAGGGAATGGAAAAGTTTGAAATGTTTCTAGTCAGTACAATCATTGAAATGTTTGAAGCCTCAGTTATCCCAATGGAAGATAGGATCATTGAGAGATTGAGCTCCAAATCATAATTAAGTTTATTTCAAGTTGGACTTAAAAGGAATGTGATTATTGAGAGATAGATCGCCAAATCATAATTGAGTTTATTTCAGGCCGGACTTGAAAGGAATGTAGTTGTGATTTGAGGATTACCATGTCAATGTTGTGCAATTCAATTCACTTTTGCATCCAAATGCAGCCTAAAGCAATGTCACACATACCTCCATATGGAAAACCTTAAACTATGCTATCGTTGTGCAATTCAATTCACTTGTACATCTAAATGCAACCTAAAGCAATTCACACATACCTCCATATGGAAAACTTAAAAGAGCCCATGAGCATCCAAATTTCAAAATGCCCTCAGATCCCCAGCCTTATATCCAAAGTATGGTCAGTATACAAATTTCAAAATCCCCTCGGATCTCCAGCCTTAGATCCAAAGCAAGGTTGGATGAAGAAGCTTCCCATTCTGTAGTGGGGCAGGCAAGTCTCGAGTCCAAATCACAGCACTTGGTTGTGATAACTTAAAAAGTCCTTAGACAAATGCCACACTTGTGGCCCAAACACCATCTTACAACTAGATCACTAGAACCTACAATTCAAGGCCAAGTGGACGACATCCATGCTATCCATCATCACCACTAGTCCAATAGAGCTGCCCAATTGAGGCAGGCACCAATCAACCAAAACAGAAGGTGCATTGCCTTTGTTATGCAAGTGTTTACTAGTAACACTAGACACACGACCACCTCATGAGCATCATTCATCATTTTTAAGGGCGGGGTATACAAACAAAATCTATTTCAATTCGGTGTTAAATCCACATTAAAGCCATATTTAATTCACAACATAAAATTCATAACACACCCATTACTTTTGATCACACATTGATAGATATTCAAATCAAACAAGAGTAATGTATTCTCCTAATTATAACCACCTTAATTTCACTAATAAAAAAATTTACATCCAAAAGATAAGGCGCAATGCATAACAGAAGAGCCTTTCCAATGTAACTCAAATTACACAATTCACAAATACTACAAAATATGTGTGAAGCCAGCATCCTTGCAAAGAACTCGCGGATTCACTAAATAGCCATCTCCAGCATATTGCAGTGTAGCTACTGTGAAGATTACAGTCATGTTCAGCATTTGCAACTCCCAACTACGGGCCCACTCATCATAACTCAAAAATCACTTTGACCATATAGTTCTTTGTTCTACCAAAATCCGTAGTTCCAAAGTTACCAATAATTCAAAAATTAGTAGATGAATGTGGTTAATGAGATTTTGTAAGCACATACGTACAAATTTTTTTTATTTTTTTTTAAACAATTCTAGATGATTGAATACAACTGTATATACTTAAAAAATGAGCATATTATTGCTGGAATAAGAAAATGTAACAACTTTCCTCCCCACAATCAAACTTGAGGCAATTATTTTTTAGAGAAAACATTTAAGGTGAAGGTGACTGACTAAAACAATCATATTACTATTCAAACGATGAACGCTAATAAAAAAAAAAGAAAAAAAAAAAAAGAAAACCTAATTTAGGATTTTCAGTCTATAACCTCTAATCTCTAATTAATCTCTAATGCCTAATTAAGGATTAGAATTGAAAACCTTAACTAGAGAAAAATTGAAAATCCCCAATTATATTTACAAATGTAAAACTCTAATTTGGGAACGAAAATTGAAAATTCTAAAATATATTCACGATTGCAAAACCCTATTTAAGGTTTTAACGTTAGAGAGAGAGAGAGAGAGAGAGAGGAGGGAGGTAGAGGTTAAGGTTATAGAGAACGAGAGCGTGAGAGCGGGAGAGCAAGCACTCTCTACATTTTTTCCCACAAGATCTTGGGGGGGGGGCGCTAACTTTGTTTGTTTTGGTGTTTGGATGAGTGAAACGACCACACATCTTAGAGCTAATTGACTCTTACCGCGTCTACTTAGTACCCCTTAGTGTACTGAGTTACTCAGTACACAAGCCTGTTCCCATTTTTTGGGTTTGGAAATAAATTATTGCATGGGATTCTCCAAGATTCCTACAAGTAGGGTCCTCACCACGCGTACGCGCATCGTAATGCATGCCCCACCTTGATTTATGCAAACACACATATCTAACTAACCGGGTATCATAACGGGGCATGTCATGTCGCGTTGGAATTGCAACACTCACATGGTCACCATGGTAAAGGTATCAGGTCGTTACAGTACTAAATCAGGGGTCATGATCTATGTTCGCCAATCCAGTCCATCCTGGGTGTGCCAGCACCAGGAACTAAGTGCATGAAGGATTTTATTGGGAGTTTAACCTTATAATGTGTATCCCTCTCATTATCTTAAGACATTTCATCAAAAGTCTTAGTACATTAATGAAGAAGCTTTATGGATAGGAGAACTTAGGACCCATGGTTTTGCCAATTATCAAGTAGGCTATGATGTGTGGGTCAATTCTATTTTGAAGTATGAAGACAAGCTAAAGGCCGCTAAAATATATAATGTAATTGTTTATGGAAATCATCATTTTGAGAGAGAACTTGACATCATTAAAGGCTTTATCGACTTCTGGGCTCTGATCACAAACTCATTTCACTTTCCAGTAAGAGAAATGAGTATCACTCTCTAAGATCTGAAGCAATTAGCAAGCTTCACTTTGGAATTATTATGAAGAATATGATGGTATTTCTCCCAATTCATCACAAGGTTCTTTTGTTTACATCTCTTCAGCACCAATTTCAAGTGCTCAAGGCACTCGCTGAAGGATGAACTGAAGACAGAGAACTCATCCATGAAGACCCCCAAAAATTGCTCAACCATGTCAGAAAAAAAACTCAACATGCATCGTTGAAATGTGGTGGGAGCATTACACAATCCAAATGACATCCTTTGGTAGGCGAAAGTGACAAAAGGACATGTGAATGTAGTCTTTTCCTAGTCCTCAAGGGCTATCTCTATCTGTTTGTAGCCCGAATACCCGTCCAGGAAGTAGTAGGAATGACCCACTAACCTTTTTAAAATTTAATCAACAAAGGGCAAAGGAAAGTGGTTATTCCTTATGACAATATTCAATTTTTCAATGGTCAATGCACATTCTCTAACAAGTAGTGACTCTGGTTGGCATGTGTTCATTATCCACATTGGCTATGATCGTAATCCTAGACTTCTTGGATACAACCTGAGTTGGGTTCACCTATTGGCTATCGGATATTAGATATATGATATATACATCCAATAGTTTTAACACCTCAGCCTTAACCACTTCCTTCATATTTGGATTTAGAAGGCATTTTTATTGTCTAAATGTTTTTGTATTATCTTCGAGGTGAATGCGACGAGTACAAATCAGATAGTCAATTCCCTTAAGGTTCTCAATAGTCCATCCAAGGGCTCCTTTATATTCTTTGAGAGTAGAAATCAGCATACTCTCTTGTTCCTCATTTAAGTGGGAAGAAATCGCCACTAAATATGTCTTATCTGACCAAAATAAGCATATTTAAGATCCGTAGGAAAATGTTTTAGATCAAGCTTCGGTGCCTTGACATTAGACGATAGAGGCTTTGAGTCAGTTAACAGTAATCTTTCAAATGTAGGCCTCCACCTGTTATTTTCAAGTACCCGCGTAGTATCAAGAAAGGCATCCATCTCCCTAATCATGTCATCATCTAAATCAGTGGAGTGGGCCAAGCACATCTCTAAAGTGTTGGAATATAAAGTCAAATGTGACTTATCTTCCACAAATGAATCTATTAGGTTAATTTCGTGGATGTCATCACCATCCTCTTGTTGTTTGCACATATTAAGGACATTTAGCTCAAGTGTCATATTCCCAAAAGATAGTTTCATAACCTTATTCCTACAATTGCTTATAGTGTTTGATGTGGCTAGGAATGGTCAGCCAATGATGACAGGAATCTAAGAGCTAGCATCAATGAAGGGCTGCGTATCCAATATAATAAAATCTAATGGATAGTAGAATTTATCAAATTGGATAAGCACATCCTCTATCATGCCTCTCGGTATATGAATTGATCGATCAACTAGTTGGAGAGTGGTCTTAGTGGGTTTTAATTCACCTAGGCTAAGTTGTTTGTATACTAAATATGGGACCAAATTCACACTTGCCCCCAAATCAAGCAGTGCATGCTCAATCTGGTGGTTCCCAATCACACATGAGATGGTTAGGCTACCGGGATCTTTGTATTTTTGGGGCACATCTTGTTTGATGATGGAACTCACTTTTTCTATCAAAAATATTTTTTTTCTAAATATTGTGCCATATCTTGGTTATACACAAATCTTTCAAGAATTTGGCATATGACAGGATTTATTTTATAGCATCCAATAAAGGGAAGTTGATTTTCACCTATTTTAGAACCTCTAAGATATCTTGAATATTAGGTAGAGGTTTTAGTGAGTCAACCGTTGTGGAAATGGCGCAACAGGCTTGTATGCTTTTTTTAGTTCCTTATCATGTGTCATATTGCTAAGTCCATCATCTCTCTTAGATTCTTCCGAGTCCTTAGGCTTCTCAGCCCTCGTCGAGATATTTTTGTCAATTTTTTTTTTCACTTTTAAGAGTAGTGATGGACTTTTCTTATTCGACATGCTAAGTCGAAGAACTAGGGTCACTTATCTCGCATTGTAGTTTTAGGTTAGGTAGAGGTTAGGCCTGAAGAGTCCCCTTCTCCCTAATAGTAAGTTGTGATTCCAATATTTGAATGAATGATGCAAACACCCCCAAGGATGTTTTAATATCCCAGAATACTTGCAAAGTATTCTAATTAAACTACTCTTGATCATGTATGAATGTTTGAATTGGATCCTCCTGGGTTCTCTTCTGAGTTAGTAGTAGAATGACGATCGATGGAAGAGACCCTTGAGGATTTTTGTCTGCATTACCCGTTGGTCCATTCCTCCAATTGAGGTTTGGATAGTTCCCCAACTAGAATTGTATATGTTTGATGTGGAAGCACTGAATGGACTTTGATAATTGTTTACGGCACTAGATTACTCATGCAACAACTCTTAGAACACGAAAATTGAAGGACACTCATGCGTCAAGTGTATGTTACTTACGCAAATACCATAAGCAGTTTCAACAGGATATCCTCGGGTTTAACCGCTTCTACTTTCTTCAATTTCACGGCCCGACCTTTCTCGTAAGGTTAGCCACCCTAGCATTAACGATGTCTTTTTCCCTTAAGATGTATATTCCTCCATTCTCTTTAGACTAAGTCGACTTGAGATTGGTTGGCTTGGCTAAAGTATCCCATGATTGCGCATTTTCAGCTAACATGTTGAAATAGTCCCACGCGTCATCGGGATCTTTATTCATGAATTCTCCATTACACAGCATCTCTAAAAATTGGCGCATGGGCAAAGTCAGTCCATCATAGAAAAAGCTTACGACCCGCCAAAACTTTGTAGCCATGATGTGAGCATGCACTTAGAAGATCCTTAAACCTCTCCTAGCATTAGGAGAAGGTTTCTTCCTCTTTTTATAAGAAGTTCATAACTTCCCTTCTAATGGCATTGGTCTTATGAACTGGAATTTTTTTAAAGAATTCCCGAGTCATCTCAGCCCATGTCTCAATCGATTTTGGTCTCAAGCAGTGAAGTCATGACTTGGCCTTCTTCTTCAATGAGAAATGGAATCATTTTAATCTCAGGCTGTCATCTGACACTTTGTTGAAGTGTAAGGTTGCTACAATCTCATCAAATTCATTAAGATGTCGGTATGGACTCTTAAAATCTAGTCCATGGAATTTCAAAAGCAGTTGGATCACTCCTGTTTTAAAATTGACTTTTCCTGCATTATGTGGAAAGATCATGCAAGAAGGCGTGCTCGTCCTTGCTGGTTACAAATAGTCATGTAGAGTTCTAGCTGGTGGGATGTTTCGCACTTCGGTTTTATCTTGTTGCTCATTAGCACGATAATGAGGTCGATTCTTAACCATATTCTCGACCACTTCAAAGGATCTTAGGTGTTTTCTAATCCAACAATAGATAGGCAAACCTTTAACTAATCCTCCTTCTCTTAAGAGATGGAGAGTGTTATCATGAACCCACTTGGGCATGAACCACTCTTAATCCTAATTTTAAACCTAAACCTACTTCTACTAAAATAAAATGCTATAACAAAATAAGGAATCTAAAATAACTAAAGCAAGAGGATTGGAAGGATAATACCCGATTGATGATTCTAGGTTAGATTCTACAAAACAAAAGAAATAATGTTAGTATCTAAACATCTCAAGAAAAAAAAACTCATCTCGAAACACAGCGAAAACTAATCCTAATCCTACACAAATTTTAATACTAATGTATTTCAAAAAGATGCATTTGAAGTCCCCATCAATGATGCCAAAAACTTGATTGAACTTAAGGGTTGACAACCCCAAGTGCAGGGCTGCGATGTAGTAATAACTCAGTAGGACCGAGGTCGATCCATAAGGACTTATATTTGCGCATTTTCTAAAAGACTTTAGAACTAGAATTAGAACTAAAACTAATTTATGAAATAATATTTTAAGAAGTAGTATGATTGAAACTTTGAATAATGTAAAGAGATAATCATTAGAAACAAAGTACTAGAGCACCAAAGATCCACTTATAACCATTTGTAATGTTTAATTTACCTGATTCAATTGGATTTTCTCAACTAGAATCGAAGTCTTATCCTACCCAGCTGGATAATAGAGCAGTTAAATCATCATTCATAAATCAAAATATGTTTGACCTTCAATTCATTTGGTTCTAACATAAATCATCAAAGTATTGATTGCAGGGAATTAAAAGCATCTATCGTACCCTTAGTCTATGATAAATCAATGGATTTTATAGATCAGTCTCTTTTAAAATAGATAAGCAAGTACTCTTAGCTTTTCTAAGCATCCAATGTGCCCGGAGTCAACAATGGATAAAAGTAAACTAAAAATAAATCTTCATTCAAACTAATATCAATGAATTATTCAACAATTAAACCAAATACTTGAATTAAAGGAAAATAAGATATTAAAAACCACTACAAGCTTCACCTCTTAGCACTAATTAAGAGATTTAGCCAAACAAAAACATGATTGAACTAAACTCAAATGAAAAACATAAAAATCGAAGAATAACCGAAGGATTAGAGGACTCCGTAGAAGCTCCGCAACTCCTTGCTCTCTCTCTCTCTCTCTCTCTCTCTCTCTCTCTCTCTCTCTCTCTCTCTCTCTCCTCTACCATAATTTATGTCTAAGATGGCTAGAATCACCCATTTATATAAGAAAATTTCGCGTCGACTTAGAACCGACTTCAATATTACCCATTTATGCTATGTTTCGATCACACTGAGTCCATCCGAAGATACCTTTAGCTGCAGCTGAATTTCACCAAAATATGTATAAAGTCTTTCTCCCTTCGGTGGCACCAGACCAAACCAACCTTAGCTGGGACCAAACAGTCTGTTATTTCTGATTTTACCAGCCTTTTCTCTCTCTTTTGCACTTGGTTTTCTTAGATCTTTAGCACTTAAATATTCATTAATCACCTCTAAATCCTCAAAATCATTAGCTGGTCATTTTTTAAGCATTAAATATTCTTTTTAATTATTTTTTTCATCTTAGCTCTCCAAATCACCTCGTATAGAAAAACATCCATAGTTAGATCAATTAAACACATTGATGCATATAAAACCAATGCACAATAAGGGAAAAATATACAATATTTCATGCTCAATACACTACCCCTCCAACCAGCATTTTGCTAGTCCCGAGCAAAACATGTGAAAAATTAATCTTTAAAATCCAAATTTCAAAGCTCTCTCAGATAAACAACATTTTGTGCAGATAAAATTCAAAGATACAAGGTTTAAATATCATCAATATAGAACCTAATATCACTATTAAAACGCTAAACTCAATTCTCCTTCATCAATTGTTAAGGGTCAAATATTGCATATTATCCCCTATTTATTACTTGGTTTTGTGAACATGATAATGCTTAATATTCTATTTTACTCATGTTTATGTTGCAAGGTGACTTTAAGAGCTTGAATTGAATAGGGTGCTAAAAGCATGGATTTGATGCTCAAGAATCACCAAGGCAAGGGATGGATCTTAGAAGGCCAAGATTGAAGAATTCACATGCTAAAGATCCAAGAAAACTAAGTGAGGAATGAAGAGCATTGAAGACTTGAAGTGAAGAAAAGGAATCCTAAAATTGTCCTGAAAATAAATATATTCATGAAAGTGTCCTGAAGAAGCATATTCTGAAATGTTGGGGCATTCTATGAAATTGTGCAGAGTGAAGCCTATTTTGGAAAACTGCGTAAATTTAAGGCAATTTTTAGAGTTTTCCAACTAGGTGCGAAAGTTGGAGTTCCACAATTATAAATAGGACTCCCTAGGATGTTTCTAGGCATCTTCTAGGATTTGTGGAGTGGAGAAAAAGTATGGAGAAGCTGTCGGTAAGAGTTTTTCTTCTATTTCCTTAGTTGTTTTTATGCTTTTCTTAAGAGATTCTACTTCAATCATGTTTATGGTTGGCTAAACCTCTTAGTTAGGGCTAAGAGGTGAAGCTTGTAGCGTGATAGGATATTTTCTATTGCTTTGATTCATGTTTAAGTTGAACTCTCTTTGATTCTAGTTTGATTATAAGGAGTACTTTCAGTTTTTAAGGGTTTGTTGTTACTCGAATTACAATGGATCTGCGATAGCTTTGAGTATGTTCTTTTCATATTTTGGGATTGTAAAATTAGGAAATCTCATTGTTTACCATCATCCCATGGGCATGGTTGGGTGATGGAATCCTTCTAATCTTCATGATTCTCTTATGATTGGTTGTGGGATTGGTAAATCCTATTGTTTGCCTTGTCTCATGGTGTAACACCCCGTATTTTCTATACTCAGGTGTTACTATAGAGACATGTATTTTAGACCACACACTTCCACCCACCTATCCCTAATTAGGATCTCTATCTTCTTGATAAGTGGAATAATCCATCCATCGACAATAACGAACCCCTAATCATCAAACCGTTGTTCACCAGGCTGTAATAACTAAGATTTTATAATCCCACTCTGAACACTCTTAAGTAAACCAGATGGTCAACTACAAAATCTAACTCAGATCAAACTAGAAAACCCTACTGTCGATAATTAAGTCGTCCAACTATTAGATCGCATGGCATCACTACTTAGAACCCCACTTCCGTATGATAAGGACCCTCAAATGAATGTAATTAAACATTCATCATAGAATGTGTGGCCTAGATCATTAAGTCCACCTATGGTTAGGCTAACATCACTCAATGTAAAGATCCGCCTCATCTTTGGCCCGATGACACAATAGTTGTGTCCGAGACGAGTGGATGGAGCAGATCACAAT
Source organism: Magnolia changhungtana (assembly GCA_030180095.1). Classification (NCBI taxonomy): domain Eukaryota; kingdom Viridiplantae; phylum Streptophyta; class Magnoliopsida; order Magnoliales; family Magnoliaceae; genus Magnolia; species Magnolia changhungtana. The sequence continues at coordinate 20,478,281 of JASAUF010000600.1, read as the reverse complement.
TCACTACGTGATCATCATTATCCCAACATCTGGTAGGGAATCTACCATAGAAATTCACTTAAATAGTCCTAGAGACCTTTAGAAATTCGATGATCAAATGGAGTAACAATTTAACCGTTAGATTGATAATGATCAATACGTAAGGCAAGATCACTTGGTATGGCCCATCTGAGCTTTAGAGATCTGTTTGATCTTTAGCCAGATATCTTAGTTGGACCTTTAAAATTGATTGGTCGGTGTGGATTCCATAAAACATGAACATGGACCCCACATCTGAATTGTGCATGTACACAACTTTTGTGCACATGCAGTGCATCGGATCCAAACTTGGTCAAATTGGGTGTTGACCCGAGTAAAATCGAAAAGGAGAGAAATCTCTCCCGCTCTTGCCCGTCTCACATTCAAACAGACTGATTGTCTATTGCTAACGACGGCCCACCATCAAGGACCCTTTCCCATGATCTGGGCCATCCATCGAGATCGTGGTGGCCCACTGACCAAAACCATGTTCGGCTTTCACATATTGGTGCATGTGCTCGTGCACAGCAACTCACACCAGACAGCATAGCGTCATGACTCCCTCTTTAAATGCAACAATCCACATCAGCAACCTCAATGGAAAAATCCGACCGTTTGGTTGCATGTGTCACCATCCACGCAATACCCAAAATCCCCGTCAGCCCTACGATTTCTAAAAATGCCATCCTACCTGGCGAAAGTCGGAAATAACCTTTCCTTATTAAGGAAAGATGGATCCTAGCCACCTAATCATCTATAGGAACATTTGGAAATGCATCTGGGGCATCGGCTTTAGGGCATCTCTCACCCACAATTGCTTCCAACGAGAACTCGTGCAATTTCTCGCCAACTGCCATAAAAATTGAGTCGAGATGTAATATCTTGCTCGTCTCTAGTATATGAAGCACAAACTATCGATTAAGGGCCCCTACAATGATCATTAGACTGATCTAGACCATTTACACGTGGTGGATCATAAGATAAACCCTTCACTTACATTTCACCATTAACGAAGGAGTCATCTCCTCCGTTCGTCCGGAAAACCCAAGACCTAGTGATGGGGCCCATCCTCTGATCAGGGTCATCCAGGAAGACCTTAATGCCAGGATATCATCCGTGACCTCTGATCAAAGCCATATAGGCTTGATTCAATTTCATGGCCATATAAACACCATAGACTAAGCAACCAAAACCGTAGCTAATTGGCTGATTAGGGGCTGATCCTTCTGGATCTCCTCAAGGCTACAAATAGCCTCTTTTCTTTTAGGACAATGGATTCAAATAGAGAGAAAAGTTTTGGGCGCCGCTGTGGTGCCATAGTCAGTTGGGTTGACTCAATTCGAGTCGCGACTACCTACAATGTCCCATTCAGGTGTTCCATCAGAGAGAGAAAGAGAGTTAGAAGAAAGAAAAGAAAGAAGAAATTTCAGAGAGAAGCAGAGATCAAAAAGAAGAGAAATGAAAGAGGGAGGAAGAAGAGGAGAGCACCGTTTTTGGCTATGCCAACTAACTCAGTGAGTTGGTACGGTGAGATTTTCTCTGCCCAGCTGGGCATCCTCTAGCTAGGAGCAAGAAGGAAAGATAGAGAAACAAAGGAAGAAAGAAAAAGAGAAAAGAAAGTAGGAAAGGAAGAGGAGAAAGAAGAAGAGGGAGAGTCGATTCCAATGGGTCTGACTGAGTCGCGCACTGGCTACCGAGTCCCAGACTGAATCGACTCATTAGAGAAGGTTCTGACCAAGTCGGGGTCATGTCCCAATCCTGATCATTCCAGTAGGAGAATCTAAGAGAATAGTGGAGGAGAGGAAGAGTCACAGGTTCATGCCACGTTGAGTTGCCTGGCCTAGGATCCGGTCCTAGTTTTGAGGCTGAGTTTGGGCGAGTTCTAGGCTAGTCTAGATCTTGTTGAGTGCCTCTAAAATCAAAGAAGCAAGTGAAACAGAAGAGGGGAGGAGAAGCGATGCAGTTGTGTTACTGTCCAGTCACAGCCTGTGTTGACTCAGTGGTCGACTGAGTTCAACCGAGTCCGGATCCATTACAATGTGTCCAGTGGCTACATCCTTATTGGAATCAGTCTAGCCATCTACCGGGTTGTGAGCTCCAATGCATGGAGTTGTGCCTAGATTCAACGTTTCAAGTTTCCCCAGTTGAGTTTAATCCGAGTTGATTGAGATCTTCTGGCTTCAAGTTGAGTGGGGAGCATGTTAGATTCATGCTTTTGAGCATCATGTTGCAACCACTTAATTTAAAGGTGAGTGATATCCCACTTGGCTTCTTCATTCATTGAATTCTAAGATAGTTTGAACTTAAATTTATAATGATATTGTGATTGTGTGGATAGTAATTATGTCTCTTCTAAATTTCAATTGGTGATCATGCCCCTAATTTAGTTTATGAAAATTGTGCTACACACATCATGCCACACTTAGAAATGCTTATATCCATGTACACTCCCACTAGTTACATCATGAGGTAAGAGATCTTGTTTTCATCTGAAAAATGAATTGCTACATTACTCTTATCCATGTTAGAATGGTCTTAGAATATTAAACATATAAAGGTAGTCCTTAGCTTTCTTATTGGGATGAAATACATGTGAACTATTATAATAACTTCTATGATTCATGCCATACAATTGTTCTACAAATAACAACAATATGTTTAGGAGTAGCCTTGTATTCACTATGTTTTCCTAAGTAATGGTTTGATTTGTACCTAGCCTTTTTAGAGGAGAAAAGTGACATAATGCTTCCATTACTTGTATCTCATAAGTTGTACAAAGAATGTCAAGGGTGGATTACTACCTCCCTTGAGAAGGATAGTGGATTTATTTAGAATGCTTGAAATGTCACGCTTGTGGGCCCTCACTTGGGTTTAAAGAAAGCAATCGGATTTATATTGAGCTCATATTTAAATGTTAGACATTCTATTAAAAGACCACAAGTCTTGATTATGCTCATAAGAGTAATCTTGTAAATCCTACGACATGTGCATGAGCATCATGATACATGACATTCACGCATGATATATGAGCTTTTCTGAGTGCTCGATGTAAGCCACACTCTGATTGAATTCCTGAAGACTCTAGTGCTTCAGTTAAACTCACAGAGCATGTGCATTTGTGTCACTTTAGGTGCTCTTTCTTTGCATGAGGCTTTTTCGGGATTAAACACTCCTCGTGCGTACCCCGTGTATTTTTTCAGGAGATATCCTTGGGCGCACTCACTTACATGGCTTTTTCCAGGTAGATAATCTACCGTGAGCAGTTCGTATGGTCTTTTTCGAGTGGTTAGTTCTCTTTGGGCATACCTATGAGTATTTTTTTGGGTGACTAGTTCACCTTAGGCGACCCTTTATTTTGACAGCTGGATGTGCATCCCCAGATCTGTGACTTGAGCATACATTCATACACCAATACATTCATTTATAATTTCATGATTAGTCTCCTTGTAATTTGAATATGTTGTTGATTTAAACTGTTTTGGAATGACATGGTATGCATGAATTCTTATGGAAAATTCCCACTGAGTTTTCACTCACCCAATCATGTGGTTGCACCAGACACAGGTTTGATGATAGGTGGAGACCCCTATAATAGGATTCCAGGGATGGCTGAGGTGGAGTTTGGCGAGGGAGAACTCTATGTGAATGTCGTTGAGCCGTGGGATGTCATGCCCCAAACTCGGAAAACGGGCTCACAAAATTCCCGATCGCCGAATCCGGTGCTGATAGCCTCCGTAGTACCCCATTCTCGGCTCCTAGCACCCATATGCCAGATTCCGATCCTGGGATCCTACAAGGAGGATTTTCAGTATAATTTTTTTTTGTAATGGAGCATAATCACAAGCATAACCAAGTCACAAAACAACATCACCACATATCCATTATACCAAAAACTTTAAGTACAATACGTATGAAAGGGAAATACAATATAATGAAAGTAACAGAATCTCCAGATGCTCGGCTGCACGCTCTAAGCTCAACGCTGCTGCAACCTAACGCCACCTGCACACATCTATCGTGCATAAGCATACAAAAGCTTAGAGGGTGGTGAAAGTGTGTGTAAGGCGAGTACCAAGTATACAATATCAGAGTAATGCAGAAATATGTGGTAAGTCCATGAATGCTATCAGCTACACCAAAGCTATGTAATGCAAGACATGAATGCTATCAGCCATACCAAGGCCATGCAATGCGAGGCCTATGTAGCCAAATGTCATATGCGAGATGCAACACAAGCGTACCAGTACTCATCAAGTACACATATCAGTACAGTTCCTCTCTGGATATCACCAGGGTCTAATACACCTCACACTGATTGCCTCCTGCCTAGTTGTATAGTCAAGTAAGTGGAAGAGACCACACTATCCACCTGACCAGTAGTCTGTCAATACCTACCCGGTTCATCGATAGCGGACACATTTGCGATCTGGTCAAACTCAGCCTAGCTTATAGCCCCCTCACTCAGGCGGATAAGGCCACACCCCCTTCCAACCAACCACAACACAGTGGGAGACGCGACCTATTGGTATTCGGCACTCAGGCGCTCGTGTTTCCGCTCGGTCTAGATGTTGGAGCATCCCCTGGTACCAAAAAGGTTCTGAGATTTTCACCAAAGGACATCCTAAGTGCCCACAATGCTAGAGCCAATATTTTCGGTATCCGAGACGACCATCCACGATGTATCTGTGGAGGCCATGGCCCTGATGTCGCTAGGGCGTGCAGTGATCAAGTCACACATATGCGAGATGCATGAGTCACACCTTTCAAACATGCAGCAATCTCGCGCGTACCACGCGCTCATGTCAGGCACTCCGTCTCATATGGAGTCCCGTAAATGGCTTATGCTATGATCAAACATTTCTCATATCAAGCATACATATGATGCGTATGGGCATGAATCATGGAGTTATACTAAACATTTTATAAAGTAATGAACTATCCTTACAATGCAAATGGGCCTAGACGGCCTACACACAACAAGTATGGGCCTATCAATGGGCCCTAAGGAGAGTCATAATGCGGACATTTAACCAACATTATTCTTACAATGTGGATGTCAAACTAACATTGCTCCCAAGGCATAGTCCGCCATAAAACATCATTACACTAACCATGGAGGAATCACACATTGCACTGGACCTTAAGGACATCCCATTGGGCCTTAAATACATCGAATGGGTCATATCGCATGGGCTTTATATTCATCAAGTGGGCCACATCAATGGGCCGCACCAATGGGCCTTATGTACATTGCAATGGGCCATAACCCATGGGCCTCCAATACACTAAGACGGCCTAATCATATGGACCTCATATATATACCAAGTAGGCCTCAACAAACGGGCCACAAATACATCCAGATGGGCCTAATCACATGGGCCTTATATGTATACCGAGGTGGGCCTTAAAAATGGTCACAAATACATACATACATACATATATGTGAATCATGTCAAAGGATCAACCGATCCTTACTTCAAATAATAGTGGTGGGACCCACTTGAACCACGGATCTGACTCATTCTTATACTATAAAATGAGTTTTTAAAGTGGATAGACGGGTTGGATGCAACACATGCATCATGGTAGGGCCCACTGAGATGTGGTTGCCAATCCAGCCCATCCATAACGTGTGTCCCACTTGCATGAGGGTTCGGCCCAAGTTTCAGGCGCATGTAAAATTTCAGGTGAGACCCACCGTCCACAGCGGTGGACGGTGTAGTAAAACACATACATTAACGTGGGCTCCACCGTCCACCTGGACGGTGGGCATAAAACACATACATTGTTGTGGGTCCCATGTGGGGCCTACCATAACGTTTACTTTTCATCCAACCTGTTAATAAGGTCGCACGGACCTGGAATGAAGAGGAAAAAAAAATTCATTTTGATCCAAAGCTTCTGTGGACCCAAAATGGGTTTCAATGGTAGAGTTCAATCACTACTGTTTCTTGTGGTGTGGGCCACCTAAGATCTGGATCAAGCTGATTTTTGGAGGGGACCCACCTCAGGGGGTGGTCCACCTCATGGATGGTGTGGATATAAAATATACATCATGGTGGGGCCCACACGGCCAGCCGTGGGACCCCCTGGCGTCCACCCACCTGTCCGTAAGCAGCGGGCAGCAGCGTTGCTGCTACTGTTATTTATTTATTATTATTTTTATAAAAAAAACCACTTCTCCTAGGGTTTTTCATGTGTGGGACCCCCATTAGTGAAATCCGCCTCAGCCATTGGTCCCCATGGCTCATGACAAGGCCATCAAGCCCAATATTGGGTATGTTTTGGCGTCTAGAAAAGTTAAGGTACTTTTAAACGGTAGAAATTGATCTTTGCTAAGGTAGGGCCCACCCGTTTCTCGGACCAGTCTCATTTTTCGGCTCAACGCCTAAAATGAGTTGGGGAAGAGGATGGACGGCTTGGATTGAATACATACATCAAGGTGAGTCCTATACAAGTGGCTCACTTCCAATGCCTTGAAAAAGGCTAATATTTGTGTTTTGCTTTTACACATTCAGAGAGTCCCCGGACTCTCTCCCTTTTTCTTTTTTTTTTGGGCGTGCAATGCCTTTAAGGTGGACCCTTCGTAGGTGGACCACCACATGGTGAGGTGGTGTGGTTACAATACATATGTAAGGTGGGCCCCACCTTTAGATGGTTTGGATCCCATATGTGCTCCATTGTGGGGTCCATCCAAGTGGGCCATAAGTCCATAATATCATACACAAAATGATAAAATAAAAAGAGAGTGGGACATGCGTGATGGAGGGACCTCGACACAATGGGCCCTCCATTTCAAGCATCCAATCATACATCAATGGGTCCCATTGCATATGGGCCCTCCAAATAAAAGATCAACGGTGGAGATCCCTCTCCACCCAAAATGAACTGTCTATATGACCTCTTTATGTAAGGAAATATAAACATCATGATGGGGTCCATGGAGAATGGCCCCATCATGGAATGATCATGAGGATCAAGGTGGGCCATCGGCCACACCTAGGGTCCCAAGTGAGATCCATACCATCAATTGGTAGGCCTCACTTGGCCCTTCATCATAAAAGCAAAATCTAGGCCTAGGGAAAACACCCACCTAGTGATCTCCTTGGTCCATTGGAAAGCCTATCTCCTTGTGCTTCTCTTTGATGGTGGAAGATGGGAGATGGATGGCTAGGATGGGAGATCTTGGGAAGGGAAAGTGGGCCACACAAACTCTCTCTTCTCTCACTTGGAAGCTTGGACGTGGGGGTGCTCTTGCTTGGCTTGGGAATGTTGAGAAATGAGAGGGAGAGAGAGAGTTGTAAGGAGAGATGTGAGTGATGGGTGATGGATGTGGTACTTGACATGTAAGGTGGTGTAAGAGAGAGGGTGAGAAAAAGTTGACTTTGGTGGTTGCTTGGGGATGGGGTGAAAGATGATGTATACTTGAGATGAAGTGATTGATGGATTGATGGGTAGATTGATTAATTGATGGATTGATGGGACATGTTGTAGAGATTCTTTTGGGATTGCAACGCGCGACATTTTTCCTCGAACCGAACGTGGGTCCATATCACCTCGTCTGGGTATCGGATCGGTGCATGAGTCGCGGCGTTGGAACCGTGGCGACGGTGCGGTCGCAATGATATAAGTCTCAGATTAAGCCGACTTAAATGTATAAGATATGACTTACAGTCCGGCGCAAACATCGATTATAAGTCGCAGGTCACCAGAATTAGACGGGAAGAATCGCGGAAGTTGACGGAACAGTACGGACTAGGATACGGGTCTTACATGGGAGCTCAACTGATACTTTAGGATTTAAGTGCTTTTATATTTTAGACTATACATTTTATTTGAGTTGTAAAAATATTTTCCCTGTTGTGGGATTTCATTTTACTCCTATTTACATGTATTGAACTCCCCTTGTGGTTACTCTTGATATCCTTAGTTTATGCAGCAGTTACCTCACTTTGTGTCATGAGAGTTACCATTTATTAGTTGTATGGTGGTCCATTTTATAATGTAATACTCGGGTTCTCTATGAGGAGTGGCTATCCTCGGGTTTTAAGAACCAGGGTGTTACACATGGGCATGGTTTTGTGATGGAATCACTTCCAGTTCTCACACCTCTTGTCTATTGAGAATTAAGTCAAAGGAAGTTCAGATTAGGTTTTACTGAGATATCTTCCAATTGGATAAGTTGGGACTCTGATTCCAGTTGCGTCATTGAATCAAGCATAGATCTCCCTGATCTCTACAAGTGGATCCTTGGAAACCCTAGTTTTTCACCTTTGAATTTCTTAAGTTTTTCATTAAATCTCTCATAATTCTCTTTATACTTCCAGATTTAGGTTTTCATCTTTTTCTACTTCTTCTTTGTAACACCCCATACTTTCTAGTACTCGGGTGTCACCATTTAATGTAATTTAATATAAATTAATATAACCTAAATATATATATATATTAATCTCTACTTACTGGTATTTATATAATTTATATATATATTAACAATTTGTGATAATAGAAATTACATATGACAAAATATATAAAGGAAAATAATAATAATAATAATAATAATAATAATAGAAAACATTAAAACTTATTCTAGTAATAGCATTTAATATTCCAAATCCATAGTGTAGGAGGTCCCGGTTGCCGGAATAAATCCCTTAGACCCTTTTAACCATTGTCGTTCAATTTCGGTATGATCCCACCGTTGGATTGGTGGGAATCCACCAATATGACCCAAATTGATTTGTGGGCCCCACCTAAACCTTAGATCAGCTTGACCAATGGCCTAAGACCCTTTGGTAAAGCTCCCTAGAAGCATGAGCGAAGTGGATTTCATCCAAACTCCATTGTGGACCCCATTCCAAGTGAATGTGCATAGAGTGCACATACACACACGGTGTACCGGACTAAGAGATTTCCAAAAGAAGGAAATCCTTCTTCCTTTTCCGTCCCGCACTCAGCACGTTTTTGAACCAACGGGCGCCCGATCTTCTGATCAAGATGGGGCCCACCATTAGGACCGATTTGGGTGATCGGAACCGTTCATCATCTCAGGAATGAAGATTATACCAAACCTTAGGTGATTTTACATGTAGCAGCATGCATATATGGACACGAATTCAAACACATTTGGACTGAGGAGAACCAAGTGTCCTAAAAATGGAAACCATTTGCTCAGCCAGCTATCACGATCCGAGTGCGATCCTCACCCTCGAATCTTAGCCGTTCATTGAGGTAAAATCCCAGCCGTCCGATGTCTCTCCACGTGGGAGAGAATTTCCGCCCACAGGAAACTAAAACCATGGCCGGTTTCGGTCATTCAAGTTGTATCTAGTAATGGCTTCAAGCCTGTGAAATCTAAGCCATCCAAATCGCATCCAACGGTTCTAGAGAACTAGGTTTTCTTACAAGTAGAGGAGAAAACATCTCTTCTCAGATCCTTCTTCAAACCACCACAAAACCAGCCGTTTCTTCCTCCTGATGAACCCTTCGCTCTAGCCTTCCTCAAAGTTCGAAAAAACTTATCTACAAGCTTGTAGGGTCCCCACGAATGGTCTGTAGAAGGCAAATTGGAGGGAGAAACCCGCGTTTGACATCCGCCATTAACAGCAGATCATCTCCCTCATTGAAGCTGACCAAAGTTGGGTCCGATTCAGGCCAGAAATGGGGCCCTGTTTGAGACTATTCCTACTGTCCAGTAGCAGTAAAGAAAGAAAGAAGAAAGAAGTAGGGAGAAGCAGAAACAGAGGGAGAGAGAGCAGGGCCACCATTGTCATGCCGCACCAACCTGTTGCACCATGCCAGCATCTCGAACCAAGCCACCAATCAGGTCGAGTCTCAACCATTACTGGATGTCTCCAGTAGTAGGAAGGAAGAGGACGAGAGGGAGGGTGTCATGCCACACCACATGATGGGCCGCACCTGAGAGGAATCTCAGTGGGCGGAACCATCATCAGCCCCACCCCCTTACAGCCGTTCATTCATTTAGGCCTAGGCACTGGACAGGTGACCATTCAAAACAAGCGATTGGGTAGATCTCGATGGCAGCACCCTGAATATCAGGTGGACCGCACACTAAGTTCCAAATCTCAGTGGGCCACACCACAATCAGTGGGTGGGCCACACCTAAGATCAAAATGCGCATGGGCCTCTATGTGGGCCTAAACTAGCACCAAAGGGTGGGCTTCACTGCACTTCATGTGGGCTGCACCATACCAACAGGTGGGCCGCACCCAGTGCAAATATAGTAGGGCCAGAGCCAGCCCAGTCCTTGGGCCGCCTATGAATAACAATGACTGGGCCGAACTGGGCCCAGTCTAACCCAGTTTCTAAACCACACATGGGCAGCAATTGTTGAGCCGAGCTGGGCCTCTTATTTTAGTATTGTTGCTGGCAAGTATAAAGGTGAGTAGGATTATATTATAATAATTGTTGTAAAATATTTGGAATTTATATTATTTCTTGTTATAATAAGATTTATATAGTATATATAATTTTATTATAAAATAAATATAATAATTTATAAATCACAGTATCGTATTAATGTATTTGTACATGTTTTAGTTATACTATACTTATAATAATAAAATTTACTAAAATAATTTAATAAATATACATCAAAGTATTTCATATGTATTGAAATCAGTGAGTTGGTTGCTGTCAGTATAATTAAATATGTATGTTATGTACATAGTAAGTTATATATATATAAATAAAATAATAATAATTTATTAAATTAAGCATATATTCGTACATGGAAACCTAATCTAAACTCCATTTAGTGCAACAACCAAGTGTGGTACTAACTCATCCAACTACGTAAGAGGAAACTCGATTTTTAGCCTGCTGTTCATTCTTGAACTCGGAACGGAGTCGAGTCCGTTACTTTCCTTGCATTGTTGAGTTAATGATTCATCGACTTAATGCACTCCTCATGGGTCAGCCTCCATTCATCAACCTTATAAGTTAACTCGTGACTTCATCGAGCTGGAGGCGATTGTTGAGTTACCGAGTCAAGCTACTGAGTCTACATAGGATCCAAGTCTAAGGGCGTGCATGCTCACTAGCAACATCAGTTGGCGATTCAAGACATAAGGTGATGATTCTTCCCCTTGAGCTTTCCATCTTCTCATTAGCTTAAGTTATAGTTTTTATTTAAATTCATAATTGATATCTCCCTTTATAATCACATGTGTTAGTTGGTGGAAACTAAATTGCTGTATTACATACTTTATGATTATCCTGTATAATTGTTCATGCTTGTGGATTATTTATAGATTGTTTACGAAACTTAAACTAGTACATTAGTGAAAAATTTCCACATATGAATGTACACCCATACTTAGGATGTAACTTGACTAGTTGTGATCGTAATGGACCTTTGACTTGGTGGTTATTGGGTGATGGTCTAGATGGATCATTGATGTGGGCCTACCATCTAGGGTTGTTGTGCCCAATGGTTTTTAAGGATGGTCTTTATCGTATGGTTTTGATATTCGTCCTATGTGACATATTTTGATACTCGCCCTCCGTGATTTTATTTAATATCTTCCCTACATAGGTTCGATGTTTTACACTGTACAACCATGCGATGGTAAGCCCCACATACTGTAATATGATTGGCCACTAGTCGATGGGTTTCCATTAACATCCTAAGGAGGTAGCCTCATGAGCCAGGGATTGTAGTCATGGGATACTATGCCTGAGCCGTCGGCCTACGCTTGGCCACAAGCTCCCCGTAGTGACCGAGAGCTTATTTAAAATGGCTAAGTGTAATTGGATTAATAACGGACTAACTAATCATGCATACATTATACAGACTACCATCTATTGCTATCGTACATGGGGTACGTATTGTTTCCTACTGGTTGATATTTCCCAGGTTCGATGATTTCATGGGTGACGGCCCACTATCAGCACGGATGAGCATCCTTGGGGTGTGAACGCATTCCATACATCCATGCACCTAATAAGACTGCATCCACTGTATTTTGGTTGTCTGGATGTTTTATACTATTTCTTACCTAATGTGGCGGTGTGTAATCTTGAGGGGAGTTCACACTGAGTTGGCCACTCATCCATCATATATATAACCGTCAGGTAGCACAGGTGGCTTAAGTGATTTTCAGGTTTGGGCTGATAAGGAGTTGGGTTTAGGTACCCAAGGTTGCATGACTTTATCTACTTTGAGGAGTTGAGGGGTCTTAAGGCTCAATTCTACTTGCCTTCTATTATCTGTCATGTATTTAAATCATGTAATTCTTGTATTTATTATTTTTAGAGACATTGGTTTGTATAAGTCATTATGGGCAGCTTCTCATATATTTGAATGATAATGAAATTTTCCTTTATGTCAATTTATCCACACTAGCTCATTTGCTTACTCTGATAAAAGAAAAATATTATATCTGACCATCCTTTAGGGTTAACACTCGGGTTTTTGGGACACGGGTCATATACTCAGGTCCTGAAGATTCGAGGCGTTACGGTTGGTATCAGAGCATAGTTTGGACAAACTTGGCCTTGGGAAATGATCTTATACAAACTTCAAATGTCTCATGTTAGGATATTTTGAACTAGAAATTTGAAATTAGGTGAAGTTCCCTTAGAATTTAGGAGAAATCGAGAACATAGAAACTTGAGATTCTAAGCTCCCTGAAGAATTGTTTAGATAGTCAAGGACTTAAAAACGAACCTAGGTTCCCTTAGAGAATATTATCATAGTCATTTAAACTTATGAAAAGTTCCTTTCAAGAATTTGAGAACATAGATACTTCAAACATTTGGCTCCTTGAAATTTTAGATTAGGCCCTTGGATGTCAACTTATGAAGAAATCCCTTGGAATTGGGTTAAACGAGATTATAAAAACTCAAGTGTTAGGCCCCCGAAAGTCGTTGGAAAACTGTAGAACTTAGAAATGTTTTCAGGACCCCTTTGAACATTTAGGTTCAGTCGTTTGACTTAGAAACAAGAACTTTAGTTCCCTTGTAAACTACCAAAATGGTTGTTTGGGCTTATAAATTAAATACGTGTACCAAGTACTCATTATAGTGTACACAAGGCTACACAAAAACATTTGTACACTTGACTTCCAAGTGAAAACTTTCTAGGCATCCAAGATATGAACCTTCCTAAAATTTCATTAGTATTGTAACAAGAATTAGCAAATGGATCGAACTTAGGCTATAGGAATTTCCTTAACAACCATTTTTACATTAGTTTAGGTACAAGCACTTCCTAAACTTAAGGATTTGTACTAAGGACCGTAATTTGGATTTCCCTAGTACATCTCTTTGTTTATGAAAATATTTCCCACAATCCCACCACGTGAAATTTATTAGAGGCGGAATTATAGGGTTTTAGGCAAATATCCAACTATAAACAAAGCATACTGGAATTTGATTTGAAATTCTAGATAGATTTAGCAAAAATTCTAAACTTAGGTTTCACATAGGGACACTGGACCTGAAGTTTCCAAGTAGTGCTTAGATGATCAAAATACACAGCGGAAGCATAGCGGGCCATATGGTCTTATCCGTTATGGAGGTAGAAGAGTAATTGATATCTCCCAGGAGTCTGAAATAATCAAAATCATGGGTTGATGGAACTACATTTAAGCAAAGTTGTGTTGTTTGATCCGAACCCCATATCCTAGCAGATTCTAATGATCTCAATGCCCTGATCAGGTAGAAGATCGAGATTTACCAGGATTAGGGATTAATACGAAAAATCCCCTGTTTTACATAGGCAAAGGATTGATGTATCGAGCTCAAACCTACTATGACCATCTATTCGTGATACCCTGAACGCTGAAAAAAATAAAAAATTGATAATACACTTTGGACAGCTAGGGACTGAAAGTACCCTGGTTTGTCAAGTAACGTGAGTGGTGGGTCAGACTGTTTACATAACTCGATAGGAAGATTAATTCAAGCATCTGCCTCAACCGGATATATGCAAGCTCGTCACAGGTAAAACTAAAGCCTCACATCCCATGTCCCAAAACAACAGGTAATTAAAACCCTTAAAATAAGATAGAAATCATAAGGTTTTAGGGTGAGAAAACTTTTTGCAAAATAAGAAAATCTCTAAGTTTTTCTCGCCTTGTCGATTTTATCAAAGCACCCTCAATATGATCCACCTGCACTGTCGATATCCTCGATACCTTAACGATATTATCGATAAGAGGAAAAGTGTCCAGCAACTAAATATTCATCTGGACGGATTTATCGATGTATCGATATACCTATCGATATCATCAACATAAGCACTAAATATGTCCAGCAACTTCACAACATATCCGGATGAATTATCGATGTATTGATACACATATTGATATCATCGATGTTCAAATCTCGAGTCCATCGAAAGTAGCTCGATAAGATCGACAGGTAGATTTCTGGCGCCCCTGTTTTTTTAATGAAAATCTCAAATTTCTTCGATATATCGATGACCGTCCGATATGATCTAAATTCAAATATAGATAAGATCGGAGTCCATCGATGATATCGATAGTGGGCGCGCATTTCTTACAGCAGATATTTCAGGTTGTTTTTAACTATGATCAGGAGCCCTTCGATAGAAACGATATTCAAATATCGATGATATCGGCACCAGGTCGATTACATCGAACAAGGACACAAATCGTCCAGCAAGCTTAAAGACAAATCCACTGGATTTATCGATGTATCGACTCTGATCTCGATATCATCAACATTCAAATTCCGGTGATCTCGACAGTTCCCCCGATCATTCATGAAAACCTGAAATATTTCAAAGTCAAGTATCTCTCATTTTTTCAAGTGTCGATCTATCAAACATTTCATCGATGGAATCAAATTTCGAAATTCGATGACATCGACAACTGTTTCAATTCATCGACCAATTGGCAAAGAGTTTCAAAAGTGCATCACATTGAGTCCGAGTCATCGAGCAGACTATCGATGCTATCGAGAGTATACGCTCGATGATATCGAACCTGCTCGATGATATCAAACTCTGTCATAAATGTGACCATTTTATATCCGTTGAAACTTTTTGCCTATATATTGAGGACTTGTCTTTTGTTGCTGTGAGAGAAAGTAGAGAGAGCTTTTGAGTGTTTCAACTTATATCTTATATCTAAAGCCCTTTCTCTTAAGGGAGTTCATCCAATCCACCCTCACCATTGACATTCAATAAAGTGGATTGGGGAATGAACTTCCGCATTCAAGGATCCTCCAGCTACTACCTTAATGGAAAATCATTAAGCTAGGATGCCTTAAATGCATAAGATTGGAACTACTCTATCTTCCTTATAGGAAAATCTTTAGAGAGTAGGATTCCATCACAACCTTGACCTAACCCGAAGCCTAGTACTGGTACATTTTTTGTGTTGCGGATCAAGGAAGCCGAAGACTCTTCAACAACAAGGAGGAGATCTGTAACGCCCTGAAAATCGGGGGTCGAGTATGAACTCAACTCCCGAGTTCCAATGCATCACTTATGCAACATACACAATGATGGTTAAATGTTGTCTGAGTTAGAGCAATAAACATGAATGAGATTATACCAAAACAGTAAATCATACTCCAGTTAAATTGTATAAAGGCAAGCGGAAGACTGAAATTTTATATTCAAAGTATGTAAAGTAACAAATTTTGTGAACTCTAGAGTATGAGTACTAACTGAGTACCAATATACATATATTGTTTCTAAGTCAAAAATCAAAATACAATTCCGTAGATAAGCCCTGGAATTCCCGCGATGCAGTCGGCCTAAGCATAGCCGTCAGAGTACTACATAAATGAGAACTCATCCTGATCCTCCTCGAAGTCGGGCTCCGGCTCCTGAACCGAGGCACCATCTATACCTGCGACAGAGTCTGGTGGGTGTTGCAAACACCGTCCCGTAACGTGGGAGTGAGTAGCTAACTCAGTGGAACAATAAAGCATAGGTTAACATGTTATCAATTCAATCAAGCAGTAATGATAAAGCAGTACAAATCAAACAATTTTAACTACTCTTATTAAGTGCGAAAATGAAATGACATGATGCTGTATGACCTTGCCAAACCACCCTCATGCGACATCATCTTACGTTCGCGAATGCTTAACTCCCTCAGTGCGCCACATCTACTAAGCACATGCGGTGCGATGATGATCATGATTACCGAGTTATTATTAGTCCATTTCAAACAGCAGTATTGGGAAACTAAGGTACCTCCCTTGTATCATTCCCAAACATGATCCATTCTAAGGTCGTCAATCCTAGCTAATCTCATACGATATTATGGTTTGAGAAGCGTAGTGAAGGCATCGCAAAGGGCTCGTCACCCGTCAGCGCGGATACAGATCTCACCGTATGCGGCTCAATTGCTGGCCGTCAGCTCAAGTACAGGTCTCACCGTACTTGGCTCAATCACTAGCCGTCAGCTCGAGTACAGGTCTCACCGTACTCGGCTCAACTCATACTCTAGTTGCTGTGAAAGACTCGTCGCCAATCACAGACACTTGGAGTATACTCGAAGATACTACGGAGGACTCGTCGCCCGTCAGCACGAGCACAGGTCTCACCGTACTCGGCTCTCACCGTAAGTATCGACAGCTCGAATACAGTGTCCCATACTACCGTATTCGGCTTACGAGTTTAGTTGCGCAATGGTCACTACGGGGAGGCACATGACCCCAGCGTAGGCCGATAGCTCGACCACGGTGTCCCATACCACCATGTCCGGCTCATGCGTCTTAGCGGATCGAGGTACCATGGTTAACGGGATCGCCACTGGTAAGTTTGGTACCCTAGGTTATAGCAGTAGCGACCAAACATGGTGAACACACATACACATATCGGTTTACTTGACGAGCCTGACTAGCTCGAGTGCACCACAAGTTGGGCGATATGGAGCGCAAAAGCACTCCGTGTGGCCAACCACTATCACCAACTGAAGTACGACTCGGGTTCGCCAAACACATCCTTTGTGGCAACATGAGTCTCAGCCACAATCTCAAGTCTGGTACCGAATGTTTGGACTATAGACTTAGTCCCAAACTCAAACAGATCTCATCAATAGCATGTGGAGTAAAACATGATAACGAAGTAATACAAGCATGTTAGCAGGCATGTTATAAAGCATGAAATAAAGCATGAAGTAAAGCATGTAGTAAAGCATGTTATAAAGCACTATACAAGTAGGGATATAATTACATACACATCACAAGTGAGTGGTTATAGCGAACCACCACATGGAGGGGATCCTACATGTCCCTAAGGTAGTCGGGAATTCCATATCAGCGCCTATCTAAGGCACTAACACTCAAGCTTTTTCACACACAAGCATTTACACAAACACTTAGAGTGCGTCATTCCAACATACATGACGTATGTTAGCAAATGCGTATTAGGACTATTCTTTCGCCAAGCGGTTATTTTATCCACGTATACCCTATTCATACAACAAATAATCATGATAATTACACTTCCAAAATTTACACATATGCGGTATTTCTAGAATACACAAGTTCAACATACATAGTGTTTACAAGCGAACATATATTACGGCGATTCCTTTCGCCAAACTAGTATTTTATCCATATATTGTATAATCATACATTAAATAAACATGTTAAACATTTTCCCAAAAAAAATACGTATACGGTATTTCTAGAATACACAATTTCAACATACGTAGCATTTACAAGTGAACATGTATTTCAGCGATTCCTTTCGCCAAATTAGTATTTTATCCATATATCATATAATCATACATTAAATAAACATGTCAAACATTTTCCTTAAAAAAATACGTATACGGTATTTCTACGTATACCTAGAGTATGTGAAATTCCATATTCTACAACGTTAATCGAAACAGGAAACGGAAAGCACTTTGTACATGTGTAATTGCATACAGATCATGAATCTACCATTATCTGACATTGAAAGCGTTGAAAACCGTAACTTATACACTTAAAGTCCTCACCTTTGCCCTTGGAATCACAACGAATCAGCAAGGGTTGTTGAGCTTCCGTATACGGGAGTTTTCTAGCCTAAAGAGCGGAATCGGTTAGTCTTTACACACCCTACAACCTTCCTACTTCAAATCAGACCTAGGGTTAGGGTTTCTCAACTTCAAACGGAGTGGATACCGCCGGAAAAATGCCTGGAAGGAAGCGGTGTAGGCCGTGTGATGAATGAAAGCAGTAGGAGGAAGATCTCCCACAAATCCCAAGCTCTTCTCTCTCTTTTCTCTCTCTCTCTCTAGGGTTTTAATCCCAAATTCGTATGGCTGTGAGAGGGGCTGTTCTAAGCTCCTTTTATAGCCAAAACCCTTCCCAAAATAGGCTCAGGTTCAAGGGTTATTGCCTATATAGGTAATTCGTCACTTTTCCAGCTCAAATGAGTGTTTCTGGTGGCCCCCCTTGAGCCAAACGTCAGACTTAAGCTCACCACACATGGATCTATGTGGGATTACGTTTTCAACTCGATCGGATTCCCAGATCGCACGTGGCGGACCACTTTCAGTTCAACGGTCAGTGGGCCACGATCCGAAATTCCAAGTACATGTAAATGTTCCTGAAATTTTTCTTAATCCGAGGGTGTAATTTGGTCTGATTCTGACGGTCAGGTTGCTTAATACTGACGCGTAAACGAATGGTGCCAGATCACTATTCCTGATATTTATTTTGGAATGGGAATAGTGTTTTTCACACACCCTCGCTCCGAATCGAAACGAATGGCCGTGGGACATCTGCTGGACCTGATTTTTGAGATGATTGTCAAGTCCAGTGAGGCGGTCCTAGTTCCTTAGCTTCGTGTTAATCGGACTTCCGATGTGCAATCTAGGCCTAATACGAAGTTTCGTTTCATTCCCGAGAGCAGCCGGGAAATGAGTTTGGTTCTAAACTTTAGGGTAACCTAGAGTCACTTGTTTTGCAAGTTTTGGGTCTTGCAGATCGTATTTAAAGCAATCCTAACGGATTTCATGGCTAATCGAGTTTAATACTTAGTTAAATTAGTTAAATTTCTAAAGGATTTAATCCTAATTGATTTCTGGTCGAGGTGGTACTCAAGCCAACGTACGAAAATTTACGGGTCGTTACAAGATCTTCGTCACTACACTGAATGGGACTCATCAACTTATTTATAAGTATTCAGAGTCTGAAAAGGCCTAGCTATATATCCTAAAGGGGGGATGAATAGGACTATGCCAAATAAAACTTATAACAGCGGATTAAAAAGAATATGATAGCCAAAATAAATCACAATGCAGAAAAGTAAAACAACCTCAAAATTCAGATCTTGAGAGGTTGATACAAATGTTGTTCTAAGGACAACCTTACACCAAAAACCAGAGTTTATGGTAGGACAACCATATTTATAGAAAGATCTTTGTATCAAATCTCAAACCAAAGAGGCATACAGAAATAAACACAAACTGAACTGAAATAGATTGTAATCACAAATGTATTGTTCTAGGGACAGCCATACACCATAAAAATGGCAAGGCAACCTTGCTGGAACAACTTTTAAAGGAAATTAAATATCAAGCTGATAAAGGAATAGCAGAAAATAAATTCTAAACCATTACAAAATTCCCACAATGCTTGAATTAAATGATTACAACATTCACCACCATACATACATCCCACAAATAAATAATTAAAGATTAGAAGTATAAATTATTCAACCACAACACAAGGGATTATAGTGGTTCGCCTGTGTGTTCACCAACTGTTAAACAACAGCCATACAGAATGCTACCCCACTCCTAATATCCTCACATAGGGGATATTAACGTTCACTAACAAAATAGGTTTTCACAGGTTCACCCAAAACCTTTACAATTATGTCTTTGTCTGCGGGCTTACACAATTAAAAAAACCCCACTTCTGATTCCTGGCTCTCCTCAGATAACCAATACAACAAGATTTTTCTGGCAAATCTTGAAAGAAACCAAAACAGAAAGGAATTTACAATTAAATGTAAAATACCTGATTATCTCCTTCGTTGTAGCAGCTCGGTAGAACCAAGTCAGAGTAGATGATTGAATGTCGAAGTTCAATATCCAGTACTCAATTACAATGGTTCTAGTTCTAATTGATTTTAAATTAAACCAAATAGGGCTCCTTAATTGATTTTGATTCCAAAGAAAGGGAATAACAATTCCTCTTATCAAATTAGATTGGAATAGCAGAAACAAAATCAATTAAATAAAGCTAAAGAAAGAGAATATTAAATAAGCACACTTAGCTTAGATGGAGCACAGAATTATCTCTCAGAAGTTTGACGAAGATTGGCTTGAATGGATTAATTAATTCCGTAAATTCTTCTGAGATTCGTGCTCTATTTATAGGTGAGCAGATCGCGTCTTCGACTGGTCTAGGGAGCTCTTAGACTAGTCGAAGAATTAATAGATATTTGAAAAAATCGGGCGCGATAAGCTTTGAACCTTCGACTGGTCGAAGAACCTAAATTTCATCGCTGGACTTTGAGTCGAAGACTTTCGACTGATCGAAGATACAGTCGACACTGTTCCTTTGACTGGTCGAACAGATTCCTAGACTAGTCGAAACCTAACAGAAAATATCCGAATTTTGTAACAAACTCACGAGTGATCGAGAAATTTCTTAGACTGGTCGAAACAAAGCTAAGATTGGTCGAAGCAAAGCTAAGACTAGTCGAAGCAAGCCTAGGACAAGTCTTAGAACTGTCCAAACTCATGTAACTTAAACATATAACTTATGTATCCAAAATGGCCTACTCCTAAGGTCAACCTAAGGTCAATCAAACCCCAATCGTGAAGTAAGGACATTGAAACATTAGGAACAAGTGACCTTGAAGTTTAAGCCTTGAAGTCTTGATGTTGTTCAATCTTGAAATCTTGATGTAGCTCAACCTTGAAAGTGTCTTGAGTTCTTTACGAATGGCCTTGTATGTTTTTTGAAGTCTTACATTCTTGAGACTTGTCTTGTGAGCAATACTTGCAGTCAAGGTTGATCTTTGAGTGAATCTTTGTACTTGTGAGCTTTGTTTGTTGTGAGCTTTGCTTGTTCATGAATGTTGATCTTTGAGAGTCACTTATGTAAGTTATATAGCAGTGATTTTGGCACCACAAATTTGACAACAGACAGGGATATAAACTATAGCACTTATAATCTTCCCATTTGTCAAATTAGTGACAAAACACATAACCAAGATAAACATAAAGTAAAACAACTGGATAAACATAAAGTAGAACAACTGGTTAAAGAATCATGGACCAGTTAATATCAACTGGCTTACCTGCAAATTAATATTCAATATTCAATATTCAGCATTCAACATTCAACCAGTTCATTCAACTAGTTTAAACATACTCCCCCTGAGTAACATAACCAATGCTACTCCTCTCACAATCACATCGTTAAGAATAAACTATTCTCCCCCTTTTTGTCACAATATGACAAAGGAAACAACAATAAAGGAGAACTAAATAAAGGGATATATGAGAGTAAACATGAGGAGTTATAGATTATAGCAAAAACTAGAGATAGAGATACTCAGCATAGTTTCACATAGAACAAATACCCAGCATAAAACAAAGATAGGATCCAACTCAAAATCAGTCAACCTAGTGCTAAGTTATAAAGTTATTACAGACCAGTAATCCCATATAAACTAATCAGAACCAGAACCAGATGACGGAGCAGGAATGGAGGGATCAAGTTGGTGCATGCCTTTGTTCAATTGCCTAAGATATTTACGCATGTACTTGAATTGTAAATCATGAGCAACAGACATGTTTTCCATCTTTACATTTATATTCTCAACTTTATCCTTCAATGCACTCAGACGTGCATCAACATCAGATGGTTCAAAATCTAGATCATTTGTTGAATCGAGAATCCGTTCCTCAAAAATGTCATCCATATTAATGTCATCACCAAATTTCTTCATGACCACCACCACCACCACCTTGTTCAGGAAGTAATTCCAGCTTCATCTTATTGATATTAGTATTGTTGAAAATCAGATGATGGATAGGTGCCTCATCAACCGGCATATCGACTAACATATGTGTAGCCAATACAGTCATTAAATAGGCAAAAGGAATGTCACTATGACCAGGATGGAGTCTAAACCGAAGAATGAAATGACAGATTAAGGATGGTAAACAAATCTGAGTACCACTGGCAATAGCATAGATAACACGAACCATAAACAAGGTCAAGTCAGTTTTATTACCCGAACGAGGATATAGATTAGACACAAAGATTTTGTGGAGAACTCTGTATTTGGGTAACAAATACCTTGCGGGAAGCGCATTCCCTTTTTGTGTCCAATGAACATCCATGTTGCACAAATCTCTAGTGAGCATGCATTTTTCAGAAATTGAGGATTTATCAGTTAGGTTATGAATAGGAATACCCTCATCATTCACAGGAATGTCTATAAGGGCTGAAATTAAATGACGATCAATGTCAAAAGGCCCTTCTCTAGTAGATATTTTAAAAGTTAAATCATCCTGTGAGAAAGCACTAATACATGCAAACATGGATTGGGCAATGGACCGGTATGCTGGCCCACCCCAATGTAATAAGTTAACCCAACCTACAGCTTCAAGCATAGGAAGGATGTCAAAAGGTGCAATATGATTAACATCAACAGGATGTTCAACAATAACTTTACGTAATCTAATGTCCCTAACATAAGATGGATCGTCATTGGGAACAAGAAGATGACGCTTAGTGATAATGGTCAATCTGGAGGAAGAAGAAGGACCACGTAAAGTAGTTTTTCTACCTCTAGAAGCCATTTGCAACAACGATAACAAGAAAATAAGAAGTTGCAAAGGATTGAGAAGTGGGTTTACTCAAAACAAATTTTTTAAAATGCAAACCCTAAATCTTAATAAAATCTAAAATAGCAAGCTTCAAGCTAGAAAAGGAAATAATCTAGACATAGATCTGCAAGAAAAACATATACGGAACACTAACCTTGAAGAACAAGAACAGTGGGTTCAACAAGTCGAAGCTTGGCTCCTTAGAGAGAGAAAAAAACAGAATGAGGAAGAAAGCAAAATCCCCAAATTTTAAGTAATTCCCGAGATCTATAACTGGTCGTGGATATCTACGACTGGTCGAAGTTCGACTGGTCGAGTATACTCACGATTGGTCGAAGAATGTTCAAAAATTCATATTTCTTGCAAATTATTCAAAAATTGGAATTCAACCTAGCAAATATATACACTATGATATAAGTAGGCATAAATAATTATTTTAAAATGCACATGCCAAGATCAAATTTCATCTTTTTGAACCTGCTTTTATCGAGAGTTTTTGTGAAAATGTCAGCTCGTTGATCTTCAGTAGGAATATATTCCAGATATATAACTTTTTCTTCTACTAATTCCCAAATATAATGAAATTTAATGTCAATGTGCTTAGTACGAGAATGCTGAATAAGATTTTTTGAAATATTTATAGCACTGGAATTATCACAATGTAATAACATAGAATCTTGTTTAATTCCATAATCACTTAGCATTCGTTGCATCCAAACAAGTTGTGTACATGCATTACCAGCTGCGATATACTCAGCTTCAGCTGTTGAAAGTGATATAGAATTTTGTTTCTTATTAAACCAGGAAACTAGACAATTTCCAATGTAAAAGCAACCACCACTAGTTGATTTTCTATCATTTAGATTACCAGCCCAGTCAGCATCCGAGTACCCAGCTAATTGGACACTAGTCTCATGAGGATACTAGAGACTGATATTTACAGTACTTGCGACATATCTAATAATCCGCTTGACACAATCAAGTGAGATTCTTTTGGATCAGATTGATATCTTGCACAAATACCAACACTTAGAGAAATATCAGATCTACTAGCAATTAAATATAACAAACTGACAATCATACTCCGATAAAGTTTTGAATCAACATTTTTACCATTCGAGTCTTTTAAGAGTTTCAGGGTAGTACTCATAGGAGTATCGAAATTCTTGTCATTCTCAAATCCAAATCTCTTGATTAGATTCAAAGCATACTTAGATTGAGAAATGAATATTCCTTCAGGTTGTTGCTTTACTTGCAATCCAAGGAAATAAGTCAATTCCCCAACCATGCTCATTTCAAACTGTGATTTCATCAAATCTGCAAACTCAGTAATCAAGTCAGTACAAGTTGATCCATAAATGATATCATCAACATAAATCTGTATCATTAAGATATGATCATTATGTTTTTTAACAAATAGAGTTTTATCAACAGATCCCATTTGAAAATTATGACTTAAAAGAAATTTTGTTAGTTTCTCATACCATGCCCTAGGTGCTTGTTTTAATCCATAAAGTGCCTTTTTAAGCCGATACACATGATCAGTATTTTTGGGATCTTCAAAACCCATTGGCTATTTAACATAGACTTCTTCATGTAAATCGCCATTTAGAAAAGCACTTTTCACATCCATTTGATAGATCTTTATCTTTCTAAAACATGCAATGGATATAAATAGTCCGATAATTCAAGACATGCTACTGGTGCAAAAGTTTCATCAAAATCAATTCCTTCAATTTGAGTATAACCTTGTACCACTAGTCTAGCCTTGTTTCTAATTATATTTCCACGCTCGTCAGACTTATTTTTGAAAATCCATTTTGTTCCAATGATGTGTTTATCTTTAAGTCTTAGTATGAGATACCAAACATCATTTCTTACAAATTGGTTGAGTTCTTCTTGCATCGCAACAATCCAGTTCTCATCAGCAAGAGCTTCTTTTACGTTAGATGGTTTTATTTGGGATGTAAAACATACATAATTACATTTATCCTCAAGTTGTCTACGGGTGCGAACACCGGTGAGAGGTTTCCAAGAATTTGTGTGGTTGGATGATCTTTAACAGTCCTCAACTCATAATTTGTCTGATTCGATGAAGTATCTGGTTTATCAATGATTAGAACTTCATCATTATCTGAATTAGGGATTGGCGTGTTTAAGTGATCATCAGTGACAACATTGATGGACTCTTGAATCACACCAGTTCTTTTGTTCAGAACCCTATAAGCTCGACTGTTTAAGGAATATCCTAGAAAAATCCCTTCATCACTCTTCGTATCAAATTTTTCCAAATTTTCACGATCTCGTAAAATATAGCACTTGCTGCCAAAAACTTGAAAGTATTTGACAGTAGGCTTTTTATTGAACCACAATTCATAAGCCATTTTATTACTATCTTTGCTAGTGTAGACTCGGTTAATAATATAGCAAGCTGTATTGATTGCTTCAGCCCAAAGATTTTTAGAGAGCTTCATGCTATTCAACATGACATTAGCCATTTCTTGAAGCACCCTATTCTTTCTTTCCACAATTCCATTTTGTTGTGGAGTTTTGGGTGTTGAGAATTCATGTAATATTCCTTGGTCGGTACAGAACTTCTCAAAATTGCTATTCTCAAATTCAGATCCATGATCACTACGAATCTTACTGATTTGAGAAGATTTTTCAGTTTGAATCCTTTTGAGAACTTTTCTTACTTCTTCAAGGGTTTCAGATTTATCCCTTAAGAAGACTATCCATGTAAATCTGGTAAAGTCATCAACTATTACCAGGATATACTTTTTTCCACCTCGACTTTCCATTCTGGTAGGTCCTATTAGATCCATGTGGAGGAGTTCAAGTGGTCTTGATGTGGTATTTGAATTCACCTTTTTGTGTGAGTTCCTTATTTGTTTACCATCCTTAATCTGTCATTTCATACTGGAAGGCTAGGATGCACTACTTTCTGAGATCTTTGGATCATGACGTTTGGGATATAGTTGAAAGCGGATATGTGCCACGAACTGAACAAATCATACTTGACAGTGGCACAACAATCACAAAGCCCAAATCCAAAGAAAAATGGACAACATTCGACAAAAAAAGGCAAACATCTGAAGCCAAGGCTATGAATGCTATTTACTGTGCCATGTCCCAGGATATTTTTAATCAGATAAGTATGTTTGGGACATCCAAGGAAGCATGGGTTTTATTGGAAACAACCCATGAAGGCACGAGTACTGTGAAGCAATCCAAACTTCAACTCCTGACTTCACAGTTCAAAAGTCTCAGAATGAAAGAGCATGAGACCTTTATGGAGTTTTTCACAAAGTTAAATATCATATGCAACTCCATGGGTGGATTGGGAGAGAAAGTTCCGGTACCAAAAATTTGTAGGAAAATTCTAAGATCCCTACCGGAACGGTTTAACCCCAAGGTTATAACAATTGAGGAGTGTAGGAACATAGATGAAATGAAAGTAGAAGAACTGGTAAGTTCCCTACAAACTTTTGAACTACACTTCACACAATTCCAAAAATCCAGAAACACTGTCCTAAAAACTTCTAAGAAAACATTACATAAGGACAGTGAGAGAAAAAATGAAAATGAAGATGAAAAAGTGGCTTTGCTGACACAAAAATTCAAAAGATTCTTTCAGAAGAATCGCAGTCGTCCCTCCAGGGAAAGAAAGGTGAATAACAAACCTTCTGCAGGCAAATTTGGTAAAAGGACCAAAGAACCACAATGCTACGCCTGTCGAGAGCATGGACATCTATCTACCGAATACCCAAACAGAAAAACCAAGGGCAAGGCAATGGTCGCTACATGGGATGATACAAATGAGTCAAATGCAGAATCTAGTAACTCAAAAAGCAATGGAGATCAGAAATCATTGAAAATACTCATAGTCTCCACTGCTTCAATCACTCCCACCGGATTAGAGAACGAGAAAGAACAGCTAGCCACAGAATCATCTTCATCCAACAATGGAAAAGAAGAAGAAGAAATTGAAAAGGATGAATTACAAGATGCTTACAATCAACTTTACATTCATAGCGTCAATATTGTCAAAAGACTTGGAATAGTTGACAACAAAAAGGAATTGCTGCAACTAGATCTAGACAAAACGTTAGATATCAATACTCATTTGATTAATGATTTGCAGTAATATCATTCAGACAATGACAAACTTGAAAGAATCAACATTTCTCTTAAATCTGAATCTAAAAGATTAAATAAACAAATTAAAACATTAAATGAGAAAAACATGATTCTTCAAAATGAAAATCATACACTTCAAGTTGAATTAAAGGAATCCAGAAAAATGGCCAAGCTAAACTGCAAATTTTTCCAAAGTGGAGAGAAATTAGAAAAACTATTAGGCATGGAAAAATGTGGAGAGGACAAAAAGGGATTAGGTTATGGAAAGGCTAGAACAAAAACTAAATATGATGCACAACCTTTTGGAAAATTTGTTGCCTCTAGTAGTAACATTAGACCTATCCCAGCTCATCGCAAAAATGGTGAGTCAGTTTATGAGCTGAACAAAAGAAATATGCAATCATCACCACTCGAGCTAGTTGACAGGATGAAGGAGTCATTAAGTCATGTGGACAAATCGGATAAGATGAACAAATCTACCACAAGTAAAACTCCTGTCACAAAGTGGGTGATTAAGGAAAAGATAAATTACCTTGTTATACATTCAAATCATCTACCAGGCAATAAGGTCAAATGGTACCTTGACAGTGGTTGCTCAAGACATGTCACAGGTGACAAATCCCTTCTCTTCAACTATAAAAATCTTCATAGAGGGATAGTCACCTATGGAGATGGAGCCACTGCCAATGTAATTGGACAAGGAATGATAAGAGGAATTGGTTTGCTCAAAAATAAGAATGCTTTTTACATAAAAGGACTAGCACATAATCTTTTAAGCATCTCTCAAGTCTGTGATAATGGGCATGTGGTCAAATTCAACAAAGACGAATGCGATATCCTAGATCAACCAGGAAAATCAATAATTAAGGGTCATCGCACAAACAACCACTGCTACATTATTATAGGAAAAGAAAGGAGTGACATTAAGAAACACTGAGCAGAGAAAGACAATTCCCGATCATGCATCTAGATCTGGATATTCGCTGAAATGATGCAATTTTGTTGAGCGACAAATGATATATCTAAGGTTCCTCACCTCAATCTTTTGTAAATAAACATGCAAATGTTTATAATTTCTAATGTACAGTATTTTGCTGAGTATGTTTTCGATATACTTGAAGGGTTGAAAAAGAAAAATGTTCCTTCTCATACCTATCGATCTGACATTTCCGATTAATCAATCATGGGTTGATATCATCGACATCTCTTCAGAATGTGGAAAGTCACAGATCAAGACTACTATTAAAGCAATTGCTGATAACATCGGATGTAGATCATCGATATGATCAAAAGAAAGTTAGATAAAATCGAAGACTCCTGGCTGATAAAAGGCGATCGAGTGAAAGAATTGTTATTTCTCTGACATTTTTTTTGCTCTCTGCTCGAATCCTCGGCCAGGAGACCATCAATGGGTCCAAGAAGCTTCAAAAGAAGCGGGTTCTATCCTTCCATTCGTTCCACTCCAGAGTCTAATCTCACTTTTGGTCAGGTACTTTCCATTCTTTTGGTTGACGTCCCTTACCTTTACTCACCCCTTACACTAAAAAATCATGAACAAAGGGAAAGGTAAGTCTCTTTCTCAGTCTTCAAAAGGGAAAGCAAAACAACCCATTTTGCATCAACTCACTCCATCGGTGAGACATCCAGACACTGTTGTTAAACGTCTGGTTCTCGACAGCGCCATTGAGTCTTTTGGTGTAGACCTGCTTCTCGAAGTAATAGGATGGCAAAATATTCTGAATCTTGGTGGTACTTATCAAATTGGAGTGATCCATGACTTCCTCAGTTAAAGTCATGTTATTTGTGACGATCCACCCTGTGTTCAAGTAGAATTATTGTACTACTCTAAGCACATCACTCCCATCACCTTGAGTCACCTTTTAGATCTCCAAGTCACTCGTATTCCTGTTACTAGTCAGAATCTAAATGGTCTTGGTGTGTGGGGCGAGATAACTCGTGCACTATGTCAGGGAACTACTATTTCTCGGAACGATGACAATTTCCTTCACATTAATCATCTTGGACCCACTTTTAAAATCCTTCATGACATCTTTGGGTCCAATGTCTATCCGTGTGACGTGAATGGTAATCATCTGTCTCCCTTTGTGCTAAATGTGTTGTATGATGTATATCAGGAAGTTCAGGTATGCCTTCCAACACTTCTTCTTAAGCAGCTAATTTGGGTTATTCAAGGAAATCATCAAGATACACTAGCTTTTCCTGTCCTCATCTGTAAATTAGCCCATCATGTTGGTATTCCTATCTCATCTAACAAAGTCTATCCAAAAAAGTGGTTTGACAATGATTCGGCTCAGGTGGCACAACAGTTGTGTCTTCCTTCAGTTCTTCTTGAGAACAGTGCTCCCCTACAGTCGGCTGCTCCACATGCTCCTCCGTCATATCCATGGGGATCCAACTGAACGCCATTACTGAGTCCAGAGTCTATCTCAAATCGCTAAACTCATCATCTTGAACATCATCTACTGAACGGTATGACAAGCATGGAGGAGCGACTTCACAATTGTGAGAGACGTCTCACAGCGATTGAAGAAAAAGTCGATTCTCTCTAACAAACAAATCAGCAAGTAGTTGATTTACTCACACGTGGTGACTCATGAAGATGGTAGAAGCTGGTTGTACTAATTGAACATCATGTTTTTTTGTGGGCTTGGTGTTTTTTTTTTTGGATAACTGTTAATTTGCTGCCAATCTTGGGTAGTCTATTTTGGATAATCGGATGATTTTGGCTTGATCTGGGGCAGTTTTGGTTCTTTTATATAATGCTCAATCTTTTTCCTGCCATATTTGTGTTTCGTTCCCCTGGTTTATCAAGTTCTAGACTGCATGTGATGTTATTAATGAATATTTTTTCACTGCTATATAACTGCTATATCGTATCTAATATGCATTCATGAATTCTAATATTAATGGTTGATTGAATTAAGTTACAACTTTTATCCATCAATGATCTACTTCTCCCAGATTGGTTCTCCTATGCAATTCACTCTTCAGTCAATATCACTCGCTATACCTTTGCCAATGACTGACAAAAGGGGAGAGATAACAGTTCAAAACACCCCGAGTGGAAAATATATATCTAATGGTGTTGCAGGTGTTAGGGGGAGCAGCTACATCAAGTAAGGGAAATTTTTTGAAGTAAAGGGGAGCAAATACTGGGTTGTGTACATGGTTCATTAGATTTTGTAAAATTGTGTAAAAACATTACACACAATTTAGGATATGTCTGTCTAGATATTATCCTAGGGTGTTTTGGGTGTTTTGGGGATTTTGTCACGTAATTGACAAAGGGGGATATTGAAAGTGCCCTGGTTTGTTAAGTTACATGAGTGGTGGGTCAGACTATCTACAGAACTCAATAGGAAGATCAATTCAAGCGTCTGCCTCAACCGGATATGTGCAAGCTTGTCACAGGTAAAACTAAAGCCTTACATCCCATGTCCCAAAACACCAGGTAATTAAAACCCTTAAAATAAGATAGAAATCATTTAGGGTGAGAAAAGTTTTTGCAAAATAGGAAAATCTCTAAGTTTTTCTCGCCTTGTCGATTTTATCAAAGCACCCTTGATATGATCGACCTGCACTATCGATGTCCTCGATACCTTAACGATATTATCGATAAGAGGACCAAAAGTGTCCAGCAACTAAATATTCATCTGGACGGATTTATCGATGTATCGATACAACTATCGATATCATCGATATAAGCACTAAATATGTCCAGCAACTTCACAACATATCTGGACGAATTATCGATGTATCAATACACATATCGATATCATCGATGTTCAAATCTCGAGTCCATCGAAAGTGGCTCGATAAGATCGACAGGCAGATGTCCAGCGCCCCTGTTTTTTAATGAAAATCTCAAATTCCTTCGATATATCGATGACCGTCTGATATGATCTAAATTCAAATATCGATAAGATCGGATGTCCATCAATGATATCGATAGTGGGCGCGCATTTCTTACAGCAGATATTTCAGATTATTTTTAACTATGATCGGGGGCCCTTCGATAGAATCGATATACAAATATCGATGATATCGGCACCAGGTCGATTGCATCGAACAAGGACATAAATCGTCCAACAAGCTTAAAGACAAATCTGCTGAATTTATCGATGAATCGACTCTGATCTCGATATCATCGACATTCAAATTCCGATGATCTTGACGGTTCCCCCGATCATTCATGAAAACCTGAAATATTTCAAAGTCAAGTATCTCTCATTTTTTCAAGTGTCCATGGATCGAACATGTCATCGATGGAATCGAAGTTTGAAATCCGATGACATTGACAACTGTTTCGATTCATCAACCAATTGGCAAAGAGTTTCAAAAGCGCATAACATTGAGTCCTAGTCATCGAGCAGACCATCGATGCTATCGAGAGTATACGCTCGATGATATCGAACCTGCTCGATGATATCGAACTCTGTCATAAATGTGACCGTTTTATATCCGTTGAAACTTTTTGCCTTTATATTGAGGACTTGTCTTTTGTTGCTGTGAGAGAAAGTAGAGAGAGCTTTTGAGTGTTTCAACTTATATCTTATATCTAAAGCCCTTTCTCTTAAAGGAGTTCATCCTCCAATCCACCCTCACCATTGACATTCAATAGAGTGGATTGGGGAATTAACTTCCGCATTGAAGGATCCTCCAGCTACTACCTTAATGGCAAATCATTAAGCTAGGATGCCTTGAATGCATAAGATTAGAACTACTCTATCTTTCTTATAGGAAAATCTTTAGAGAGTAGGATTCCATCATAACCTTGACCCAACCCGAATCCCAGTACTGGTACATCTTTTGTGTTGCAGATCAAGGAAGCCGTTGACTCTTCAATAACAAGGAGGAGATCTTCGTCACTGTGCTGAATGGGACTCATCAACTTATTTATAAGTATTCAGAGTCCAGGAGGACACTTGTGATCATTCATTTCTAGGATTGGGTCTTAAGTGGTTCTCACCCTTTGAAGTCCTCAAGGAGGCCTCCGGCGGGAGTGTACGTAGTGGGTACATTTTGTGGACCCTTGCTCTGTGGAGAGCATAAACATCTAGGTGCGTTATATGGACCCTTGCTCTATGGAGAACATAAACATCTGGTTAGGAGTGAACCAATAAAACTCCAGGGTTAGAGGTGAACTGAGTAGAAACCTCTGTGTAAAGGTTGAAGGTGAACCTGATTTAAAATCTTAGGTTTGAGGTGAACCCTGGAAAACCTCCTTAGTGAAATTCAGTACACTCAAGGGTTGAGTGCGGCAGCCAGGAATGGAGTAGACTTATCGTCGAACCACTATAAAATGACTGTGTTTGAGATTGTTATTTTGATTGAGCGATTTACATTAATATCTCCATATTTGAATATCTAATCACTTCTCACACACCTACACAGTCATATTCATCATGAACTAGACTTTATATTGTTTACTCTTTAAGTAGTTTGTGATTGGATCCTCTACCAGGCTTGGAAGCCAGTAGAGTTATATTTGAGTAATTCTGATAATTGTATATTTAAAAGGATTAGTTAAATAGGATTTTAAATAAACTATAAAAACTTTTAAAAGTCCTATTCACCCCCCTCTAGGAAATATTGGCATATTCCTTCTTCATCTCAAGCGGTCTTCACCTCTATTTCAGGGACTATCATTAGAAGTAAAAGAAAATAAAGAGAAATGTAGAATATTATCATTAGTGGTCGCCCAACTCTTAGTAGATGTGATAGGATATTTAATGTAGATAGACCTTTAAGTAAATCCTTAGAGTTGGTTAATGCTAGAACGATTTCAAATGATTAGTAGAAATTAGTATGCTAAATGCTTAAGGGATGTGGTACATTTAGATATAGCTTGTTAACAGTGCAGGACGGGATTTCGCAAATGAGAAATAGAGTACACTATTAGAATGAAATTACTATTTGTAAGGTTAACGATTAGAGATACATATAACAAATCTCGGGACGAGATTTTTGTTAAGGGGGTAGATTGTAACACCCCGTACTTTCTAGTACTCGGGTGTCACCATTTAATGTAATTTAATATAAATTAATATAACCAAAATATATATATATATATATATATTAATCTCTGCTTACTGATATTCATATAATTTATATATATATATATATATTAACATTTTGTGATAATAGAAATTACATATGAGAAAATATATAAAGGAAAATAATAATAATAATAATAATAGTAAACATTCAAATTTATTCTAGTAATAGCATTTAATATTCCAAATCCATAGTGTAGGAGGTCCCAGTTGCCGGAATAAATCCTTTAGACCCTTTTAACCGTTGTCATTAAATTTTGGTATGATCCGACCGTTGGATTGGCGAGAATCCACCAATACGACCCAAATTGAGTTGTGGGCCCCACCTAGACCTTAGATCAGCTTAACCAACGGCCTAAGACCCTTTGGTAAAGCTCCTTAGAAGCATGAGCATAGTGGATTTCATCCAAACTCCATTGTTGACCCCATTCCAAGTGAATGTGCATACAGTGCACATACACACACGGTGTACTGGACTAAGAGATTTCCTAAAGAAGGAAATCCTTCTTCCTTTTCCATCCCGTGCTCAGCACGTTTTTGAACCGACGGGTGCCCGATCTTCTGATCAATATGGGGCCCACCATTAGGATCGGTTTGGGTGATCAAAGAACCGTTCATCATCTCAGGAGTGAAGATTATACCAAACCCTAGGTGATTTTACATGTAGCAGCATGCATATATGGACACGAATTCAAAAACATTCGGACTGAGGAAAACCAAGTGTCCTAAAAATGGAAACCATTTGCTCAGCCAGTTGTCACGATCCAAGTGCAACCCTCACCCTCGAATCTTAGCCGTTCATTGAGGTAAAATCCCAGCCGTCCGATGTCTCTCCATGTGGGATAGAATTTCTACCCACGGGAAACTAAAACCATGGCCGATTTCGGTCATTCAAGCTATATCTGGTAATGGCTTCAAGCCTGTGAAATCTGAGCCATCCAAATCGCATCCAACGGCTCTAGAGAACTAGGTTTTCCTATAAGTAGAGGAGAAAACATCTCTTCTCAGATCCTTCTTCAAACCACCGCAAAACCAGCCGTTTCTTCCTCCTGATGAACCCATCGCTCTAGCCTTCCTCAAAGTTCAAAAAACTTATCTACAAGCTTCGTAGGGTCCCCACGAATAGTCTGTAGAAGGCGGATTGGAGGGAGAAACCCGTGTTTGACATCCGTCATTAACAGCAGATCATCTCCCTCATTGAAGCCGACCAAAGTTGGGTCTGATTCAGGCCTGAAATGGGGCCCTATTTAAGACTATTCCTACTGTCCAGCAGCAGCAAAGAAAGAAAGAAGAAAGAAGTAGAGAGAAGCAGAAACAGAGGGAGAGAGAGCAGGGCCATTTTGCCATGCCGCACCAACCTGCTGCACCATGCCAGCAGCACGACCAAGCCACCAGTCGGGTTGAGTCTCAACCATTACTAGACATCTCCAGTAGTAGGAAGGAAGAGGACGAGAGGGAGGGCATCATGCCACATCACGTGATGGGCCGCACCTGAGAGGAATCTCAGTGGGCGGAACTGTCATCAGCCCCATCCCCTTACTGCCGTTCATTCATCTAGGCCTAGGCACTGGACAGGTGACCATTCAAAACCAGTGATTGGGTAGATCTCGATGGGTAGCACCCTGAATATCAGGTGGACCGTACACTGAGTTCCAAATCTCAGTGGGCAGCACCACAATCAGTGGGTGGGCCACACCTAAGATCAAAATGCACATGGGCCTCTATGTGGGCCTAAACTAGCACCAAAGGGTGGGCTTCATTGCACTTCATGTGGGCTGCACCATACCAGTAGGTGGGCGGCACCCAGTGTAGCTATAGCGGGGCCAGAGCTAGCCCAGTCCTTGGGTCGCCTATGAATAACAATGACTAGGCCGAATTGGGTCCAGTCTAACCCAGTTCTGAACCACACATGGGCAGCAATTGTTGAGCTGAGCTGGGCCTCTTATTTTAGTATTGTTGCTGGCAAGTATAAAGGTGAGTAGGATTATATTATAATAATTGTTGTAAAATATTTGGAATTTATATTATTTCTTGTTATAATAAGATTTATATAGTATATATAATTTTGTTATCAAATAAATATAATAATTTATAAATCACAGTATTGTATTAATGTATTTGTACATGTTTTAGTTATACTATACTTATAATAATAAAATTTACTAAAATAATTTAATAAATATACATCAAAGTTTTCATATGTATTGAAATTAGTGAGTTGGTTGCTGACAGTATAATTAAATATGCATGTTATGTACATAGTAAGTTATATATATAAATAATAAATAAATAAATAAAATAATAATAATTGATTGAATTAAGTATATATTCTTACATGGAAACCTAATCTAAACTCCATTTAGTGCAACAACCAAGTGTGGTATTAACTCATCCAACTACATAAGAGGAAACTCGATTTTTGGCAGGCTCTTCATTCTTGAACTCGGAACGGAGTCAAGTCCGTTACTTTCCTTGCATTGTTGAGTTAATGAGTCATCTACTTAATGCACTCCTCATGTTGTAAAGAAGCGAATCCGATTGGGTTGGGTCAGCCTCCATTCATCAACCTCATAAGTTAACTCGTGACTTCATCGAGCTGGGGGTGATTTTCGAGTTACCGAGTCAAGCTACTGAGTCTACATAGCATCCAAGTCTAAGGGCGTGCGCACTCACTCGCAACATCAGTTGGCGATTCAAGACATAAGGTGATGATTCTTCCCCTTGAGCTTTCCATCTTCTCATTAGCTTAAGTTATAGTTTTTATTTAAATTCATAATTGATATCTCCCTTTATAATGACATGTGTTAGTTGGTGAAAATTGAATTGCTGTATTACATGCTTTATGATTATCCTGTATAATTGTTCATGCTCATGGATTATTTGTGGATTGCTTACCGAACTTAAACTTGTACATTAGTGGAAAATTCTCACATATGAATATACACCCATACTTGGGATGTAACTTGACTAGTCGTGATCGTAATGGACCTTCGACTTGGTGGTTATTGGGTGATGGTCTAGATGGATCATTGATGTGGGCCTACCATCCAGGGTTGTTG
Source organism: Magnolia changhungtana (assembly GCA_030180095.1). Classification (NCBI taxonomy): domain Eukaryota; kingdom Viridiplantae; phylum Streptophyta; class Magnoliopsida; order Magnoliales; family Magnoliaceae; genus Magnolia; species Magnolia changhungtana. Next base: position 20,442,191 of record JASAUF010000600.1, on the reverse strand, counting down.
TGCCCAATGGTTTTTAAGGATGGTTTTTATCGTATGGTTTTAATATTCGCCCTATGTGGCATATTTTGATACTCGTCCTACGTGGTTTTATTTGATATCTTCCCTACATGGGCTCGATGTTTTATACTGTGCAACCATGCGATGGTAAGCCCCATATACTGTAATATGATTAGCCACTAGTCAATGGGTTTCCACTAAATATCCTAAGGTGGTAGCCTCATGGGCCGGGGATGGTAGTCATGGGATACTATGCTCGAGCCGTCGGCCTACGCTGGGCCACAAGCTCCCCGTAGTGACCGTGAGCTTATTTAAAATGGCTGAGTGTAATTGGATTAACAATGGACTGGCTAATCATGCATACATCGCATAGACCAGCATCTATTGCTATCGTACATGGGTACATATTATTTCCGACTTGTTGATATTTCCCAGGTTCGATGATTCCATGGGTGACGGCCCACTGTCTGCACGGATGAGCATCCCCGGGGCGTGAATGCATTTCATACATCTGTGTATCTAATAAGACTGCATCCACTGTGTTTTAGTTGTCTGAATGTTTTATACTATTTCTTACCTAATGCGGTGGTGTGTAATCTTGAGGGGAGTTCACACTAAGTTGGCCACTCATCCATTATATATATAACCATACAGGTAGCGCTAGTGGCTTAAGTGATTTTTAGGTTCGGGCTGATAAGGAGCCGGGTTCAAGTGCCCGAGGATGCATGACTATATCTACTTTGAGGAGCTAAGGGGTTTTAAGGCTCAATTCTACTTGCCTTCTATTATTTGTCATGTATTTAGATCATGTAATTCTTGTATTTATTATTTTTGGAGACATTGGTTTGTATAAGTCATTATGGACGGCTTCTTGTATATTTGAATGATAATGAAATTTTCCTTTATCTCGATTTGTCCACACTACGCTCATTTGCTTACTCTGACAAAAGAAAAATATTATATTTGACCATCCTTTAGGGTTAACACTCGGGTTTTTGGGACATGGGCTATATACTCGGGTCCTGAAGATTCGGGGCATTACATTCTTCTAGTTGCTTTCAGAATACGCACGAGATTAGTCCTTGTGGGTTCGACCTCGATCTCACCGAGATTATTATTACATCGCAACCCTACACTTGGGGTTGTGAACAAGTTCTTGGCGCCGTTGCCGGGGATTAATGGTTGCGTTTTTCTAAGATAACTAGTTTTAGAATTATGTTAAGATTATGGTTTTTTTATTTTCTATTTTTGTTTGTTTTCTGTTTTTAGAAACTTTTTAATTATAGGTTTAAAACTTTCCTAATAATTTTTTTTAGAAACTTTTTTTTTATGTTTTTAGAAACTAATTTATTTTTTAATTCTAAGATAAGATAAGATTAGATAAGATAAGATAAGATAGGATAAGATAGGATAGGATAGGATAAGATAAGATAAGATAAGATAAGATAAGATAAGATTAGATAAGATAAGATAAGGGTTATTTCTAATATGTTTTTAGAAACTAACTTAGCTTTCTAAGTTTAGAAACTTTCCTTTTTTGTTTTTAAAAACTTTCTTTTTTCATTTTTAGAAACTATGTTGTTTTTTTAGAAACTTTCCTTTTTACTTTTAGACACTAGCTCATCTTTTTATTTTTATTTTTAGAAACTTTCTTATTTCTTTTTTAAAAACTAATTCACTTTCCCTTTTCTTTTGCAAGATCCTAACATAGATCTCCTCCAATCTGGTAACTTCCTTTTAACTTCTCTTCTACTTACTTTCCATATTGCTATAGGATTTTTCTTTTATTTTCTTTTAGGATTAGGTTCAAGATTAGGGTTTCACCATATATATACAAGAGTGGGAACGTCAATATGCTGAGCTAGTTTTCAAGAATGCGAGAAATTGTAAAGGGCTGTCAGATGATTATATGAGGAAACAACCCATGTCTCAAAAAATTTTTAAAACCATTATCGAGAACCGAATGAAATAAAATACTCCACCGGTTAAGAAATCCTTACGCGATCATATGCGGGAGAACAATTACACCCCATGGATTAAGAAAACAATATGTGAGTGTTGGGGTTATCATAACTATAAGAGTGAGAATTATTATCACCCATCAGACAATAAGAAAACATAAGAGATTATATTGTGGGTGATAATATGTATCAACAACCATCAGATTCTCCCATCTATGACCCGTATGACTATAATCAGTGGAAATACCAATGTTGGGACGATGAACCAACAAGACATCATAGTGAACATTCTCTTGAGTCCTCTACCTTTAAAACGCAATCAGAAACAATCCAAGAGAAGTCACTTCAGGGTTACATAGACAATTTTGTTGGCATCAGAAGAACGATAGAAGCGCTTGAATCGTGCCTCGATAAGCTAATGGAGGCTAGTTTACCCCAGCCTCAACCCAATTTAATTCTTTATTCCTAACTCCCTACTTATGATCTGTGGAAATATTAAGATTGGGAAGCTAAATCAACAATGCAACATAGTGACAATTCTCTGGGTCCTATACCTCTGAGATCCAACAAAAAATGATTCAAAAGAATTCACTTCAGAATTCTATACAAACTTTAGAGCTCAATCAGCAAAACACTCTCCAGAGATTTCAAGAACTTATAAAAGATATACAATAATGGGGTTCACATGATGTGATTATGGAGAATACTGAAATTAAAAATGAGGAGTTGGATTGTGTTAATGAGCATATGGTTCAATTTTATGAAGAGTCGATCTCGATGACAGACAAAGGAATGATCAAGAGACGTGGGTGTCTTGATCATTTGATAATTATAATTATCAAATATAATTATCATTATATTTGATAATTATCATTAGCAAATATAATAATAATGACACACTTCACTTACATGACACACTTGGTTTCAATGATGAGGGAGAGGTTAGTTTATTCGAACCTCAACTCAATTTAGGAATAGAATGTGAGGAAAGCGATCCCATCCCAAGTGTGTACTGCACTGATTAGAAGATGATGAGTATTAGGATGACAATCATGAATGTGCAGCCCAAATTCCCCTGGAATCAATCTTAAGTTTGGTTCAGGTCAATGATTAAGAAGTACACGAAGTGATCGGTCATAATGAGCTACTCTACTCATCTGACATGGCTGATTTAAATGTGGAAGATGAGCCCCTTTCAACTGACCCTTCTAACTCTTGTGAGACATGTTTAGACCACTCCCCTGAATTGAATGATGATATGATTTGGGAGATGGACGAGTTACTTGATATGACTCTGGAAGTTGAAACCACCCAGTTGAGGCACCATCTGAGTTGTACATTTTTAACAATACAATGCCTTTACTGAGTAGTACCGATGAACAGAGTCATCACATCAATTCTTCGCTTGTTGATTCTTAATCCACCTATGAAAGGCAAGATAAGATACATTCGGTGACAATTTATTCTCACCATGATGAAGAGCAAGAGATCATGCTTCCATCCACTTCTAAAGACGATGGAATCCTTGGGCAGATTATCACAAATTTCAATGATGAAAATGAGTCACTCTCAGCTGAATTTCTCAACTCTTCAGACGATTGCTTGGTACACTTTGCAGATTCAAATGATCCTATGATACAAGACATAGTGAATGCCTTGCATGACAACACCTCGGTAGTTGTCACTGACCGAGAGAACCCTTATTCTAAAACCTTTCCCTCCACAGATCCTGAATGTTTACTATCACAGGAGGGAGAGCTGACAATTGAACCGAAGTCTGAAACTTCGGAATGTGTTGAGACTACATCATCTGCTGAGAATTTTTCTGAATTTTATCTACCTGCAGTCTCTGATTCACCATGGAGTACTAACATTGAAACTTTTTCGGTCACAGGTGAATCATATATACTTTGGATACCTCAAGCGATTTAACGACAATTTTTTGCTGAGCTCCGTAAATTTTTCTAAAAATTCATGCTCTAAGGCATCCAAGCCTAATGCAAAAAGGGCTTTTGGATGATCTTGTTAAAAAACATACTAAAAAATTTATCAAGATATTGGCCGGAGGAGGAACCTTGTGGCATGACTAAGTAGTTTTTCCCTTGCTTTCCTAGTTTAGGATTAGTTTATTGCTTTCATGTTATGTATAGGATAGTCGACTTTATGCTGTGTAAGATAGTTTGCTTTCCCTTTGTTTTAGGATAGTTTGCTTTTTGTTGATTTAACTCTTGTGCTAACCTATCTTCACACTGAGACAATTGAAAAAGCCTCTAGATTCCTTCTTCAGGTACTACCTTTCCATCACTTCTCCTTTACTTTCGTTGTCTCATGTACATTGCATGCTTATATATTTTACATTGAGGACAATGTAGATTTTAAGTTGGGGGGTATGGATTAGGTAAGTTAATCAATGTTTTCTTAGTCTGCGAGCAAAAATTGTGAAAATTTTTCAGAAAATTTTGTAAATTCGAGCAATTTTGAAGTTCATCCATAATGTAGAAGTATAAGATACTTAATGTTGGTGATTTTTGACTCTTGGGTTCAGTTACTTATTAGATTTCACAGTTAAGTTTGAATTATTAATCTATGATTAGAAGTTTTAAACATTGATTGAGTCATGATTACACATGTCACATCTAGCTTACACATTAAGGTGTCAGTTTGATATTGAATTATTAACTTAATGATTATTAAGCATGGAAGGAACCAACCTGGGGAATTTGTCCATCATGTTCAATGAAAAGAACTGAAAATAATAATAATAATAATTAATAAATACTCAGCTAAAAAAAATAGTTATTGTCGAAAATGACTACCTATTAAAGATCTTTAAAAAGGCTGACATAGCGTAAAAGCCATCGATGAAAAAATCGAAAGGTGGAAGAATGAAAAGATGAACTGTAAGGCAAGTTTTAGTTTTGGTTTTGGTTGTCCTGAATGCTCTTTTGATTATCAATGTTATTATGAAAATTAAGAATTGAACCTTTGATTATGATAAGTCCAGATTTCACTATACACCTGCGGAACTCAATGTTTAGAATTGTTCTAATTTCTGGATTAATACTTTGAACTTGACTATGAAATTTACCGAGTGCTATAGTTAGGAGAAAATAATGCTCAACATTGATGTATTTTAAAACTCTATTATTTGGATTGTTTTAAAGCCACTAGAGCTTATAGAAATTGTCTTATGGTTCTCAAAATATTTTTCGCATACTTTACTCAGGACTAGCAAAATGCTAGTTGGGGATTGTGTTGAGGGTCAAATATTGCATATTATCCCTCATTTATTACTTGTTTTTATGAACATGATAATGCTTAATATTCTATTTTACCCATGTTTGTGTTGCAAGGTGAATTTAAGAGCTTGGATTGAAAAGGGTAATAAAAGCATGGATTTGATGCTCAAGAATCACCAAGGCAAGGGATGGATCTTAGAAGGCCAAGATTGAAGAATTCACATGCTAAAGATATAAGAAAACCAAGGGAGGAATGAAGAGCATTGAAGAGTTGAGTGAAGAAAATGAATCCTGAAATTGTCCTGAAAACAAACATATTCCTGAAAGTGTCCTAAAGAAGCATATTCTGAAACGCTTGGGCATTCTATGAAATTATGCAGAGTGAAGCCTATTTTGGGAAACTACGTAAATTTGAAGTGATTTTTAGAGTTTTACAACTAGGTGCGAAAGTTGGAGTTCCACAAGTATAAATAGGACTCCCTAGGATGTTCCTAGGCATCTTCTAGGGTTTATGGAGTAGAGCAAAAATGTGGAGAAGTCATCGCCAAAAGTTTTTCTTCCCTTTCCTTAGTTGTTTTTATACTTTTCTTAAGAGATTCTAGTTCAATCATGTCTATAGTTGGCTAAACCTCTTAGCTAGGGCTAAGAGGTGAAGCTTGTAGCATGATGGGATGTTTTCTCTTACTTTGATTCATGTTTAAGTTGAACTATCTTTGAGTCTAGTTTAATTATAAGGAATACTGTTAGTTTTTAACGGTTTGTTGTGACTGAACTTACAATAGATCTGCGATAGCCTTGAGTATGTTCTTTTTATGTTTTAGGATTGTAAAATTAGAAAATCCCGTTGTTCACCATCGTCCCATGGACACGGTTGGGTGATAGAATCCTTCTAATCTTCATGATTCTCTTATGATTGGTTGTGGGATTGGTAAATCCTATTATTTGCCTTGTCTCATGGGCATAGTTTTGTGATGGAATCACTTCCAATTCTCACACCTCTCATCCATTGAGAATTAGGTCAAAGGAATTTCAGATTTGGTTTTACTGAGATATGTTCCAATTAGATAAGATGGGACTCTGATTCTAATTGCGTCATTGAATCAAGCATAGATCTCCCTGATCTCTACAGGTGGATCCTTAGAAACCTTAGTTTCCCACCTTTGAATTTCTTAAGTTTTTCATTAAATCTCTCACAATTACTCTTTATACTTCCAGATTTAGGTTTTCATCTTTTTCTAGTTGTTTTCAAAATACACACGAGATTAGTCCCTGTGGATTCAACCTCAGTCCCACCGAGATTATTACTACATCACGACCCTACACTTGGGGTTGTGAACATCAATCAATTAATAGAATGCATTTAAACATCAAGTTCCTAGCATGCTCATTGAATTCCAACTTATAATCCATAAGAGTCAGCCTTCTCTCTATAATTTTAACTATGATGATTACTTCAAGGTAGCCAGATCAACATAAGATACTGATTCCGAACCCATCTCATTTTTCACTTATTTTTTCAGCTGTTGATTTTTTCATTGACAACTTTCAAACTATTTCCCTTCTTCTTTTTTCTTTCTTTCTTTTCTTCATTATTTTTTCATTTAGGCACAGGCAATAGGTAGCCAATTTCGATTCCACTTTTTTTAGCTGGTCCTTTTTTTCATACCAAGGTAGATAAGGATCTCCAAGCTTAGTTCCTAATACTCTTGAGTAATCATCAATCTAAAATACTACGAGTTCAAGTTAACTTTTAAAGAATATGAGTAAGATGTAACTTGTGAACTATACTCAATTAATGTTTAAATTTTCATTTCAATCAATTCATTAAAAAGAACTTGTTCAAAAATATACTAATCAACTAAACTCTAGACTTTCAAAAATTACTTTATATCTCATCATCTTATACTCAAATACACTCAGATACGCAGAATATCAATCTTCAAAAAGAGTTTTGAAATCTGAAAATTGACAAAAAAAATTTTGCTAAAAAATTATGAAGGTTGGACCTCTGTCAAGCACGCTCACCTGTTTTAACTGGTTTTGGTTGAATTGAAGGTGGGTTTGATGGGACCAAAGGTTGTTAAAATTATGTAATTTTTTCAACAACTTGGGACCTTTGAATCTTACCTTTTTAAAAACCTCGAGACCTCTAAAGCCAATCTAAGTATGTTCAAATAAAGCCCTTAAGGCTAAGGGATGATCAATAAAGAATTTACCTATTAGGGTTAAGATGATCTAGAATTTTAGGCTGTTTTGGGTCAAGGGTTATGGCCACCAAGGCACCTCATATACTGGTTCTTTTCTCCTTGATGCTTCACCTCTGCCTTTGTCTTCGGTCTTCACCTTCCAAGGGCTCAACTGACTTCCTGACATAATGACTAATGTGATTGACAAACAAGGTGTAAGACCCGTAACCTCGCGAAACCTTATGTACAATTCTACTTAAACAACGACATGTTCCCGGTGGACTAGATCGACAAGTTTTGATCATTACCCGATTTTTATACCGTGATACCCCGAGACTTATACCTTAGCGACCGTGGGCGTTACGATTCTAGTGCCACATGGCACGCCACATTTCAACACCTAGATTAGAAGTTACAATTTTGCCACAATTCAAATGGCCACATAAAATATGCGAGCCCCGCTTGCACAAATCCCCATGTTGTCAAAGCAATCAATCTATCAACTCATCCATCAATTAAGTCATCCATCACTCGTGTCACTCTCTCCCCATTAGTTAAATAAGCCCATGCCTTTCTCATGCAACCCCTACCTATGCTAACCATCATTCTTTTCTTCTTTTTCTCCCCATTTTACCCCTCCATCAACCCCTTATTCCATCCCTATCATAAAATCTCTACCACAAAAACTCCCTAACTCCCTATCATTTCTACAATTTTCTAGCAAGAGTAGAGAGGGATTAAAAGAGAGAGAAAAATATTAGAAAGATTAGGGAGAGATTAAGAGAAAAGAAATAGAGCTTGTGAGAGGATTAGGAAAGATCAAGAGAGTAAGAGTAAGAGAAAAGAGAAAAGAATGATTAAAGGAGGTTAGGGGTAGAGAGGAGCTTGGTAAACCATCTGATTGCCGATCCAACCGTCCAGCTTTCTAAGTGAGTGCATGGGAGGGTCTAAACCCTCCCCTTCTTTGTGATTTCTCTATTTTGGTAGTCCCATAATAGTGGGACCCACCTTGATCATATATTGAGTATGTGGTGGACCCCATAGTGGTGGGGGGCCACCCCGATGGCCAGATCTCTTTCCCTTTATTTCCCTATTCTCATGGTGTTGTGGGGCCTATAAGTGGGCCACACTATTGGAGAGCATGTCCCGCATGCTATCATAGCGTGGACTGTAATACCTGATGTAGAGTGGGTCGTGGACAATTATATGGCAAAGATGGTTCAGAAAAGGCCCGGTCGGCGACAGAAGTGATCTGGACCTTCAGACCTTCAATCAGGCGTATCTCGCAATCCGGGATGAGTTAGCCGACGTAAAATATATGATTTTGGGGTAGAACGAGCTACTTTAGCCAACCAACCTAGCTACGCCAGGTTGTGACACTCGAAATTGCGAGAAACCCCTGATTCAACGGTCGTTTCCCTGTTTTAATTTTATTTTTACTATAAATAGTAAGTTTTAGTTTGACTATAACTCTTCATCCGTCGGGCTTTAGGAGTTGCACCCAACGTGAAAAGAGCTTAGAATAATTAGGGAAACAGTTTGGTGAAGCTAAATAGGACACTTACTATTTTTGGCCGAAAACCTTGCGCACTAGTAGACATCACGACCGTCTATAAATAGTAAGTTTACTATTTATAATAAATCATGAATTCTAGGAGTTTTAGTTGTAGTTTGATTATGATTTCTTTCCCATTGCTTAGTACCCTTATTTGAAGGGTTGTGAACTCATTTTTATGCATTCATTAATCTATTTCGAATTTATTAGAATTTATTTCTATTTTCTGCTCTATTTTCTCGTGGATTCGAGAAAGTCTCTCTGAGGAGTCCAGAGAAGTTCCGTGGATTCGGAATAGTTATCCTCTTGAGGAAGACGGTGCTCGACCTCACCTCCTCCCCTGCATCAATACCCCACTCAACCTTTAAGTATGACCGATTGTTTAGTAGATGAGACTCACCTTCCGAAATAAAATCTGGTAATGCTTGCATGTATAATTCGAATACTTGAAAGAATTCCTAATAGTACCTCGGAGGCACACCCCTCGTAATGTGACCGTAAATGACCAAAACTAATACCATGATGACCACCCCGATGAGATGAATACAACGATAAGTTCTGTTCATGAGCACGTGACCCCAAACACATGCTATGGCGTGAAGAACTGACACTTTTTATGTGCAAATATCCATGAAATTATATATGAGTGACACCATCATGAAGTAATGATGAGGTCATATTTAAAACTATTCTATTAAGATTAGTTTAAATTAAATATAGACTTAAGTGTAAGATAACCTACTCCACGCCTCATAAAAGTCAATTTAATGAGGTAAGCAACTTTATTAGCTATAAGTCAAGGCTCTTCCTTAAATCAAGGAGAACTATGACACCTACCATGTTTTGATTAAATAAATACTTACTATAATACTACATAGAACCTACTTGGAGAAGATAAAACTAGCTTAATTAGCCATTAATAAATTGAGGACCCTAAAAGTCAAAAGTTTTCCTTAATTCAAGGAGATCATGCCACCTCACCTAGTTATAGAATTCTCTAACCCCATCTAAAAGGTCATTAAGACCCCCTAATCAAGCCCTAACAAGATATATGTGGCCAATAATTGAATTAATAAAGTGCACATGAAGAAAGTCAACAACACAATTCCTAAAATTAAGGAGATGTGTACACATGGCTAGGATATTTCCAGAAACGGTATGGAGACCATTTATGATGAACTAAAAAGTCCTTAATTAGGGGATTATCATGGGACAATCTTCCATGAATCAAAGAAGGCCATACACCTCATAGATGATAAGATTAAGCAAAATGATTAAGCTCTTGTCTATATAAAGTACTCATGGATGAAACTTTGAGCACTTAGTGCTTAAACTTCCTACATCCCTTAGCTATTTTTCAGCCCTCCTTAAGTGTTTAAACCACTCGCCAAAAAACTTCAATTAACCCCTTAAGTCTAAGTAAAAAAACCTCTTACAATCAAGGCCATCCAACCATCCTAGGAAGATCATACCTCTATCAAGGTGAGTGCTTCCCTCTTCATCTCATTAGTTATTCTCATTTTATGTTAATTTCATTTCCTTAATGATATAAGTGTGGAACCCATTGATGAAAGCCCCACTTAATGATTATATGCCATCCTAATAGCCCAATGGTTTGGATGATCCGAAAAACACTATTATCGGCTTCAATTCAAGGCTTGGGTGGGATCCATTAATCATGGGCTCCACCATAATGTTTATTAGCCATCCATCATGATCATAAGGTGACAAGTACTTGGATGAAGGGAGCACATAAATACCATATTGATCCTAGACTTGTGACCCATTTGGATGTTTGTAAAGGAACCATGACATCAAATTGAAGGGCCCCGCTAAGATGGTCAGTCCCTCACACTCACACACGTGCACCACTGCACCCACATGTGCACACAAAAAAAAGGGGAGAAACATTGGACGTTGTTGCTGCCAGCGTCCAAAGGATGCTGCAGCAAGCAACATCCCTACTGCTTTTGAAAGGAAGGGTATCTGGGACCCATTACAAGCCCCGCCATGATGTATATATCTGATCCACACCGTCCATCAGATTTTTTAGATCATTTTAGGCCTTGAGCCGAAAAACGAAGCCAATCTAGATCTCTGAAGGGCCACACCATAGAAAATAACAGTAATATTAACATTACTATTGAAAACTTTTAGGGCCCACCATGATGTTTCTATCTCCTGAACCTATTAAATATTAGGCTCATTGGGCCCGTCATAACTTGGAGAATCCAGTGAATGAAGTGGATCGTCGTCATGTCAGCCCCACCTATGAAAAATAACAAAAAAATAAAAAAATTTATATATATATATAAACACAGACGCTACAACAAGCGACGTCCTGCAATCTAAATAGGGCTGGGACCCCCTATAGGCCCCACCATGATGTATGTCGAACATCAACACCATGCATTTGATGGGTCCCCTTTAAATAATGGGATTTCCCACAAATCAGTCGTATGCGGAACTCAAGTGGCCCATACCATCTAAAATCATGTGAAGACATGACTAAAACATATTAAAGCACTTGGCATGGCCTACTTGAAATATGGATGCATCTGAAACTTGGTCTGATCTCTCATCTAAGTGGGACACACATAATAGATGGGCTAGATTTGGGAACCCGTTCTCAATGGGCCCAACAGATGATTATGAATGTTTTAATGGAGGGTGAACCCTCTCAACTTTGGTACGTGATGTGGCTGACACAAGTCACTCATTGACTTGATTTTTAAGCCCTAGGCCCACCATGGAATGATGCATCTAACTGATGGGATAGTGTTCAACACTTATCACGGTGGGCCCACACAACTCGACCTTATGGGGAGTTCCCATGAGCTGGACCGCATAGAACCTATTCCCATATATATATATATATATATATATATATATATACATATATATAATACATATATGGTGGAAATAAATTTTGGGCCTCTCAATAATTATATGTTCTCCTCATCAAAGCCCAAACCAAAACCCATACAAGTCCACCATGAGTACTTCGGTGTGTATTGGACAAAAGACCACCCTATATGATAGGAATTTGAGGCTCAATTTCACGAATATCTTAAATAGTCATATTAAGCATCTAAATCGTCCAATACCATGTAATGATCAAATCGTGCAGTATGCAATTAGATTGTTATTAGGGCATTCATATATAAGAAGGGATGTTGGTTGATAGAAAGGAGTAATATCTAAAATTACGATCAAGTACCCTAGTTTAGAAATTACAAAGACTGCAATTCGATTAGCCATGATTAAGCAAGAAGAGAAAAGTACTTCATAGTCGAAAGTACCAAGTTACGAGGCCACAAGTTGACAGTACCACTTAGGGATTGGTTACCCAGGTACGTGGCTCTTTAATAATCTTACGCCCTGCATATCGGCATACCTTGAGTTCTAATTATCATTGAGTGCCTTGCCATTAGCATCACCATGCATTCCATGGCATGATATATGATGAGAAATAGTATTTGAATTCTCTACAACACCACGGATTGTCCGTATTATGATAAGGATGATGATATTGAATCATGGACACCAGAAATATGAAAATAGTAGGGGATGATGTGCCCCTTGGGTTGAGAGATCCTAAACCCCAATGGTACCTAGGGATGCCTCACCGTTGGGTCGAGTGGATACATGGGCCATGGATTTGACTCCTATTGATGAGGCCAGGTGGAGAAGGGGTATGTCCGACCCGCCTTAGGGACGAGGTGGCAAACGAGGACCGATTTGACCCGCCGGTGAGGAAAAGCACGAACGAGGTCCGCTACTAGTATATGCAATGGAGGTTGTAACCCCACTGGTGGGTAGCGAGGTCGATTGCTGGTGTCTAGTGTATGGGCATTGACCCTAGTGGATCCTAAGTTCCAAAAGTATATTGATCATAATTGAGACGGTAATGTTCAAGAGTAGTGTGGTCAAGTCCGTGGTAAGAGGACTATTAGCAGATGTTTCTACAGCTAACATACAATTATTTTATGCATCTCACACATGATCATCTTCCATCATTCATTAAGACATCACTTTGCATAGATTATTACTTTTGGCAATTCTTTCATTAAGTCTTTTATGTTAATTTATCTTGCATACTTATCATGAGGACTTTGCACTTGTTAAGTTATAAAACTTGTCTTTTAACCACTCAGGTAGAGGATCTAAAGAAGAAAAATAAGTAGCAACTACGAGTTAAGCATCACGTCGGGGGACTGATTTGACTTTTGGAATTTTGAAATGTATATGATGTACTTTTGGAATTTTATAGTACCCAGTTTACTTGTATACAGATATTACCTATCTTGTCTCTGATGTTCCTCTTTTGTGAAGAATGAATGGTGAGATTTATCCTTTATATTACCATGCCAGACGCCGAGCTTGGGACTTAGTGTGTGGGCATTAGGTACTAATCTCGGAGTTTAGTTTGTCACGCACCAAATCCGGTAGATATAGCGGTCGTATAAGACTATTGGGTCTGGGGCGTGACATGGACCACCTTGTGTGGCCCATTGTGATGTTTATTTTCTATTTAAACCAATTTATTGTATAAGCACACTTGGATGGTGAAAATACACTAAAAATTAATGTGATCTAAAGCTTCTTGGCCCCACCATGAGTTGGACATTCAAATGGATGGAGTGGATTTCCTAAGTGGGCCCTACCTCACCCTTAAAACACAAGAGAGGGAGAGGGGCAGTGGTACTGTCCCTGGATGCAACAATGTCCAGAGACACTCTCAACACCATTTATCTTCCAAAGCCACCACGTGGGCTTCCCTCGTGTGCCCCATCATGATGTATATATATATCATCCACACCATCCATCCATCTCCTGGATCATTTTAGCCGTGGAGCCCAAGAATCAAGCCAATCCAACCATTGGGTGGACCACACCATAGCCCACAGTGGGGGTGGGAGCACCCTTTACGTCAACCATGCAGACGTGGGGTTGTGGCATCCTAGCCGTGGACCCCACCTTGATGTATTTATGTAATCCACGCCGTCCACCACCTTCTCCATATCATTTTAGGCTAGAGCCGAAAACGAGACAAATCTAAGTCCCAAGTGGACCACACTAAGGGAAACAAAGTCCCACTTTTAGAACTTTCTAAGGCCTACTTTTGTGTGTATATGATGGAACCTACCCAACATTAGACTCCTTTGGTCCATAGAGAGCTCTTCAACATAATGGATGGAATGAATTATCCATCGTTGACCCTGCATATCAAAAAAAAAGGACAAAAGGAAGAAAAAAAAAAAGGGAGGTGTCATTGGACGTTATTGCCCAGTGACACGAGGGCGGAAGCCTCCTTGTGCTGCCCCCACACGTGGATCCCACCATAACATATGTGTTTGATCCACACCGTCCACCATCTCCTCTAGATAATTTTAGGCCATGGGCCAAAATTTGAGGCAGATTAAAGTCTCGAGTGGGCCATACTAAGGAGAATAATGCCCATCTGTTGAAACCTTCTAGGGCCCGCTTTGGAGTCCTTGATCATCCAAATAGCCCAAACCAGAGTCTATTGGATCCACTCAATCTGGCCAAGACTGTGAACGGAGTAGATCATCCACTTGGGGCCCACCTTAATCTTGTATGTAAAACATAAAATAAATATAATAATAATAATAAAATTTATAAATGTCATGCACATGGGTTACTTCTTGGCCAATTTTGGGTCTCACAAGTGGGACCCCATTTTGATGTTTATATTGAATCCGCACCGTCCACCGACTTCTCAAGATCATTTTACACCATGGGCTGAAAGATGAGACATATTCGAGTCTCAAGTGCGCTGCAACGAGGGAGACAAACCATTACTGTTGAAATCTTCCAAAGATTAATGTAGAGTCCTTGTTCGTCCAAATAAACTCAAATCAGAGCCCATTAGACCCGCTCGAGATGGACTATGCGGTGAATGGAGTAGAACATCCACGTGGGGCCCACACTGATAATGTATATAAAAAAAAGAAACAAAGAAGGTAAGATAACTGCCAACACCCGGTGATAACTACCAACACCCAAGCCCAATGGACAAGCGGGAAGTAGGGCCCACACATGGGACCCTACATGATGTATATATCTTATCCACTCCATTCATCCGTCTTATCAGATCATGTTAGGTCATGGGCCCAAAAATCAGGCTAATCCAGATCTCAAGTGCATCGTACCATAAGAAAATGTGAGGGTAGAAACCTCTTGGACTTGGGATTTCTTAGTTTTAAGATCCCTTAGACTTGGGAATCACTGGATTTGGGATCCCTTAGTCTTTGGTTATATTTGGCATCTTGGATTTAAATTAGTAGGTGTGTGAATTTTGAAACTATGGTTATATTAAATCCATTTAAGCATATACTTTGCCTGAACTGATGAAATCCCAAGACTCAAATGGGCCATGAGCATAGGATCACATCCTAATGACTAACCAATGATATGTATCTGTCGATTTACGTTAGCCATGATTGGACGGTGCAGATCATCCTACTAGAGTAATTATAGTGATGTCATTGATAATCTGATTATTTTGGGACATCGTTAGTGGGCCGTGTGCCTAAATGGATTGGTAGCCTAGTGACACACGTATTGTACATGTCAGTGTCCATCCGGATCACTTCCAATTGACCTCACCTTGTTATATATATTTTATTCATTCCTTGCAGGCTATATGAGGAGCTGATGTTAGTCTAACGTGAGTCACACCACATAGACTTATATATTTCTAGTGGGGTCTGTCGTTTAATTCCCACTCTCTGTATATCATGTACCGATTAAGGCTGATTATTGCCTAATATGTCTGATAACATACTAATGTACTTGGCCTAGTAGGACACACTGAGAACATGCTTAGTATAATGATATCATCCCTAGATATATGCCCATACACATCATTTATATGCATGTTGTGGATGATGATTGATCATAGCATATGCCTTTAGGCTAAGATACTTAGGAGACCCCATATGAAATAGGCTGCCCCACATGATCATGTGATATGCATAGGTTTGGTGCATGACTTGGATGGTATGACTCTTGCATTTCATATCTCGTATGTCACGATCACTTTACACCCTAGCGACATCAGGGTTATGGACTCCACATGCATATCGTGGATGGCCAGATTGGATACCAAAAATATCTGTCCTAGCATTAGAGCGTTATAGATGTCCTTGGTTGAAAGTCCATAAACCCTTGTGGTACCAGTAAGATGCTTCAACGTCAAGTCCGAGTAGACAACATGAGTGCCCGAGTGCCAAATACCAATAAGTCGCTTCTCCCACTATGTCGTGCTCGGTTGAAAAGGGGTGTGACCTTATCCACCCGAGGGTAGGGGGCTGTAAGCTAGGTTGAGTTTGACCAGCTCATAAATGGGTCCGCTATCGACGAGCCGGGTGGGCATTGGTATACCACTGGCAAGGTGGATAGTGAGGTCTCTTCCACTCCCTTGGTCATGCGTGTAATGGAGCAACAGCCGGTGTTGGAGTGTATTAGACCCCAGTAATATTTTCAGCGACGAACTGTTTTGATATACGGATTAATAGAGGATCAGCATGTTTGTATTGCATCTTTTGCATATGACATTCGACCATGTAGGCTTTACATTACATAGCCTTGGTATGGCTAGCATCATTTATCGACTTGCCAGTTTAGCCTTCCATCATTTTCGCTTACTCTAACATTTGCATACTTGGCACATACATTGCGCACACACATACGCACTCTCTAAGCTTTGTAGTAAGCTTATGCATGTTCGTTATGTGCAGGTTATGCTAGACCGTAGCAGTATTAAGGTGGGAGCATGTGCCTGATCTTTTGGAGTTTTGTTATATCATGTATTTTCCTTTCAGCACTGTACTCAACGATTATATTAGTGGATATGTGGTGATGATGTTTTGTGACTTGGGTATACTTGTACTTACGCTCCTTTACAAAGGTTGTTGGCACCAGATTCGGTGACTGAAAATTTTATGAACTTGGTTCTTAAGTTTGGGGCATGACACAAGGTGTACAAATTAATGCACTAACATTATGGTCATCATGATTAACGGTTGAGATCCACCCAATCACATTCACGTGGCTAGTGGATTAGGGTACATGGTTTTTCAGGGCATTAAATCCATCATTCTTTGGTTGTTTTGTAAGTGGGTTAGTTGAAGTAGATGATGCATTTGATTTTGGAGTCATTGTTAGCCAATTCTTACTCAGAATTCCACAATTGGTAGACCCTGCCAACTCGTAAGGGTCAAGGAATCCGAAGATTTTTTAATATGCAATGACTCTTGTTACTAATATGTGGCCTGGAGATTCCATGTTAGGGACCTCGGGGATGAAGAAGGAATGGGTTAGGCACCCTTCTCCACCTGCTCAAAAGTATAATCTCTACTTTTGGGGATACATGGGATTTTTGGGATTACAAGCTAGAGAGTAGTTTTGTTATCTAGTCGATTACAAACAATATCTAAAGCTGATTAAGGGGGGGGGGGTGCTTAACTTATAGTAGTAATGGAGAACTATTGCTTACATTAGCCGTTACCAAGGAGTGTTGGTTATTATATAAGTAAAAAAAGGGACTAGGGGATCTCAGGTTTCTAATGTGACAAGATCCGGGGAATCCAGCAAGCCACAAAGCATAGACTAAAAAGTACCTAGGAAAGCAAGAGGGTTCGAGAAGTGTGAGATAATGCTGATGCAAAGATTTAATAGATGAAATCATGAGCTAGTGCTCTATTGGAGACTCGATGGAGATGCGAGAAAGGGGAGGAAAAACCCTGATACTCTTAAGGAAAGGGATGATTGAAGCTCTTAATCCCTACTCTACTCTATTACTTAGGATGAGCGAGCACTTCTATTCGATTAAAAACAGATTTCAATGATTTATATGTTTAGATTTGCTTAATGACACAAATAAGTAGATCTAAATTGTTAGGATCAGGTGAAGGGCTTGGTTAGACAGCTTGGAAGGTGTGGATAGACTACATGGCTATGATGGTTGTTGGAATGATGGAATGGGTGTGAGGTAGAGAGTGGTAGAGTGGATGGGCTTTGAGAATGGGTGTCGTGTAGAGAGTGGTTAAAGCTTATGGCTTAGGCTAGGTTGGTTAGGGTTTGGCTAGGCTAAGGCTAGAAGGGCTAGAGAGAGAGGGAGTAAAAAAATATGAAGGGGTGGATAGGGAGAGCTCTCTCCTCTCTCTCTCTCTCTCTCTCTCTCTCTCTCTCCTTATGAGAATGGGGTGTGCGTGAGAAAGAAAAGGGAGGCCACTTTTATAGATGTGACTGAGGATAAAGGTAAGATTTTAGGCTATGTGAGGGACAAAGATGCCACATGGGGACTTTGATTGGTTGAGAGGTTTTTGGTGCCATGTGTCACCACCTCATTAACCCATGGGATGGCTAGTTATGTAATTTTAAAAAAAATCCAAGGGCATTTTGGGGAGACTGGAAGTAAGAATCTTGCCCGAGATGGAAACTCCCTTTTAACTCTTTCACTAACTCCATGTAAAACTTCAAAATCCAACACCTGAGTATATGGACTCAGATCCCGAATTCGAGGGTGTTAGCTAAATAATTAATGAATGCATATCATAATCATGCCTTATTTTTTTCAGTCCATTTTTGTCATTCGCATTGTCTATATCACACAAAGTTAAAATAAACTAAACTTTGTAATTAGAATTTCAAATATCACATAAATCAACTAACTCGTCCACTCAGCTGGGGACTTATTATAAATAATCAAAAGTTTGACTAATGTATAAGAGTCATCAATCTATTAGTTGAGCTCTAAGAGCTCTGCTATGCTTGTATAGGGCATCTCGTCTACAGGTTCCTCCCTTGATTCTTTAGGAATGTCATTACACTCCTCTTGTCATGCATCATCTACTTGATGCATACACACATACACATCAAAAGGGTGAGTGGCCATCTTCTACACCCCCAAAAAATTGGCTCTTGAGTACGGAGACTTCAATCCCGAATTCTCGAGTGTGAACTTAACAAAAATGCACATGAGCGAATTCTCACATGCCTGTGAAGTCTGGTTAACATTCACCCATGAACAATAATTAGAGAAGTTTTAAAATCTACGACATCAAAAGTTAAGCAAAAATAACTAAATCATGAAATATATGGCTAATATTCAAAATGTACAATTCCAAAAGTGGTGTCCGCCCAAATGGGGGCTATACAAGCCACGACAAAACATCTTACAAAACCAAACCACGGAGTCCACTCAGCTAGGGACTCTAATATATAGATGTCCAAAATGAATAAAATTTAAAGTTTTCTGTTTCCCCAACACTCTTAAAACATTGACGATGTAGCGAGTCGATCTATGCTTGCACATCTGAGACTTCGAGGGTACCTGCATCAATGATGTCACTTGGTTAGTGTTTTTAAACACCATCCCAGGTGAGAGTAAGTAGTTATTACTCAGTGGTTCCATTTTCTAACTTACACATGTTATTAACACAATCAAGCATATGTGATGATAACATTATAAAAAAATGCATAAGTTAATTATTTAAATATATGCATGACATGATGATGTGTAATGGTTGGCCCGCAACACAACCCAATAATGTTTACGATGATGATGCCCACGAATATAACAATCATAACTTTCCACATCAATGTTATTGCTAGTGAGGACATCAACATATGTGCAGTGGTTGGCTCGCAGCACAACCCAATAATATAATGATTAACCAAGTAGTTATTATTTCTAATTTAAACAACATGTTGTCAAAGCCGGAATACCTTTATTCTATCAAAAGTCACTAAACGGATTCATGTAACTCATGGCGGTATGTACCGGCTTCTCACTAGTGTTCCTTTATCCAAATCTGAGTTCATCACCTAATAGTCCATATAAATTAATTAAATTGATGGTATGACTCATTGCCCAAATACAATCAAAATTAGGGCAAATGTACCCAAGCCCCAAATGTGGAGAAGGAACGTCACCCCATATCATTAACAACATAATAGGGTCGCAACACTTATCAGTGCTTAATGGTCATGACGGGTAGGCTTGTCACCCAATATTTTACCAATATGACGAGCTTGTCACCCAATGTTTTGCTGATGTGCGAAGCATATCACCCCAACATAGGACGACAACTCAGATACGATGTTCTATACCACCACGCCCAGCTCATGTGTCTTTATAGGAACGTAATGCACTAATGGCTATGAATGAACTTAATCATAGGTAACAGTGGTATCCCAAACTCCTTTGAATGTTATATGTTGATGACCAAATCTGGATCACCCTCCACTTCGTGCGATGTACTTCCGAGGGACCCTGGTCCTATACAAAGGATTAGCAAAGGAGACCCTCGCTAAGCTGGGGGACCCTCCGATGCCTAAGTCAGGTCAAGGGAATCTGGGTCTAAGTTGAAAGATAGAGGGAGAGTGCAAGATATTGCGTATCTGTAGCAATGGGGTCTCAATGTATTTATACCTGACTGTCGGATGGTCTGGGTCCGTTAATCTCGGCACGATTCGCTCAATCAGGAGGATTTTTAGATCGTGGAGATATCATGCATAATCTAGGAATCGTGTAGTGTATCAATGGGCGAGGTTAGTGGACACGTCCGTTTGAGGCAGTTTCTTATTTTAGCGTCTGAGATGTTTCGCCCTGGTCTCAGCTTAGGACATCCTTTTTTCGGACGAAGATGAAGATGAGGACGAGGCTCAGATGTCCTTCTTCGGTAGTGTTTGTCATTTCAGATATTCTTGCGTCTGATTGGACTAAGAAGATGCCGATCCTTGGAACTATAACGGGCTCGGATCTTCCCATAACGGAAGCCCCCTACTCTTCGAGGTCGACTACGGACTCAGAGAGTAAGCACATGGAAGATTAACCGCCTTATCTATTGAACCTTCTACGCATGCCAATATTATCATGATTTTGAAATTTTGAAGCGTCGTGCCCTCAGGGTTTCCCGCCCACGGGCTAACATTCAATGGACATGTGGCGACAGTTGGGATTTCGAATCATCGTTCAGCCTATGGCTAACCGCCACGTATGCCCTGGGAGACATTTGAGTGACACTTCCTCTGCTCGAATGCCGCTTCTACTACCTGTAATTTGTCATCCAATGTAAGATGCACGCGGTCGGGCAGAGGTTAAGCCAGTAACCTGCAGCCAGGTGTGCTCACGAAGTCAGCTCTTGACGGTTTGGCGGCGGCTATTATGCCTATCATTAATGCAAAGATTCTCCTCAAGCTATATAATTCTCTGCATTTTCAGAAACGCTTCTTACTTCAACATTTTGAGTTCGTGTTCCATGAGGAGGTAATTTTCAGTGAAGGCGATTTTGATTAATTTGAAGCTTCCTGCGAGGCGATTCCGACCGATTAGGAGCTTTCGCAGTGAAGACAATTCCCGATGACCATCCGGTGAGTTCTCTCTCCTTCTAGCCTCTCTCTTCCCTGCAAGATGTTCTTCGATCTAGAAACCGTTCAGGATTATGATGATGACTCTGAGTCGGGGAGTTTTGATGATGGGAGAGGGGCCTCTGAAGGCCCCTTTGAAGTTGTACCCCTGTTCCCTCCACCCTGAAAACAGAAGGAGGCAGGGGCTCAGACTCGTCATGCTGGAAAAAAGAAAACCGCTCGAGCCCCCCGGACCATACCACCGAGGTCGCCAAGATGCCGGTGAGTGGGTGGGCCTCGAAGGTAGTCCCAGGAGGCTCTGTACTATCAGAGTCTCAAATAGGGTGGATCCGCTCGGAGTTTTAAATCCCAAACTTCGTTCAGATAAGGGCCCCAGAGCCCCTTCACTTCGCCGACGTGCCTGCTGAGGGAGAAGTTGCCATTTTTCTCTGTGCACTGCAATGTGGGCTCCAATTTCCTTTGCATCCCTTCGTCCAAGCCATAACATCCTACCTCAGACTGGCTCCCAGGCAATTCACCCTCAACACTTGGAGGGTGTTAATTTCTTCCTATATCATCTGGCTTCAAGTCAGGAATGCAGAGCTAACCCAGAAGAGTTAATAAGCTTGTACTTGGTCAAGCACGACAGCCAAGAACCATGGTACTATTTCACAACCCGAGGCAGTAAAGGGTCGGGGTTGGTGATGAATCTTTCGTCTTCCAACAAGGACTAGAAGAACAAGTAGTTCTGGGTTGTGGGCGAATGGGAGGCGCCAGCAGCGGAACTCGAGACTTTGATAACTCGGGTCCTCACCCGATTTTCAAAACCAGGTCAGACTTTAAGTATTTTCTTCCCTTTTAACCCTTTTTTTCTTTACTCCAGTCGGACTAAAGCTCTTTTTATCCTTGTAGATTTCCCAAGGGGTTTGCCTCTCCTCACTTTGAACCAGAAAAATCAAGTTGCCAAGGCTAAGGCACGATCGGGGGAGCTTCGCTCCTGGTTAGACCTGATCACTGCCGCCAACCTTCACTGGTCCAGGCTGTGCAAGTCTCAACCTCTCCCGACGTCTTTCAGTAAGTTCATCTTCCATTTCCTTATGAGAGGTTAAACTGAAAAGGCCAAGCTAAATGTCCTAGAGGGGGGGTGAATAGGACAATGCCAAATTTAACTTAAAATCAGCGGAAATAAAGTAAACCAATAGCCTTACATTATAAATCAATTCACAATGCTAAATTTTAAATCACCTTGATAAATAAGTATTGGGAGATTGATACAAATTTAGTTCTAAGGACAACCTTACACCATAATAAACAAGGGCTTATGGTAGGACAACCTTATTTCTAGAACCTCTTTTGGATCAAGGACTCAATTTTAATATAAGTAAATAAAATAGCAAGGAATTGAAATTAAATGCAGAAGTATAAATCTAAATTATTACAACAATCCCCACACTTGCTTGAAATGTAAATAATTACAACATTCACATCCACTTGTACATTCCACACAACCGAATGATAAAAGATATGAAAATTAAGCAAGCATTCAATCCACAAGACAAAGAGTTATAGTGGTTCGCCTGTGTGTACACCAACTGTTTTCCAACAGCCACACAGAATGCTTACTCCACTCTAATATCCTCACACAGGGGGATATTAGCGTTCACTATCAAATAGGTTTTCACAGGTTCACCAAAACCTTTACAATTATGTCTTTTTCACTTGGGCTTACACAATTCAAAACCCTCTTTTCTCGAGTTTTCTGGTTTTCCTCATACAACCAATACAATGAGATTTTTCTGGCTCAACCTCAAACAAAACCAGTACAATGAGATTTTTCTGGCTTAACCTCAAACAAAACCAAAAATAAATAAATTTTACAGAATTGTAAAATACCTGAATTTCTCCTTTTCTTAGCGAAATTTCAGTAGAACCAATCGGAGTAGATGATTGAATGTCAAAGTTCAATTTCCAATACTCACATTCATAAGGTTCTAAATTCTAATAGATTTTAGATTTAACTCGTTGGGCGTAGCTATATTTGATTTTGATTCCAAGAAGAAGGAATAAGATAATTCCTCTTTTCAAATAAGATTGGAATATAGAAACAAAATCAAATTAAATAAGCTAGCAAAAAGGAATATTAAATAAGCACAATGTAGCTTAAAATAAACACAAACTTATCTCAGAGTGATTACTTGAAAATTCTTGAATAGAATAGAGTTGAAGTGTGAAACTCAATTTCGTGTTCAATTTATAGAAGCAAAAATCGTTCCTACGATCGGTCTTAGAAACCATGGACTGGTCGTAGCTCTAACAATGTTTTTTGAAATATTGAGCGCGATCTTTGAAAGTCGTTCCAGATCGGTCGTGTGAGTACCCTACGACCGTCGTGGGTCACCTACGACCGTCGTAGATCCCTACGACCGGTCGTAGGACCATAGATAAAGTTCTTGGATTTTGAGTCGTAGATCCACGACTGGTCGTGGACGAGTCGAAGCCACACCTACGACCGGTCGAAAGACCTCCAGGACTGGTCGTGGGCGTACCAAAAATTCCGAAAAATCTTCAACAACTTAGGACTGGTCGTGGAATTTCTTGGACAAGTCGAACCAATGCCAGGACTGGTCGAACAAGAGCTAGGACTGGTCGTAGAAACGACCAAACTTATGTAAAATAAATATTTGATTTATGTATCCAAAGTGACCTACTTAAAGGGTCAACCTAAGGTCATTCTAACTTTGAATCATGTCGTATGGACATTGAACTTCAACCATTCAACGAATGTAGTTTGTTTGAACCATATCAGGCTTGAGATCTTGAACTTGTTGTAGCTTCAAACTTGAGATCTTCATCAGCATAACAACTACTTCATGCATTGCTTATTAGTCTTGAAGTCATGAGACTTGAACATCAACATTGTAGCTTCTTGAGACTTCAACATGTAGCTTCTTGAAAAGTTCAACTTGTAGCTTCTTGAAGTATTTATGCAGTGTCTTGAATTCATATAAATCATCATACAAGCACAGGACATAGATAGATGTTTTGACACATCACAAATTTGACAATCAAAGAAGCATGAGACCATAACACTTACATAAACTTATTCATTTGGTTGCTGATTTATCATTTTGTACGCAGGTATGGCCGAGGCATCTGGTTCTCAGAGGAGGAAAGTTACCCCTATGGTGGAGGAGATGTTGAAGGCTCAGCCTCGGATAAAGACCATCATTCGGAGGAGGCAAGTCACTCCTCACGGGGAGGGCCCCTCTGGTCCAGTTTTTACAGCTCCAATTTCCATTGCCGCAGCTCCTGTTGTGGCACCCGCCGAGGCCCGAGTCCCAATAATCATTGTTCCTACTCCTGCAATCATTTCTCCAACTCCTTCCCTCCCGCCTACCGTCATTCCCCCTACTGTGGAGGTTCCTCTTACAGCCCCTGAGCCTTGCATTACCATGCCTTCATCCTCCGAACGAGAGGAGGTGATCCGTATGGCTGACGACATGTTTTCTCCTCCCGACAACGGGAATGATCTTGGGGCCGAGGTTCAACTCTCGGTAGACAGTCGAACCGGGGCTGAAGAAGCAGTGGGCTCGGCTCAGGTGGGGACGAGCAGCAGGAGGTTGGAATAAGGTTATCACCTATCTTGCCTGACGTCTTGAGCTGCCAAACATGCCCTGGAGGAGGATATAGCCCGCCTTCTCACCAAATCAGACAGCTCCTTCTTGAATGACATGTCTTCCATTTTTTACACGGTATTTTCTGCTGTCCTTCTACTTCTTAGTTTCTATTTCCTTCATAGCCATATGTTTATTTCTCTGTTTTCATTCATTCTATCCCGAAGCTCCTTTCGGCTCAAGAGAGGGCGCGAGAGTTGAAAAAGAGAGAGGTCGAGGTGGAGGTCCTCAAAATCGAAGTAGGGATCTTGCGGGATGAAGTTACTTTTCTGGCTTACAGGTTGAGGATGGGAAGATTAAAGAGCTTCGACTCTAGGGGGTCGTGAATGATCTTGAGGCTAGAGAGCTCCAGCTGCAGGGAGTCGTGAATGATCTCGAGGCCCGATGCAGTGTGGAGATGACTTAGCTAGCACAAGCCAAGGCCCAGGTGGATTTGTTAGCCAAGGAGAACACCCGATTGGGTGAAGTCCTTGAGCGGACTAAGGCTGAGGGGGCAGAAGAAAACAGCCGAGCCGTCTCCCAAGCAATGGAAACTCAATGGGCCGAAGATGAGGCATCCATAGCTGTAGCGGTGGCTGCTGCAGTGGACGCCTTCAAGGCTTCAAAGGAAATGGACACCAAAGCCACTAAGTTTTACAATTGTGGCTTCGATGCTTGTATAGAGGTGGTCCAGGATTTATATCCAGACTTAAACCTCGATCCTTTGTTGTCAAAAGACGCCGGAGAAAGCCCGTCGAAGATGTCCGCTCGGATCAAGCCCCTAACTCTCAAGCCCCTCCAACTTCATAGTTTTCAATTTTTTATGGCTAACAGAAACTATGGTTTCTTTTGATGATTTGTGGATGTTATTTTTTTACTTTGGATGATGATGATTTTTGACCCTTTGGAAAGGGCGCTCGGATGATGACTGCTTTTATACATGTTAATCTGTAGTTAATTTTTGGATGTTGACTATCGATTGTTGATTGCCGAATTGATTCGTTGACAAGTTAATTTACTCTAGGGCATGGCCGAGCAGACCCTTTGACGGATCGGCCCCTTCCAATGTCATCTCGTAGAATTTTGAAGTCTTTATGGCTTGGTCATTGTTAACTCCGAACCCATAGGGGGTCGGGTCGTCCCACGATTGGTGAGAAACCTTCACTTCATCCATTAGTCACGCAACGAGCCGACTCCCATGTTGGGGTGTCGGGTCATCTTTTAGGCTTTTTCCCTGACTGAGAGGGAATGCCCTGTCGAGTTTTCGTGGGATAGTGCTCAAACCCCTTCTTCAAGGGATCAGTTCGTTTAGTCCACCTCTACATATGAGAAGCGACTTTTCCTTAGTAGATAACTCGTTCATGTAGATAAGAAGAGGTGAACTTTATTGAGAGTCTTAAAGTCTTGTCGCTCAGAAGCATACATTTGTTGAGAGCCTTAAAGGTTTGTCGACTAGAGGCATACATTTATTGAGAACCTTAAAGGTTATTTCGTTATGGATAGTAAACTTTCGGGTGTTCGGCATTCCAAGGGTGAGGGAGCTGATGGTCCATGTGGTCTTCCAAGTGGTAGGTGCCCAGTTTGGTAGATCAGACCACACGGTAAGGTCCTTCCCAATTAGGTTCGAGTGTTACAGCCCCTGGCTCAGTGGTGTTCTAGAATACTCGGTGAAGGACTAAGTCCCCTGGGAGGAACTGCCTGGTCTTGACTTTCGAATTGTAGAATCGCACAACTTGTTGATGCCGAGCTGCGACTCAGAGCCTCGAAATATCTCTGATTTCTTCAAGCAAATCCAAGTTATCTGCAATCTACTAGGAGTTATGATTTTCTTGGTAATTCCTAACCTGAGCAGTAGGAAGGCCAATTTCAACTGGCACCATTGCCTCCAAGCCATAAGAGAATGAAAATAAAGTTTTCCCTATTGAGGACTGAGTTGTGGTCCTGTAGGCCCAAAGGATGAATGGGAGCTCCTCCGCCCAATTACCTTTTGCTTTCTCCAACTTTGTTTTAAGATGGTGCTTAATAATTTTATTGACCGCCTCCACCTGTCCATTGGACTGGGGGTGCCGAGGAGAAGAATACGCATTTGTGATGCCGAGTCCTTGACACATACTTCGAAACTTGTTATTGTCGAATTGTCGGCCATTGTCTGACACTATGGTGAGCGGAATCCTGAACCGGCAGATGATATTTTTCCAGACAAAGTCAATCACCCTCTGTTCTATGATTTTAGCAACGGCCTCGGCCTCGGCCCACTTGATGAAGTAGTCGATTGCGACAATGGCAAACTTGACTTGTCCTGTAGACAGAGGGCCGATGATGTCGATTCCCCACTGAGCGAATGGCCACGGACTACTCATGGGAGTCATTTCTTCCGGGGGATACCTCAGCACAGCCGCATGGCATTGGCATTTGTCACATTTTTTAACATAATCCTTTGAATCTTCCTTAATAGTTGGCTAAAAATATCCTTGTTAGAGTATCTTCAGGGCAAAGGCTCGACTGCCAGAATGGTTTCCTCATATTCCTTCATGAATCTCCCGAATGACATATTCTGCCTCATCAGGTCGGAGACACTTGAGGTTGGGCTGAGAATGCCCTTTTTTTATAGGATACCATCCAGGATGACGTATCATGCTGCTCGGACTCTCAAGCGCCTGGCTTCCAGTCTGTTCGAGGGAATCTCGCCAGATGTGAGGTAGTTGAAGATCGGGTCCATCCAGCTCGGAATAGCTTGTACTGGGTTAATTGCTTCTTCTCTGTCTGGTTAATACTTGGATGTTCTATGAATTCAACAGGAATGATTCGCGGGATCCTCCCCTCCTTGGTCAAGGCCAGCCTTACCAGGGCGTCAGCCCATGAGTTTTCTGCTCTTGGGATCTGGCGGATGGTGCAACTCCAAAATCTTTCAATCAACTTTTTTGTCTCGTCCAAATAAGCAATCATTCTTGTTTCTTTGGCTTCATATTCGGCGGAGATGTGGTTCACCACTAACTGAGAATCGGATCAGACCTGAATCAACTGGACCCCTAGACTTGCCGCTAGTCTGAGTCTGGCGAGCAGGGCTTCGTATTCCGCCTCGTTATTAGAGGCCTTGAAGCAGAGCCTGATCGCATACTAGATGGGCGTAAAATCGAGCGCGATTAGGACAATCCCTGCTCCGACACATTTGGTGTTAGACAACCCATCCACATAAAGAACCCACACCAGTTCTGATGTCGCATTTTGATCGTTCGGGGGAATAGCTGGAGGAGAAGTCTCAGCTTCGGTACCGATCTCTTCTTCACTCGAAATTATGAATTCTACGATGAAGTCAGCCACGGCTTGATATTTATTTATTGTCCTTGGACGAAACTGGATGTCAAACTCACCAAGTTCGATGGCCCACTTGGTTAGCTGACTTGAAACTTCGGGCCTTTAGAGAACTTGTTTAAGAGAAGAATCGGTCAACACCACGACGGAATAAGTTTGAAAGTAAGGGGCGTAACCTCCGAGCTGAGACGATGAGGCTGAGCGCTAGCTTCTCTAGAGGCAGGTATCTCGTCACAGCGGGCACCATGGCTTTGCTCACATAATAGACGAGGTGCTGCTTGCCTCCCACCTCTCTAATCAAGGCCGAGCTGACGGTCGAGGTCAATACTATAAGATAGAGGAACAAGGGCTCACCTTCTTCAGGTTTGGACAGTAGGGGTGGGGACCCCAAGTACTATTTCAGTTGCAGGAAGGCTTGTTCTCATTCCAACATTCATTCTGCCTTCTTATGACCCTTCAGCTGCTGAAAGAAGGGGAGGCATTTGTCCTTAGCTTTAGAGATAAATCGTTCGAGTGCTACCACGCGCCCGGTGAGATAATGTATCTCTTTGATAGTCTAAGGCGAATTCATGTCGAGAAGTGCCTTGATCTTGTCGGGGTTTGCCTCGTTTCTCTTATAGCTAACATAAAACTCGAGGAATTTCCCTGAGCCAACTCTAAAACCGCACTTCGCGGGGTTTAACTTCATCTAGTATTCTCAGAATATGGCGAAAGTTTCTTCAAGATCCGTCAAGTGGTCGGACACTCTTTACTAGCATGTCGCCGACGTACACTTCCATGGTATGTCCGATCTACCTGGCAAACATCTGGTTCACCAATCTCTGGTAGTGGCCCCAACATTTTTTAGGCCAAACGGCATGACCCGGTAATAATAGAGCCATTTATTCGTGACAAAGGTAGTCTTCTGCTTGTCTAGAGAATGCATCGTGATCTGATTGTACCCGGAGTAAGCATCCAAGAAAGAAAGTAATTTATGCCCCGCTGTGCTGTCCACCAACTGGTCGATCCGAGGTAACGGGAAACTATCTTTCGAGCACGCCTTGTTCAAATCCGAGTAGTCTACGCGGACCCACCATTTCCCATTGGCCTTTTTGACATGGACCATGTTAGTGATCCAATCAGGATAATGTACCTCTTCTATGAAACTGGCATCAAGTAGAGTAGAGACTTCATTGGCTATGACTTCATACCGCTTGGCATCGAATGGCCTCCTCTTTTGTTTCACAGGTTTGTGATCCTAGTCCATGTTCAGCTTGTGGACGATGACGTCTGAAGAGATCCCGGGCATATCTTCATGTGACCATGCAAAAATGTCCTTGTGCTGTCGTAGAAAGGTTAGCATTTCCGACCGTCGCTCAGGGTTCAGTGAAGTTCCAAGCTTGACCGTTCTGCTCGGATTTGCCTCGTCGAGCGGTACTTTCTATAGACCTTCTATGAACGATTCTTCTGCAGGTCCTCTGAGGTTTAGCATGTTGACAGTGAGTGCTTGTTTAACCGACCCCTTCTTGACTACTATAGCATAGCATCTCTGGGCTTCTAGTTGATCGCCTCGGAGGTACCCTATCCTGCCCTAGGTAGGGAATTCATCATCAGATGATAAGTGGAGACAACCACCCTCATTGCATTGAGGGAAGTTCTGCCCAAGATGACGTTGTATACCGACGGTACATTGACAACGAGAAAGTCCACCATGTGGGTGACTGATGTTGTCCTTCTCCCGCAGTCACTGGGAGGGAGATAGCTCCTTCGGAGATTACTCTTTCTCCACAAAGCCGTGCAAGGGGGTCTTAACAGGTCTGAGGTGAGATCTCAAAATCCCCATCCTTTCAAAGGTTTAAGAATAGATTATGTCTAACGAGCTTTCGGTGTCGACCAAGATATGGTATACCTTGCAGTTAGCTATGGTCAAAATAACTACCAGGGCATCGTCATTCGGATGCTGGATTCCTCGCGTATCCTCTTCCGTGAAGGTCAGAGTGCATGGGTTGACCCGGAGTTCCTTTCTGGGCCACTCGGTTAAGTGGACATATTGTTCCAGTTCAGACTTCCGAGAGTGGGATTTCCACGCCCTATTCGAGTCTCCTCCACCAAATGAGCCCCCGAAGATGGTACGGATTTTGGCGGGCTCTTATGTGGTAGTGTTTGGCTGCTCTCTCTCTCTCTCTTCTTTTTGAGCAACTTTTCCTTCTTTGGTGTATCGACGCAGGTGTTCCTTCCAAATAAGGGTCTCGATCTCATCTTTGAGATCTACATAATCAGCCGTATTATGGTCGTGATCTCGGTGAAAGTGGCAGTACTTACGTTTGTCTCGATGATCTGGGTTGGCCCTCATACAAACGGGCCAATTCAACAGCTTTTCTCCTCGGATATCCAATAGAATATACTCGGTGGACGTGTTAAGGGGGGTGTAGGAGCAAAACTTTCCTTCCGGCCGTCTGCTAGGGCGACGATCATGAGGGGCACGGTCATCGGGCCTTTGTTAGATAGTTGGGATTCCTCATTCCTAGGCCTCTTCCCTTTCTCATTTGGCTCTGCCATTTGGACATTTTTGTGGGCATTGGAGAATTCCTCGGCGTTAGTGTATTTCTGAGCTCTGGCAACAAGTTCTGCTAACGTCTTTGGTGGGTTCTTTCCAATGGAGAAGGTGAATTTTCCTTCTTTTAGGCCACTGAACACGGCTGCAAGCGTCATCTTGTCATCGTAATCTTCTATTAATAGTGCTTCCTCATTAAAGTGAGCGATATAATCTTTCAACGACTCCTTCGGCTCTTGCTTGATAGCGAACAGATGAGTATTGGGCTTTCGACTTCTCTTACCACTTATGAATTGGGTAAGGAATAGTCGACTCAATTCTGCAAAGGAACTAATGGAATTTGATTTGAGCTGCCGGTACCAACTCCTAGTGGAGCCCGTGAGCGTGATCGAGAACCCTCGGCACATCAGAGCATATGTCGCCATCTAGATTTGCATCCATGAGCGATAGACTTCCACATGCTCAGAAGGGTCTCTGGACCCAGAGTATTGGATGACAGGAGGTATCCGGAACCTCTGAGGTATCACCTTGTTCATAATTTCTGAGGTGAAGGGAGGCTTGGTCTCTTCCATCATTGCCTGAACAGTGGTGGGAACTGAGTCGGCTGTTGTTTCTTTTCCAGAGCTAGAAATTTGCCGTGAGCTCCGTGAACCGTTTCTCCCAAGGGTCCTTATTTTTCACTATGATTTTTTAGGTATTTTCTATTTCTGGAGTCTTCCATCCCCTCCTTCGTTCTAGCCGATGATGAAGATCCATCGGTGTCAGGGCTAAAGTGACCGAAGCATTGGTAGGAGCTCGAGTGGCTGTGTTCCGAGCTGAAGCTCAGATTTAGGTCGGAAGAAGATTCTGACCCGAAACTGGTATCTAGGGGTGTTGAGGCACCTCGGGCCTCATACTCTTTGGCACAGAGTGAGCTTTCACGACCGGACCAACCGGTTCAGAAACAGGATTTTCCTAAACCGAGCGTGATTATGGCTCTTGTTGTTGCTTCATCGTATTCACCTTGTCATGTAGAGCTTGTATCTTGTTCTGCATAGCGTGATACTTACTCGCCCGATTGCAAGAACATTAGGAAGGCCTCAGGGCTAATTCGGCATGAAGTAGTGAGGAGGAGCGAGTTTGCTCATTTGGCTACGGTTCCACAGCTACTACTTTCTTCTTTCCTCTTGCCATTATGCTTCAGGATAGGAACCCAACCTTTTGTATCAGATTCCCATAGACGGCGTCAAAAATGTTGATAACAAAATCTGGATCACCCTCCACTCCGTGTGACGTACTTCCGAGGGACCCTGGTCCTACACAAAGGATTAATAAAGGAGAACCTCGCTAAGCCGGGGGACCCTCTGATGCCTAAGTTAGGTCAAGGGAATCTGGGTCTAAGTTAAAAGTTAGAGGGAGAGTGCAAGATATTGTGTACTTGTAGCAATGGGGTCTCAATGTATTTATACCTGACTGTCGGATGGTCTGGGTCCGTTAATCTCAGCACGATTCACTCAATCAGGAGGATTTTCGGATCGTGAAGATATCGTGCATAATCTAGGGATCGTGTAGCGTATTAATGGGTGAGGTTAGCGGACACGTCCGTTTAAGGAAGTTTCTTAGTTTAGCGTCTGAGATGTTCCGCCCTAGTCTTGGCTCGGGACATCCTTCTTCGGACGAAGATGAAGATGAGGACGAGGATGAGCCCCCGGCTCGGATGTCCTTCTTCGGTAGCGTTTGTCATTTCGGACATTCTTACGTCTGATCAAACTAAGAAGATGCTGATCCTCGGAACTATAACGGGCTCGGATCTTCCCATAACATTATATAACCACCAAACATAAGAATGATCAAGACATGCATTAGACTGAACTAATCGACAATGGGGGACCCCAGACAAAATTGGCATTGGGTGCAAAGCATCCTGTGTAGCTCCAACTATTGTCAGTCATCCATGTTCAACCTCAGTCAATCAAATTAGTCTGGTATAGCCAACCCTAAGCGATCCATCCACTTTCTTAAGTGATTTGCACATCTCGATCCACACAATAATAATTTAGATTTGTAATACATAATCATAATTACAAAACAACTTAATACCACGATAGGGTATTTCGATTAAAAACATGTGTGAATCAGCACGCTCTAACGTATATCAATACAATACAATCCAACGTATATCAATAACACTAATCAATACCCCAACAAGGTATATTAATAGGGCATATGTATGAATCATTACAATCGAATGCATATCAACGCAATCCAACATATACCAATAAAATCTATCATTTGGCATAAAAAACTTTAACAGTAGGATTTTCAATTTTCACAAGCATTTTATCAAACATGTTGGGTACCAACTTCAAATAACATTTTGGTATACAATAATAAAGCAATATAAACACAAATAACAAATGAAATCCTAACAATAATGAAAAATTATTGTCTAACACTATCAAGGATTAATAAAAAGAAAAAAAAATCTAGAAGAATGTCTGCACCTCAGAGGGTTTTACGCGATCTAATCATGCCTAAGGTTAGGGTTTCATGGGAAAAACACTGAATCTTAATCAAGGTGAAAGGAAT
The DNA here is from genome assembly GCA_030180095.1 of Magnolia changhungtana. NCBI lineage: Eukaryota > Viridiplantae > Streptophyta > Magnoliopsida > Magnoliales > Magnoliaceae > Magnolia > Magnolia changhungtana. The sequence continues at coordinate 20,408,806 of JASAUF010000600.1, read as the reverse complement.
TCTAATTAGGAATCAAGAAGCTATCATCAACTCACTAAATTAAAGGTTAGATATGATTCTTACCTCCAATCACAAGTAGGAGTGAACCCAATGAAGGATGTGATAACAATTAGGGTTTAAATATAAGAACCAACACCACGATTCCCCTCACTCTCTCTCCTCTTTCTCTTTCTATCCTCTCTCTTGTTGGGATGCCTTGCACAAACCTTAGGATCTAGCCTCCCTAAACAAACCAGAATTATGGATAATAAAGCAATGAAATAAATCAAAGCATCAATCACACACCACACAAGAGATTTTTACGTGGAAAACCCTCAAAGAGGTAAAAACCACGGGACCTCGTCCAGATCAACAATCCACTATGAAGTAGAACGTTACAATCTTCTTCACTCACGCAGGAGTGGATAAACAATAAGAGAAATAGAGAAAACGAAGAGATCTAACCGATTATGAGGACATAGAAGCACTGAGATACAAATTGCAAAGTAGAAAAACCTCCACGAGCAGAACCTCCCTTCTATAAGCTTCCTCTCTCTCTTTCTCCCTCTCTCTCACCTTTGATAGCCCTCTTGTATTTTTCTCATCAACACAACATACGTAGAAAAATCCTAGGGACCCTTTTTTATAGTTTTAGGAAACTCCTTTCCGCATCCTAGTTATGAAAGGACTTGCGCATCCTAGTTGCGAAAGGACTTGCACATCCCAGTTGCGAGAGGACTTTGCGCATCCCAGTTGCGAAAGGACAACGGGTCAAAAAAACCCATCATCTCTCTCCCTCTCTGTCTTTCTCTTTTCTCTCACTTAAGCTAAGGCATGAAATTCGTATGAAGAGAGGGGGTGCACAAATGAGAGCAATATATATATATATATATATATATATTACCGAAAGAGGGACATTTGACCCTATTGTCATGGTATTTGATATATCAACTATATAGGAGGTTGTTTCTAACTATTGAGGCCCACTTGGAGTGTACAAGTGGATCTACGCCATAGGATAGTCTGCCCTAGCGATGATCTATGTATGGATACAATCGGCTTGCCATTTAGATGTGATGATCAACTAGTATGATTAGAAGTTAGTTCAACAGTTAACAATCATCAATCGATGTCGCAACTATATAAATGTGTGTAGGATATTAAGTTAAGTTAATGTCCTAAATTTAGTCACGATCTAACGATCCGAAATCCATAACTTTGGCAAAAGTCGGATGTGGACAATTAACTTGAGTTCTTGATAGATTCTAAAGGTATTCGCACATCTCATGTGGTCACCTTGCAAGTCTAACTTGAATGATTCGATGCATAATCTCAGCTCAATTCCCATGACGGATGTTAAGCCCTCTAAGACGAACATCTTTTTATAGTTTCATGTCTAGCGGCCCACCAATAAGTGAGTAGAGCTTGTTTGGATAATCAGGACATTTCTGTAATAAAATAATTAATAAAATTTATTGTGTATGATTAAATAGGCTTGGATTACCTAAATTTGTGACATGATCCATTTGTAATGAGAAGAAATGGTGATTCAGTCCTAATCGCCCTAAATCATTGACTTGAAGGTCATAAGACACTTCAGTCAATACAATTTATGTGCATGGGACAATCCAGATTTAATCCATCGGTTATCTTAGCTTTAGGTAGACCTTTATTCAATTATGGTGATCTTGATTATTCAATGATAAGTCGGACAGATCGAATCCTCAGGTAGATAGATCACAAGGCTAGACCCAAGGTTTTGGTGATCGAGCATATTCGTTAGCTTCTTATGGTTAATTAATTGAATTTCTACGGTTCTTTACCAGTAACACCCGTGTATAGGATAAAATTGAATATTAAAGTTCAGTAAGTGACAAGATAAGCTAATTTTAGTGACAAAGATTTTGAGAATTTTTTAAATCCAAAATAACAAACATCTGGGACATTACACCATCTCAATGAAAACTCCCCTCAAGATTATACATCCATCATCATAGTTCAGTATAATTCACAATATTAAACAAGAAATATATAATATTTTCTCCATAATTCAAATCTTAGTTAATACATAAATGTATGAGTGCACATCGGCGTGGAGATGCACATCCAGCTAACACATGTGAATCGGCAATCACTAAAGACATTCATCAATATCATGATGCAAAAGAACTACCGCATAATGACCTGGCAGTCATGTAGGACAATCATCGACGTCACGACCCGACAGTCACATGGGACAATCATTGGCATTGGTGGAGTTCCAAACGTGCTATGAATGCATGATTAGCCCATCATTTATTAGTCTAATTTATAAAAGAACCAATTATGAAAACCCTTTACACTTAGTGGCCTTTTAAATCACCATACCATGAACAATTTAATAAACATTGTAAATATAAGTCCATTCACACACATAAAACAAAAGGGTTCATTACCCGTACTACTTAAGCATCCAACATGTCACAAAGTGATGACAAAATCATAAGAGATCATGGTATTAAGTCCATAAACAATATAGGCCAACTAAGTTTCAAGGTAAAGTCCAATAAGGTGTGTTATCAACAAAATAACACAAGGTATTCTCATGAATAGTTTTTCATACACATCCTTCACATGGATCATGTCTTAAATTGGGCCATTGACATGGGTAATCATGCCACATGTCCCAGGGTATATAAATTAGATTATAAACATCGTAGGTTTGTTCTTTATCATGGATTATATCAAACACCCCATCATGTAATTAAATAATGCACAAAGCAAACTATAGATCATGATACGAATCAAGATAAGGTCTAAGGCATGTATGCATAATTCACAACATGTTAAGATACATAGTAACCTATTAAACATGTTGTCTAAGCATGTTATACGGAAATTTTACATAAGAATGATAATCTTAACAAAACTATAACTATTCCATGAATTCTGGCGGAAAGCTTTAAGGAAAATTCTCACCTTTCAAGTCAAATCGCCATGATTGATCTCAAACTTTACGGGTACGCTATGGGCTGTCATAGATCAAGATTAGATAGTTAAGATGGGTAGATTGTGAATTGTTGGGTGATAGTGTATAGTGTAGGTTATGTGTGCTCTCATATACATATATAATAAATTAGATTTTTATGAAAATACCTGAGAACTTTCAATACTTGGGTATTGAAAAGCTTAGGGAGTTATAGTCTACCCATTAAAAGAATTTCATCCTCAAAATTTAACACTTCTACGATGAATATGGATGAGTGGATGAGATTACTCTAATTACAGTGTATCCATTTGTTCGTTATGTTCCTTGCAAGTTAGATTTATGTGTAAAAGTGTGTACAATTGGCTATGCGAACTCAAGGTATTGCAGTCCACCCTGTAGAGCCCTAGCTGTGCCAAATAGAGGTCAACACTTTAACTGTCACCTGCCACGTGACACAACTTGTAGTGAGTGCTCCATTGAGTCTAGTTGTAGCTCGAGTCCCTCGGGTTTAAGCTAAAATGGTTCCTACAGTATTTTAGGTATGGACTTGTGCTCAAAATTGGGCTTGGTTTTAGGTAGGACTTGAGCTAGGTTTTTAACTTTGATCTTGGTAAATAATTAGTGGTATGGAAAATTAGGTATCATCCATGTGTCAAGCTTGCTATGATCAAGTCTCCTCCGCTGGGTGAGGTGTCTACAGTGAGGATCTACCTAACGCACTTTGTTTTAGAGGAGTAACTCTCTATGTTGCATGATCCCCTATGATTGCCTATAAGATAGGTCATTGCATTGAGTAGTTGCCCTACGCTTTTAACAACCTCATGAGGAAATTGCATGGAATTGTATACCACGACTACGTGTGGAAACTTAGCGGAGCTACAGAATGAAGGCTATTTCCCAAAGGGGGGGGTGATTAAGACCATATAAAAATTATGCATTTCAAATAAAATTGCCTACTTAAACTAAGGCAATTAACTCTAAGGCTTCTAAGCCAATAGAAGGTCCAATCACATAGACTATAAATGATATGACATTCAAATAACTAGTTAAAAATGATAGTATACATGTGTGTATGGGTTGTGCTATCTATCAACTCATAACATTCATCTAATCATGGATACATATAATTAAACATTCAATCACATAAGCATAATTAAATAAGTGCCCAAAGACAATCACAAACACAACATGTATAGTGGTTTATTTTCCCTACTCTACTCCTGACGGACGCACTCAATGCATGAGTGTACCATATTTCACTATCGGAGGTTTTAAATCAGGTTCACCTCCAACCTTTACAATCCTACACAAGGACTAGCTCCCTCGGAGACTTGCATGGTTTTCTATAAGCTCGCCACGAACATCGGTTATAGTCTAAGGATCTACATTTACTCTCGTCGGAGGATCCCTCGGAGACTAACAAGTACACACCCATGTTGAATTACCTATACAAGGACTTTGATTTAGGTCCTACACAAGAACCTAAGAAAGTTTGACAATTCAAACTCTACACTCAATCCTACACAAGGAGTGTACATGAACTCTTATAAATGATAACTTGCTTGTCGGATTGAGCCTCTATTGTAGTGCCTTCTTGGGTTGCTTGATTGATGCTCTCATATGCTTCAATCATCTCCCCTTCGCTCCATTGATCATTGATATTGCTGCATTGTCAATGCTTTTGTTTCTTGTTCTTTATTCCTTGATGCTCCATCTCATATACTTGTTCTTTATTCCTTGATGCTCCACCTCCACTTGTGTCTTTGTTCTTCAACTTCCAAGGGCTCAACCAATTACATGACGCATGAACTCAAGTGATTGACAAATAAGGTGCATAAATTAGTCACTAACACATGAGTCTACCACACTATAATTCATTAGGTTGAGAGTTGTGTCAGGATAAAGTCACTTGGGTTGTCCATTTACCAATCGACTTTTCAATTATAACACTATGGTCTTAGACTTTTTTATGACTTGAGGTACAGTTGCGCTAACTTGAATATACTTAGTTACGCATTCCAAGACAATCAGACCATATTCCACTTATGATTTCGAAGAAAACCAATAATTTGAAGAAGACTAAAACTAATTATTAATGTAATGTCAGTACCAATAAGGGAGTATGGTGGATTTTCAAGTGCCTCAAATATTGTGTGTATTTGTATTTTTTGAAAATTTTAAAGTTTTTTTAAAAGGTGCCCACCTGTAGAATATCTTTCCATGGTATTTTTATTATAATTTTTTTTGGTAAATTTCTCCAGACTATATATTTTGAAAAGATTAATCCGATTTCACGCGGAGGCATGGTTAACTAGTTTTTATTCAACCTTTCTTTTTTTATTTTTTGAATAAGCCTGATTTGTCCTTCCATCTCCACTAGGGATTTCAATGGTCATAATCAAAGTTGGTTCTTGTTAAAGAATTTTTTATTTTATATTAAAAAAAAATCTGGTCCATCGTCTCACCATTCAACGATTGTGATTGAGACATGTTTTTTATTGAGCAGGTGCATTATATAGTGTCATCCATCTTCTGATGTGCTTTTATTAGCATAGTGATCATACGAGCCATGGGATATTGCTTTTTTTGAAGAGAGATTCAATTCTTAGGAGAGAGAGAGAGAGAGAGAGAGAGAGAGAGAGAACCTCAATAAAATGTGAAAAGGTGAGCTATTGATGTCCAAGAGGGGGGTGAATAGGACAATGCCAAATAATCAAAATAAAAATGGAATATATAAAGAATATAAAATCTCAATCGCTTAAGTATTGAAACCTTGATTCCAAATAATTCGTAAGACAACTTTCACCTAAAATATTAAGCAGGACAACTTTATTTCACGAATGTCTTTAAAATTAATCTTTCAAACTAGTAAGAGAAGATACAACATTCACCACAAAGAATGAAATAGAAATAGCATTCACTACCAAAAAAGGAATAAAGCATTCACCACAAGGCATAAGGAGTTATAATGGTTCGGTACTTAAAACAACCACACCTTCTCCACTCTTAAAATTACTACCCTCGTAATTTTGGCTTTCACTATCTCAATATTTTCACAGGTTCACCTTAACAACGTTGTACAGTTCCTTGTGATTTTGACGAGCTCACCATAATAAAATCCCTTTTGTGATTTTCATAGGCTATCACAAACAAAACCCATTTTGTGATTTTCACAAGATATCACAAATCAACGCACTGAGATTTTTATAGGCTATCTCAGAAAAACCTAAATGAAACAAAACAATAGAGTACTTATCTCCAAATATAGATTCAAAAATGCAATAGAAGCTTGTAGCAGAGATCTTCTTTCTTGTATGTAAATGAGGCAGTATTCGCTCAACAGAAAGAGTATAGGGTTCTAAAGTATTTTAGAAATTAAAAACCCAAATGCTACTGATTCAATTCTCTTAAATCTTAAGAGGAGTATAGACTACTCTTTAAAATGAGATTGAAATAATCTTGAGAAAAGGTATTGAATAAGCTTAAAAGGAATTTATAAATACCGTATAATATGCTTGATGAGGACCTGAGCTTCTCTCTCACTTACAGAAGGTTTAGAGTGATTTTTCGTTGTAGTTTAGAACGAGAGAAGGCCTCTATTTATAGCCAAAGGGTTTGGAAATTCGGCTAGCATAAGAATAAGTTCAGCTGGCCGGATTTCACCGGATTAGTTCTAACAGCTATCAGATTGCGCAGGATAAGATTTATCCAAAATTTGGCTGGCCGAATTCTCACGAAATACAAAAGATTGCATTGTTGGAATTTGACACGAACTTCACTTGAGCTCGCCAAATTTCAGGTATAGGCTAGCTGAATCAAAAGTTAGGATGGCAAAATTTTCAACAGATTTTGATTTTTACCCTGAACTTGAAGTTAGGCTGGCTAAACCAGAAGTTAAGTTGGCCGAACTCCAGAGCAAATACACTATAGATAACCCAAAATGAATGGATTTTTTAAAGTACCTAACCTAAGGTCTTTCTAGGGTTATATCACCTCTTGTTTAGCAAATACAAAGTTCAACTAGTCTTGAAATCGAGTGATGTCTTCTTAAGATGATAAGTCAATCTTGAGCTGATCTCCAGACGTGTAGAGTAGTTGCGATCTAGTTGTTCTTGCGATCTGACCAATATCACTTTTGTCTCATGAAATTTGACAACATTATGTGTGTTAAACATATAATCACTTACAAAATGATATAAAAATTAGCGTAAAGGGAGTGAGACTTACATGAGCAATGGACTGAGGTTGTTGTCTGCTCGGGCATTTTGAAGAAGTGCCCCATGGCTTGAATGATGCAACTTGTAAAGATGGACATTTTTTTATGGGTATTTGTTTATTTTACATGCTTGTGTGCCCATTTTGTTCTTTAAAAAAAAAAAATGTTTATCTACGAAAGAAGTGAAATAAAGTCTTTTTGTGGGAGCTTATCTATACGATTCATGGTTTGGATTCGATGCTTGGGCTTATATGGATTCGATATTTAAACTCAATCATGTGTCACATGATGATTTTTCTAGGTTGACTCCTAGGGAGTTACGATATTCTTAAAAAGTGTTTAAGGGAAATTTCGTCCTAAGTGTGAGTGGGATTGAAGGATCTTGAAACATTGTGATTGTCATATCTGTCTACTAGGGTTGTATGCCTATTTGGATTTATGATTTCCTTTTTTTTTCTTCTTTTTTCTTTTAATTTCTAACCATAATTTCCCAAAGCGCCTTTTTGGATCTTCACCATGTTCGACCTGCCTATCATTTTTACGTGTGGTGCTCTTTCGGGTTTCATCACATCCCGAGTATTTAATCTTACATATCCCTTAGTAGTTATGCCTTTTGCCCTTAGGGCCCTTTCAAGTTTTCACCAATTCCTCTTATGCCTCCTCTATTTTTACTCGAGGCACCCTTTTAAGTTTTCACCTTACTCATTTTGCTTTGGATGCACCTTTTATCTTTTTTTTTTTTTGAGAGTTTCGGTTGATAATTGAATTTCCTCATTGCGGGCCAAAGGGTATCTTTTCGAGTAGTGCGAATCTTTAAACAACATGACCCAAGGCTTTAGACCGCTCTGAGAAGCTTTTATGGTGGGGAGAGGGGCTTGCCCCCTTTGGGTTAATTTTTTTCCTTCTTCTTTTTCCTTTTCTCCTTAGGGCTTTTTTTTTCCATCTTGTTTTTCTTTTCTTTTTTACTACATGCCCTTATTATGCTCAGAGCTTGTGCTATTTTCCTTCTCTCTCTTTTTTTTTTTTTTTTTTTTCCTTTTCTCCTTAGGTCTTTTTTTTTTTTTTTTTTTTTAGGGGGGGTGGGGGATGGGATTTCTCATACTGGCTATCCATGATAAATTTTAACGTTATTAGCATTGATGGACTCAGGAAAGTCTTTATCCCTCATAGAGGTGAGGTGAAGAGCGACTCCTCAAAAGGCTTCTTAGATAACTAGTGGGCTATCCCAGATGGGTTTGAACTTGCCCCTAGTATTAGGCAGGTGGGTGGAATGAGTCTTTTTATTACCATGTCCCCTATTCTGAAATTTTTTGTTTGCACCCAATTGTTGTATGCTCTTATGATTATCTTTTAGTAGCTCTGAGATGACACAGTGCTAGCATGTGCTTTTTGCTGGCCAAGTGTAGTTGATCATATTAAGCTTGTAACACTCTACTCCTTTAATTTCACTCTCCATCAGTATGCATTGTGATTGAATCTCCCCTTTGACTGATAGTACTGTCTTCATGACATGGCACCCGTTGCAGTGTGCACGAACATTTAATACGCCCAAAGTGCATAAGGAAGCATTTCTGACCAATTGCAATAGATCTTGACCATCTTCTTGAGAATGCAGATGAGTGTTTTGTTAGCGGCCCCATCCTCACTATTCATTTGTGAGTGGTAGGGGCTTGACCGATGTCATCTAAATTTGAATTGCTTGAGGAAATTCTTCGTTTTTTGGTTGACGAAGGGTGTGCCATTATTTATGACAATGACTTGTGGGATTCCACAATTGATGTTGTTATGATAGCATAAGATGCTACTTCCACACATTTCATGAAGTAATTGTTTATCACAAGGATGTACTTATGGCGTTGGATGCTTTTGGGCTCACTTTTCCAATGGCGCTGATACCTCCACATTTAGAATTGTCAAGGTGTTGTTAGGTTATGAAGTTCAGAAGTGATTACGTGGATCCAACTCTCATGCTATTGGCATTCGAAGCATTTCCTGACATGCTGACAGCAATCTGACTCTATAGACATCTAGTAGTATCCATGTCATAGGATCCTCTTTACCATCATGTGTTTATTCATTTGCGGACAACAAACTCCATTGTAGACTTCATACGTGATTTCACTAATTCTGTTTCATCAATACATCGTAGCACGACCTAGTAAAGAGATTTGCTTATACAGAATGTCATGCAAGGATTATGATTTGGGCTATAAGACATTAAATGATGTGAAAACCTATAAGTGATGTATCTTCAAGGTACGTTTGATCTTTTAGGTATTGCTTGATGTTGGTGCATTAAGGGTGGTTGTTTATGTGACAATCTAGCCTTTTCAATTTATAAGCGGGACACTAGGTCTTGGTCGAGTCTAGGCATCTTTTATGGGGAAAGGTGAATTCCACAATCACTATTTCAAGAACTTGATCACCCTCTGCCTATTTTTCGAGGATATAATTTTTTCAATGTGCACTTCCCTAAGAATTTCAGATGCCTCATTTCATGATCTTAAAGTCGTCATGAATGACGTGAGCTTTTGAATCAAACTTTTCAAGGAGGTCCTCTAGTTCAATAGTTGGATCACCATTTTTAGCATCCTTAACTTCTTCTAATCTAATGAATTCAAAGTCTAATTCTAGATTGAAATTGTAAAAGTTGACTTTGATTTATATGGCTCAACAGACGAGCTTAGCAGCTTATTACTTGGATTTACTAAAAACTTTTCTTGATTTTTAGGATTTTCGATTTTTTTAAAGCTTGAATCTTTTTTTTTTTTTAATGTTTGGATTTTGAGCATTTCCTATTTTTTACTATTTTGAAATTTTTTTAATGCTTTTTGGTTTTGAGCATTTCTTGATTTTTTTGGAGTTTTAAAATTTCTGAATGTTTTAGATTTTATGCATTCATTGATTTTTTAGAGTTTTGAAATTTTTTTTATGTTTAGATTTTATATATTTTCTTATGTTTTTTAGTTTTCAATATTTTAATTTTTAGGAATTTTTTATTTTTATGGGCCTTGAACAGATGGCACTATGAACTAAGGGCTACCTTTATTGAAACAAGCATCCTTAGAGAATTACCTGGCCAATTTTACCGTCATGGGGCTGCGAACCGATTATTGCCCTATACTCTTCCACCCCAAGAGGCAGGGGTAAAGAATGTAGTAGACAGATATTCACCATTAAGCCTAAGCATCATGGTGAATCTTAGCTTGGGTTCCATGTTGGTGTTGAATGTGTTAGCTTCTCGGTCCTCCTCGAGGCACTGGAATTCTTCGGGTTCTTGCAACTTGGGTGGGAATTGAATTGTGGTCCAATCAAGGGAGGGTAATTTTTACCCCTTGTTTAGGTCCTCGTTGAGTAATTGTGTTAGGGTCAGCCCTCTCATTTGGTTATCCACGGTGGAGTTTAGCCTATCATCGAGATGAATGAACCTTGTAGTGATGAATCTGATTGGTGTACATAGAAAGGGATCGTCCTCCTCTCCATGGCCTCATTCTTTTCTAAGAAGTTGCCATATTTGCCTCTCAACTCGAGTAGGCTAATATCCTAGTCCTGTCATTCCTGGATTTTCTCGAACATCAACAACTCAGGCCGAGTCTTGGCATTTAAGCTGATAATAGGAGCTTTGGTGCTCGACAAGAGGAATACATACTTGATCCGATATGAGACATGATCGGTATGTAGCCCATAGTTTCAATTTCGAAATTGTGGTATGGAATGTCCTTTTCAGAGTGCAATATGTTTATGACTAGGATCTCTAGCTTGACAGGATAGGTTGCTTTTATAGGGAAGATTTGTTAAGGATTAGCTAGAATGGTGGGGCACTTCGTCTTTGAAAACATATTTGACTATTTGGTGAAGAGTCGAAAGTATGGCCCCAACTCTGTGAAGGTAAGATCGACCAAGAAGGAGATTGAACGAAGTTAAAATGTCCATGACTTAAAATGCAATGGTTGATTTGTCTGGACCAGTCTGCATATCAACACTAATTTCTCCCTTGACCTGCCTTTAGGAGTTATCAAATGCTCTCGTATCCATATTGCTTGGCCTATACATGGATGGTTCCACCCCTAAGTACTTAGTCGTCCATAGCTGGCATGCATTCAAGTTTAAACCATTATTAATTAGCATGAGTGAGACTTTATAGTCTTTATAATGAACGGTTATGTTCAATGAATGCCCATGGTTGTGCCCTTCAAGTGGGAGCTCCATGTCTGAAAAGGTAATGGCTCGTGGTGCTAGGAGTTGCCCGATCATGTACGCAATCATTTTGAGTGGTATTTTCATGAAAGATGTGCATCATTTAGGTGCTTAACAAACATTTCATGATGCATCTATGATGTGCAGAGGAGTTCCCAAATAAAATTTATGAAGGAATCATTTTAAGTTGGGTCACTACATCATGGGCATCTTTAGCTTTGGAGGCAAGTCCTATCAAAGGTCCTTTGGGATCACCCTTAGGGATATCTCTCTAGAGGCCACACCCATTGGGGTTCATGTTGCCCACCTCGGCAAGTTTTGAATAGTGCCAAGGAATTGCTTTGTTATCGAAGGCGGGAATCATGCATCCTTGAAGAACCATCAAGTGGTAGGGGCTTAACAATGAATCGGAGTAACTAATTAACTGAGCTTTCATTGCATACTGAGGGACCCAAGGAGGGAGTTAAGACTCTGACCCTGGAAGACAATTGACTGGGTGGTCAGGCATCTTGACTTGGCCAAGGTATACGTGAGGTAAAAAAATTTAGTTCGGGTGCCCTTTTGTAAAGGATGAGGGGTTGGCTAGACTACTATGGATTGTAGTTGAGAGTTGGACTGAATGCCAACTGGGGGGAACTTCCATTGGGGATCATGGGTGGCTTGGTCCACAACTGTTTGGAGACTGGATTCAGATTGTAAATTGGTTCAAGCGCCATTCCCTAGAGGACCAGCGACTAATTGCCCCATGAGTAGTTAGAATTGGAGAATAGCGGTATGTTGGTTCAGGGGCCTTCTCTAGAGGACTAAAGGTGCATTGGTCCATGATTAACTGGGAGCTAGAGTGTATGTTGGTTCTAGGGAACAAGATGGTGCCTCTTATAAGACAAGCGGTGTGAATTCCCCATGGGAGTTGATGGCATGGTTATATTAGGTTGGATGGGAAAGAGATTCCTACTTGGTGAGATTAACGAGAGGGGTGCCCAATGCTTTGAGACTTACTTGATGTTGTGGAAGGGGATTTTAGAGTATACTATTAGTAGTTATGTTAGAAGTTGCAATTGAAATTTTCTTTTGGTTGATGAAATTTTGAATTGCATGTTTCAATGTGAAATAATGATCCTTGGTACAACTCCTGGATTGAAGGAACATGCAATACTCATTCTCATTATAGTTTGACTACAGAGGGTTTGGCAGGGGCTTGGGCTATAGTGGGGCAAGGAGTTGTCCCTGGACTAGCATACTAGTACACCACTATAGGGTTGAACTAATGATGTGAAGAGCCCAGGTTCGCAAGCCATACCCGTTTGCCGATTTTAAGTGGAGTATTGTGGATTCCACTTTGTTGTTATTTTCCCTGTTGGAGAGAGAATGATGTGCCTTAAGCGGAGGTAACAAGATAGTTCACTTCAATTGGATAGTGGGCGGGCACATTTTTGTTCATGGTCCTTTACCCTTGGCTTTCCTTAAAGTTGGAGGTTTTTTTTAAAAAAAAAAAAAAAATTTTAATACAGGAGTGGCTTGGTGATGCTAAGGGGAGATAATCCTTGCAACATATTCAAGCTCTACTTGTCCTCGACACGAATGAGTTGTATGAAGTTAGCATATTGGTACAAGATCAAGTATCTAGAGATTCTTGAGTTCACCAAGTGAATGATCATGGGGATTTTCTCTTCATCATCAATTGGTGGTTTTATCCATGCGGCCATGGCACACCGTCGTCCAATGTAAGCTGGCAAGGACTTGTCATTCTTTTGTCTTAAGGTAGAAAGATTCCCTCTTCTTACTGTTACATTTAGATTGTATGCGAAACAATCTATAAATGCTTGGGCAAGTTGTTCTCAAATCCTGATCCAATGGTAATCAAGTGACGTGTACTAATCTAGTGTGTCACCTTTTAAAGAATTTTGAAATAAATGGATTAATGCTCCGTCATCACTTGCCATGGCATCAAGCTCTCCACATAATGCTTTAAGGTGGACTATGGGCCATCCCATATCGTCCTGTTGTTTGAACTTTGGTATCTTGAAGTTTTGAGACATCCTGGCATCCGAGAAGGGATAAATATCCTTAAATTTGGTGGACAAAAGATCCATCCCATGTTGCTTCTGGAGTTTGTTTCTCATGGCTCCAAGTTGTTCCTGAAAGTGTTCTCGAAGCTGGTCAATTTCAAAGGCTTTGTTGCCCCTTGTGATGTATTTGAATAGTTTCCTTCTCATATTGATCACCCTTATCACCACCCCTATAACTTCCATTAGGAGGAGACTAGATTTAACTGTTGCTCCCATTAGGGGAGTTTGCTGTATTGGATTTGGGAAGGTAGATTGTGAATGATAAGAAATTTCGATTATGGGAGAGTATGTGCTAGGATTTGAGATTGACTCTCGTTAATGAGAGTACGTTCTAGGATTTGAACCTAGCTCCCATTAAGGGTATTTGTCAAAATTTGACTCTGGTTCCTGTTATGGGGAGTAGAGCTATACACGAATCGAGTTAGCTTGGCTAGCTCGATTGACTCAACTCGAAAAAGTTCGATTCGAAACTGAGTTCGAGCCAAGTCAAGTTGATTTTTTTAGCTTAAAAAAATTTCGATCCGAGTTGGAGCTTGGCCGAGCTCGACTTGACTCGGATTGAACCCTAACTCGAACTCGAATCAAACCAGTTCGGTGACTTAGTTATTTTGATATTGATGTTTCTCGGCAAGTGTTTAATGAAATGACTCAACAAAGTGTCGGCTGGTGGCGAGGAAGGTATGGATATGAAACAAATACCCTTGTATCTTGGTTTTTTATGTTACTTACTAAGTGTTTGATGAAATACCTATAAATCGACGGTGCTGCTTTACATTCCATGATAAATTGAAGGTGCACTCCATATGTTTGAGAAAACCCCATAGACGCTCGGTCTTCACTCGAACTTGGCTCGAACTGGATCGAGTTACTGATTGAACCAAGCCAAGCTGGTCGGTCAGGCTCGAGGACCGAGCTGAGCTGAGTTTGAGCTGGGGTCAGCTAATGGCCAAGTCGAGCTCGTGTACACCTCTAATGGGGAGTTAACTAGAATTGATCATTACATTGACTGATTGATTGGGGTACTCAGTGGTTGCATTGACATACTTTGGGCAAAGGATGAGCTCCTCTATCCTTTTCAGGTTGACCTCTTATGGGGAGAGTTACAAGTTTCGTGATATGGGACCCCAAGGAGATGGAGAATTGACAAATTCACTTTTAGTAGGCATGGTGGTCTGGGATTGGGGTGATGATGACGACATGCTTGGTGGAAGCATATTTTAGAAAGTGGTGACCGGTGAATGATTTTTGGGCCCAATGGTTATAGATGAACCTTCTGCCTTTTATTTGCTGGACCATGCTTGACCCTTCTCTCTCTCTCTCTCTCTCTCTCTCTCTCTCTATTCATGTAATAGCAAAAAGGAAAAGAAAATTATAGAAAGTACAAGGAAAATATAGATGATTCTACCCCTAAATACTTAGTAGTCCATAGTCGACATACATTCAAGCTTGGACCATTATTAATTAGCAAGAGTGGGGCTTTGTAATCTTTATAACAAATGGTTATGTTTAATGAATGCTCATGTCCTACGGGTGGGAGCATCTTGCTTGAGAAGGAAATTGCTCACGGTGGTAAAAGTTGCCTGATGATATACATGACCATTTCAAGTGGTGTCTCTTGAAAGCTATGTGCAACGTTTAAATTTTTACCTATTACTCAAGGACCCATACTTCATGGTAGCCCCTCAGAAACCCTACCTGTGTCGAGCTTGGGTCAAGTTGCATAATATTGATCCCACTGTTTCCTATAGTGTTGCCTACCTAAGATTTGGATTTACTTCATTTTGGTAATTGTGCCATAAAATGAGCCATCAAAATGTAAGGTGCACACATCACGGTAGGCCTGTAGTCAGGATCCACCCACCTCGATCCACTGAAGTCGTGCCCTTCGCACCAGGATGCGGATTGGGTACTACCCTGTTGCGCAGCACGCCAACAACGTAGTGAACCGAGATTCAATCTCAAGTCTCACCCACAAACAATAAACAAGAAGAAATATAAACTAGAAAAAGAATCAAAGCATTCCAAATAAACCACAAGATATGATATACATGGAAAAACCCCAACAAGGGTAAACAACCACGGATGTAAACTTCCACTATGAAAGAAAATGAAGATTACAAGGTAATATACTAACCTCTCCCTTGGAAGTACATAGAAAACCTTTTGCCTACACCTTAGAATTATTTCTCATACCATAGAAAAGTCCTAGGGACACCTATTTATAGTTTAGACAACTTCCCTTTCGCACCCTTGCGAAAACCGACTCAAATTTCCTCAGTCTACATCAAATCCGGAAATGAATCTACGTAACCTCGACTGGTCGAACAAACTGCTCGACCGGTCGAGCAGACCCCACGACCTGTCGAGCATGGCCCACGATTGATCGAGCACCTCAGACCCTAAATATTGATGCTTGCTGGACTTTGAGTCGAGCCAGTCTACGATTACTCACGACTGGTCGAGTCGACTACACGACTGGTCGAGCGGACTACACGACCGGTCGAGCAGGGGCCACGACCGGTCATGCAATCCTCAGATGTGGCTCCACTTCTCAACAATCTCCCACTTGAAGACACATCGCCATAAACCTTTGTCTTCTTCATCCGGAATGCACCACCTCCCCATCTTCAAGCTTGAAGACCAATTAAAGCTGAACAGAGATTCAGCTTCTCCTGTGTGACTGCCTTGGTCAACATATCCGCAGGATTCTCATTTATATGAATCTTCTCCAGAGCAATTGATCCATCTTTCAATAACGAACGTATGAAGTAATATTTGATGACAATATGCTTGGTCCTTAAATGAAAAACTGAATTCTTAGCCAAGTATATTGCACTCTGACTGTCACTGTACAGCTTGCAATCTGCTTGCTTTTTACCCAACTCTTCCATAAAACCTTGCATCCACACCATCTCCTTGCACGCTTCTGTAGCCGCAACATATTCTGCTTCTGTCGTACTGATAGATACTATCTTCTGTAACTGAGAGACCCAACTGATTGTAGCACTACCTAGAGAAAAAACATAACCTGCAGTGCTTCTTCTGCTGTCGATATCTCCTGCCAAATCTGAATCCACGTACCCTTGTAACTTGATTTTCGATCTATCATAATACAACCCTACATCCTTAGTACCTACTAGGTATCTAAGGACCCACTTAACAACTTTCCAATGTTCCTTCCCGGGGTTGTTCATGAACTTGCTAAAAACTCCCACTGCTTGAGCAATGTCTGGTCTCGTGCTTACCAAGCATACATAAGACTCCCAATTGTTAATGCATTGGGACTTTAGCCATGTAGTCTTGTTCCTCCTGCGTCTTTACACCTTGCTCCTTAGATAGCTTGAAGTGATTGACTAATAGAGTGCTAACCAGCTTAACACCTCCCATATTGAATTAATCAAGTACCTTGGTTATGTACTCTGCCTGTGACAAAACTAATTTCTTGTTTTTCCTGTCACACTTTATCCTCATGCCTAAGATTTGTTTTATAACTCCTAAATCCTTCATGGCAAATTCTTTAGACAGTTATCTTCTAAAATCTGAGATGTCCTTCATGCTTGAACCGACTACAAGCATATCATCAACGTATAGAAGAAGGATGATGTATGACGTGTCAAATTTCTTCAAGTAACAATAGTGGTTTGCATAACATCTCCTAAAACCGTTTTTTGACATGAAACTGTCGAACTTCTTGTACCACTACCTCGGGGCCTACTTTAGGCCATATAGACTCTTCTTCAGTCTGCACACTTTGTTCTCCTTTCCTGGTGCCACGTATCCTGTCGGCTGATGCATATATATCTCTTCTTCAAAGTCTCCATGAAGAAATGCTGTCTTAACATCTAGTTGCTCTAAATGTAAGTCCTATGTAGCCACTATACTCAAGACCATGTGAATCGTAGACATTTTCACCATAGGTGAAAATATTTCAGTGAAACCGATACTTGTCTTTTGTTGAAACCCTTTCACAACCAATCTAGCCTTGTACCATTTCGAACCATCGTGCTCCTCCTTCAGTCTGTAAACTCACTTGTTATGAAGAGCTTTCTTACCCTTAGGTAGAGTGACTAGCTCCCATTTATGATTAGACTCAATAGAGTCCATCTCATCATCCATGGCCTGCTCCCACTTAACCCGTGAATCTGACCGTAACGCCTCTTCAAAACACTCTAGCTCACCATTATCTGTCAGCAGTAGATAATGTAAAGAGGGTGAGTATCGGACCGTGGGTCTCCTCTCTAGAGTAAACCTCCTCACAACCAGTGTATGCGGCTCTGCCTCATAATGCTCTTGTGCATGATCTTCGTGTGCCACTGTAACACCCGTGTCCGGTAGCTCTTCTAACTCTACGAATTCATTTTTCTCGGCCTTATTTTCCTGCACATTGTCCTTATGCATCACTTTTTCATTGAAGACTATGTCCTTGCTTCTAATGATTTTCTTATTTTCTGCATTCCAAAATCGGTAGCCAAAATCATGCTGCCCGTAGCCTATAAATGTGCACCTCCTGGACTTCGCATCCAGCTTGTTTTTGTGCTCTGCATCAATGTGAACATATGAAGTACAACCGAACACTTTGAGATGTGTAAGGTTCACTTCTTTCCCAATCCATGTTTCTTCTAGTAGCCCATCATCCAATGGTACTGAGAGACTTCTATTGATGAGATATATGACAGTATTCACAGTATCTGCCCAAAAGATCTTAGACAACCCTGCATGTAACGTCATGCTCCTGGCACACTCAAGGATGGTCCTGTTAATACGCTCAAGCACACCATTCTGCTCTGATGTCCCTGGAATCGTTTTCTTATGTTTGATTCCATTTGCCGCACAATACTCCTCAAACCTCTTATCCCAGTACTCCCCCCCATTATTAGATCTGAGACATTTTACTGTTTTACCTGTCTCATTTTCTACCATAACTTTCCACTTCTTAAATACATAAAATACGTCGGATTTATGTTTTAAGAAATAGACCCACAGTTTTCTACTAGCATCATCAATAAAGGAAACAAAATAACGTGAGCCACCAAGAGATAATACTTGTGCCGTCCTCACACATCAGTGTGTACAAGATCCAGTAGATGTGTCTTTGGAGTGCGTCCTGTCTTCTTGAATCTTACCTTCTTTTGCTTTCTATACACGTAGTCCTCGCAGAATTCCAAGTCAATAGACTTCAGCCCTGGTAGATTCCCCTTTGACAATAGAACTTTCATCCCTTTTTTACTCATATGTCCCAACCTCTGATGCCATAACTGCCCATTCACTTTAGTTGATGCGACTGCGAGTGAACTATACGATCCTAAAGTCACGTACAAAGTACTTTTCTTTTTGCATCGATATATCACCAATGTACCTTTTGTGATCTTCTAGGAGTCACTAGTGAATGTCATCACATAACCGGTATTGGCCAACTGCCCCACTGAGATCAGATTCCTTCTCAAACTCGGTACATGTCTGACATCCTTCAATTTTAATGTCGTTCTATCTTTCTGATTTATATGAACGTCTCTCTTTCCAACAATACTGTATGGCTCATCATCACCCAGGTAGACTCTCCCGAAGTTTCCTGACACATAATCACGTAGAACTTCCTTACATGAGTGGCATAAAACGAAGCACCCAAGTCTATAACCCAAGACTCATTCCTCGCATCAAGAGACAAGATCAACGCCTCTGTCTCACTCTCCTCAGATAAATTTACTGAATTCTTCCCACCTTGAGAACTTCCTTCTTGTTTCTTAAGCGCCCTGCAATCATGTTTCATGTGCCCCTTCTTGCCGCAATGCCAACACTCGTGTTTGTCTTTCGGTCCCTTGGACTTATTCCTCGACTTGGAACGCCCGTGTTTATTGCCTCATTTGTTTAGTAATTTTCTTCTTCCTTCAATATTCAGAGCATTCCCTGAATCCCTTGAAACTCCTGATGCCTTTCTTCTAGATTTTTCGCTGAGAATTAGATCGGCCACATCATCAAATTTTAGCTTTGTCGACCCTGAGGAATTGCTCACAGCAATCACCAAACCATCCCAACTGTTTGACAAACTAGACAAGATCAATAACGCCCTGACCTCATCCTAAAAAATAATACCAACGGATTCCAACTGGCTCGTGACTGTATTAAACTCGTTTAAATGTTCAGCCACGCTCCCACCATCTAACATCTTCATGTTGAATAGCTGTTTCATAAGATGAAACTTGTTGGACGCTGAGGGTTTTTCATACATGGTGGCTAGGGCTTTCATTAATTCTTTTGTGGTTTTCATCTTGTATATATTGAAGGCGACGCTCTTAGACAAAGAGAGTTGGATCATTCCTAAAGCCTTCCTATCCAGTAAAAACAATTTATCATCTGTCATCTTTTCTAGTTTCTTCTCTTTTCCTCCTAGAGGAATATGGAGGTTCTTCTGATACAGATAATCCTCCATTTGTATCTTTTAGAAGGTAAAGTTTAAACTATCAAACTTCTTAATTCTAGTCTTCCCTTCTTCTGTCATCGCTCCCAAATAGAACTAAACCAATAACTCTGATACCAATTATTGTGCAGCATGCCAACAACGCAGTGAACCGAGATCCAATCTCAAGTCTCACCCACAAGCAATAAATAAGAAGAAATATAAACTAGAAATAGATCAAAGCAATCCAAACAAACCACAAGACAAGATATATGTGGAAAAATCCCAAACTAGGGTAAAAAACCATAGATGCAAACTTCCACTATGAAGAATAACAAAGATTACAAGGTAATATACTAACCTTTCCCTTAGAAATACAGAGAAAACCTTTTGCCCATACCTTAGAATAACTCCCCAATATTCACCTTAACCCTATAATATTCCTAGGGACACCTATTTATAGTTTAAGCAACTTCCCTTTCACACCCTTGCGAAAGGCGACTCAAAAATCCGCAATCCGCATCAAATTTGGAAACGAATCTGCATAATCACGACTGGTCGAGCAGACTGCACGACCGGTCGAGAGGACCCTACGACTGGTCGTGCTAGGGCCACGACCGGTTGAACACCTCGAAACCCAAAATTGATGCTCGCTGGATTTTAAGTCGAGCTAGTCCACCGCTGGTCACGACCGGTCGAGTGAGCTCCACGATTGGTTGAGCAGGGGCCACGACCGGTTGTGCGCGGCCCCAGATGTGGCTCCACTTCTCAACACTACCCCACCTGTCTTGAGCTCAACACAAGCTGGGCTTCCAAGGGGCCCACAACTTTGTATTTATTTATCAACATCATTCATTCACTTTTCTATATTATTTGCATATTATCTTCAAAATGAGGTGGATTCAAATCTCAAGTGGACCACACAATGGAGTAAAAACATTCACCGCTCAAAACATTTTATGGGAGCTGCAGAAGTCTTGGATTAATAATATTGTTTCTCTTCATCCAGGTCTAAGTGAGCTCATGAACTGGTTGTGCGGCAAATAAAGATCATGGTGGGCCCTGAAAAGGCTGGAACCGTGTATGTTATTACCACCGCTGCTTCCTGTGGTGTGGTATGCTCGATCTTTAGACGTGAGTCGTGACTGACTTTTTTGACGTTCTTACTAAAATGATATGGAAAAATGGATGGACGGTGTGGATCAACCCATAAAACACTGGCCCTTCAGAATCCCAGCCTGGATGGACGGTGTGGATCAACAAGTAATCCAGTCGTGCACGCTAGTGCCACGCTGTCACCGACCGAAGAGCGATTCCGTTAAAACGTGACGGGCCCTCTCTCTCCCATCTCCAAAACTCTCTCTCAAATCCATAAGTCTGCATTTTGGGTGTTTTTACCTAAATTAGGGTTTCTCTGGTTTCTCGTTTATTAAGCCAGAGAAAACCTCTCTCTCAAATCCACGTCATTCTGGATTTTGTGCGTTTTTGCGTAAATTAGGGTTTCTATCGATCTTCTCCCGACCAGGTCAGATTCCTCTGCACCTCTTCCCCTTCATTTTCCGATCCGATTCAATGATCATTCCTTTTTCTTAAAGATTTTTTTTTTTCCTGGATTTATGTTGGATTTGTGCTTATCTTTCTTCAATCTGATGAGATTTGATCTTTTCTCTGTAGATTGACGATTTTTTGCTGATCGATCTGGTAAAATGGGAGCCTTCATATCAAGATTCTGGTTCATGCTCTTCCCGGCGAAGGAGTATAAAATCTTGGTTGTTGGATTGGATAACGCTGGAAAGACAACAACGCTCTACAAACTGCACCTTGGGGAGGTTGTCGTCACCAATCCGACGGTTGGGAGCAATGTCGAGGAGCTTGTCTATAAGAACATTAGGTTTGAGGTGAGGTTGTTCGATCCATGGATTAATTTTCGCTCATCAACTGTTTTGCAATTGCTGATTTCGTAATCTTGTTTGGTGATGAATTAGATGTGTTGGTTTTGGCTGTGGATATATGATTCAAGAAATCGGGTTATATTGGTTGTATTTCATGTCTGACCTGATTCACCTGAAACATTCTGGATTTTGTTTTTATTTGATGGGAAAAGGTGTTGTGGAAACAATCACATTCGTAGTTAATGCAAACAGGGTTGAGGGAATAGAAATATAAGAAGATAATGGAAGAAGGAGAGAGAAATGGCAGGATTTCACTATGGTGGCTGGGTACAAGGCACCCTCCAACCTCACTTTCTAGACAAGAGCCCTCTCAAACACAGAATGAAATGCCAAAAGTCCTTTACTTTCTTTACAGCCTCTCTTTTGTAGAGACCCAACCAAAGCAATATGAAATAACTTACCCCTACTTACCCAACAGAACCATAAAAAAGCAAGATACATGAAAATAAAACAAAATAAAACTAGCCCAAATGATAAGATATCATGACCATTCATTGGCAGCATTCCCCCGGGGTTGGGAAGAAACTCGCCCTTGAGTTTGCTTCATTGACATTTTCATGAAATTCAAAAAGGTCTGCCACGCTAGATGTAGCCATGTAGGTGAGATATCTAAGCCTTCCTGTAGCTCAATCTGATATGTGTTGTCATTGATTTTCATCAACACTTGACACGGACCAACTTTCTTTGGCTTCAACTTGTTATAGGTGTTGGTAGAAAATCGTTTCTTGCGCGAGTACACCATAACTAATTGCCTTCTGCAAACACCTTGGAATGCCTGCATATTGGCACCCTCTTTGTATTGTTTATAGTTCTCTTCCAACCTTTTTTGCGCTTGTTTGTGGATGTTATGCATGTGCATCACCATGTCCTCCATTTCCTTGCTTGACCCCATAATTGGTGAAGGGGCTAAGTCTAGCACATGATTGGGGGTCCTTTCATAAACAACAACCTTGAAAGGGCTTTTCTCGATAGAACAATTTTTGAGCTATTGAATGCAAACTCTGCTTGTGCTAAAACCAGGTCCTATTGTCTTGGTTTGTCCCCGATAATGCTTCTCTACAAGTTTCTAAGCCTTCTATTTACCACCTCAGTTTGTCCATTCGTTTGAGGATGATATGCACTATTATATTCTAAAGTAGTGCTTATCCTCTTCCACAAGCGCCTCCAAAAATGACTTAGAAATTTTAAGTCTCGGTCCGAAGTAGACTTCGGTATGCCATGCAAGCAAACAATCTCTTTGAAGAACAAGTTAGAAACATATGTCGCATCCATAGTCTCCTTGCAGGCAATAAAATGAGCCATCTTTGAGAAATGATCTACAACAACAAAGATAAAATCCATACCTTGTTGGGTTCTAGGAAGCCTCCAACATATAGCCAATTTCAATATTGACTCAAGGAGACGTAGGAATTGGCAATGATGTGTATAGTTCCATGTTTTGTGTGTATCCCTTGGAAGCTTGGCATATTCTATATCACTCCACATACCGAGCCACGTCCTTTCGTATCTTTAGCCAGAAATATTTTCCCGCCACTGGGCCATCGTCTTGTCACCACCTTTATGAAGCTCCACAATAATAGCTTGTCGAAGCCAATAGTCTGAAACACATATTAGACCTCCTTGAAGAGGAACCCATCATGCAACACAGCCATCACATGCCCCATTTCTACAATTTCATAATTGGGCCAACGTAAGCATCATCTCCATATAGATCTTTAAGGCACTCGAATTCAAAGGCCTTGGTAGCCAAAGTGCCAAGGAGCATCACCCTTTGACTTAGTGCATCGACCGCTTTGTTTTGATATCTTGCTTTCTGTTGAATTACAAAAGTGAACTCTTGGAGGTAGGAGACCCATTTGCCATGCCTTCAGTTCAACTTGCTTTTGATGTCGATGTGCTTCAAAGCTTCATGATTAGAGAATAGAATGAATTCATTTTGGACCAAATAGTGCCTCCAATGCTTCAATGCTTGTATAATGGTATTAAATTCTACATTATATGTGTAGTACTGTTGCCTCGCATCATTCAACTTTTTACTAAAAAAGGCAATATGATGGTTCTCTTGGCTCAACATTGCCCTAGTTCCTACATGCGAAGTGTCACAATCAACTTCAAACACTTTATCAAAATCCGAAAATGCAAGCACTGGCACTCCTAAGATCTTTTCTTTCACTAATTTGAAGCTCTCATCCGCCTCCTTAGTCCATTGAAAGGACCCTTTCTTCAAGCAATCGATATCGCTGAATCAAAGAACCAAAACCCCAGATGAACCTTCTACAGAATGTTCCAACCGATGAAAACTTTGGATCTCGCTAATATTGTTAGGGACCGACCAATTTGCAATGGCCTCCACCTTGCTTTCATCAACCTTGATTCCCTCCAAAGTATTATAGCCCAAAAAGTTAAGGCTATTGGTTAAGAAACTACACTTCTTCATATTCAGTCAAAGCTTCCCCCTTTATAAGGTTCTCATAACCTCGCGTAGGTGCTTCAAGTGCTCTTCTTCATTAATGCTATAAATGAGGATGTCATTGAAGTAAACCACCACAAACTTCCCAATGAATGGACGGAGAACTTGGTTCATTGTTCTCATAAACATGCTTGAAGCATTCGAAAAACCAAATGGCATAACTAACAACTCATACAAGCCTTTTTTTGTTTTAAATGTTGTTTTACATTCATCCCCCGGTTCAATCCGTATTTGATGGTACCCACTTCTCAAAGCAATTTTAGTGAAGACTTGTGCATTGACCAACATATACAACACATCATCTAACCACGGGATATGGAAGCGGTACTTGATTGCTATTTTGTTAATAGTTTGGCTATCTATATACATATGCCACGAATCATCCTTCTTAGGAGTTAACAACGCCAGTACGAAATAAGGGCTCTTTCTTTGACTAGCCCCTTTAACAATCTCATTACTTGACTATGCAATTCTTCATGTTCTTTTGGGCTCATACATTAGTGAGCTTGATTCGGTAAGCTTGAACCTGAAATGAGATCAATGTGGTGTTGTATGTCTTTCATAGGAGCTAGCCCATCTTGTAGCTCATCCCGCATAGTATCTGCAAATTCGCTCATTAAGGGTTCCAATTTCTTGGGAATTGGAGTGATCATTATCTTTTCTTTAAACACTGACATGTAAACAAGATTGCTTTTCACACTTTCATTGATAAACTCACCAAATGAGAGAAAATTGCTACCTTTCTCCCTAGAAGAGTTTGATGGAAGGTATCTTTCATTGGGCCAAGAATCACTTTCACTCCATCCTTCCAAAATGTTTAAGTGTTCTTTTCACCATCATGTTTGGATTTCCTATCATATTGCCATGGCCTTTCCAATAACAAATGGCATGCATCCATGGGTACCATGTCGCACCATATTTCATCCTTGTATGTTTATCCAATAGTAAGAGAAACGAGACACCGGTTAGAAATGCTTACCCCATTGCCCCTTTTGAACTATGATATCTTGTAAGGCTTGGGATGCTCCTCCACCTTCAAGTGAAGCCTACCCACCATCTCCTTGGAGATCAAAATTTCAACACTCCCAGTATCTATGATGACATTGCATACCTTCTCACCACATGTTCACCATGTACATAAGATACTAGTCTATAACCAATTGTCTTCAGGTGCTCGAGGAGCGGCCAAAACTCTGTAAATAACAATACTTTCACCTTCATCCGGTACAATCATTTCATCAAACACTTCATGGGCATCTTCGTCATAAATTGGCTTGTCATCAACAAATTCCATGCGGTTTTCATTAATAACCTTCTTCAATAAAAGCAGCTAAATTCTTGGCTTGATGCTCGGGGCATTCATGCCACATATGTTTGGGTTCCCCACGTTCGAAGCAATTAAACAGCCAATCCAAAATTTGAGTAGGTGGACTTGAAGTGCATCAACATTATCACTGGCCTTGTTTATTGTAGAATTAGGCCCCCCTAATGCAAGCTTTGAGTCCATCCTACTACCACGACCCATTGGAGTATTTCCATGAAAACTTGGCTTGCCTCTCTTGTATGGTTCATGTGAGTCGGCCTTGATTCCATGGTTATTGTTACATCCCCTGATTTGGAATTCTTGGGCTTCAACTTCCTCGTTCGACTCATCATGCGGAGCACGATTGAAGAAAGGGTTTTTGAAAGCACCACTATCATTGTGTTACTAATGAAGGTCACGACGATTCAATCATTGAGTTAGTCGCTTGACTTGCCTTCTCAATGCCTCGCTTTCTTCATCTCTTTATGTATTTCGTTCCAGAATACCTTTACCTGTTCGTCCATGTTTTGCCGCCATAGGGATCCACCAAACATTGTTAAATGCGACCGCATATTCGCATATGCAAATTCCCATATGCATATTGCATATGCCATTGCAGTGCATATGCGATCGCATTTGCCAAGTGCGAGGATATGCGATCGCATATGCGATGCATGCGATTGCATATAGCATATGCGATCGCATATCTGCCAACTGTTGGCACATTATTTTGTTTGTTTATTTTTTATTTTTGCAAAAAATCAAACTTTCCTAAGTAGTGTAACTTTGTAACTATAAGTTGTGTAAGTATATTGTTGAATGTAACTTAGTGTTAGTGTAACTAAGTTGTAACTTATTGTAACTAAGTTGTAAATTATAGCTTGTAAGTAGTGTTAGTGTTATAATGTATAAATAATAAACATTAAGATGTAACTTCAAAATTGTATTTGTACAATAAATAGCTTATTGATTGTTTTGTTACTTAACTATATTGTTGAATGTTGAATTTGATGTACTTCATTCATTTTTCTAACGAGTCACAAATTAACTTTGTATATGTAAAATTACTATATTAGTTATCTATTGACTTAGGGTAGCTTCTCCTAAGTTCTTATATTTTTCTACATTTTTTTTTCAATTTTTCTCCTTATTTTTTTGTTTTAAAAAAAATAAAAAATTATGTGACCGCATATGCGATTGTGCGATCGCATATGCACACAAGTATATCCGATCACACAGAACCGCTTATGCGGTTTGACAACATTGGATCCACCGAAATCACAGGTTAAATAGAGGCTTTGATGCCAAATAATGCAAACGGAGTTGAGGGAATATAAATATAAGAAGATAATGGAAGAAGGAGAGAGTAATGGCAAGATTTTAATGCGGTGGATGGGTCCAGGCTCCCCCTCCAAACTCACTCTCTAGGTGAGCCCTCTCAAACACAAAAGTAAAAGCCAAAAGTCCCTTGCTTTCTCTACAACCTCTCATTTAGAGACCCAACAAAAGTAATATGAAATTATTTAGTTACTCCTACTTACCCAACAAGACCATTAGAAAGCAGGATACATAAAAATAAAATAAAATAAAACTAGCCCAAAAGAAAATAAGATCATGGCCATCAATTTGCATCAGTAGGTGTTTATTGGGATTATGCACATTAGTTGAAGTTTTGAAAGACGTGAAGACTCATCCACAGTTGAATGACTTAGCTGGTATGTCTTCTTTTGTTGTTGGATTAAATTTGGAATCTCAAAGCTAATTCTTGGATTAGTGTGGATTAGAGAGGTTTTTTTTTTTTTTTTTTTTGAAAACTGCAAATTTATTAAAAGGCCAAAGGTCGAAGAAAATAGAAAAACAGAAAAACAACAAGAAAATAGAAAGACAACAAAAACAAAGCAAACAAAAGAGAACAAAAGAAAAACAAAAGAAGAGAAAAGCCTAGAACTATACAACTAAACTGGGCAAGAGGCCTAAAAGAAAGCTATACAATTCAATTGGGCCATAGGCCTAAGGAACAACTAGCCCCAAGGCCAAATAGACATGAGGAGGGGAAAGCTCAGCCACTAGCGAAGGAAGAAGCCGCAAACCAATCCACAACGTCTCTAAAGATCAGGGCAATGGTCTGAGCAGAGCAATTCTGGAAGCAACAGCAGTTCCTCTCTTGCTAAATGGCCTAGAAAACTGCAAGAATGGAGTGTCCAAATGACTCTGCGACTGGATTTCTGATAAACACCTCCATGCCAGGAATGAGTAGGGGAAAGCTCAGCCGCCGGCGAAGGAAGAAGCCGCAAACCAATCCACAATGTCTCTAAAGATCAGGGCAATGGTCTGAACAGCAAGGGAAGAGCAGTTCTGGAAGCACCAACAGTTCCTCTCTCGCCAAATGGCCCAGAAAACTGCAAGAATATAGTGTCCAAATGTCTCTGCGACTGGATTTCTGATAAACACCTCCATGCCAGGCATTAGTAAGGGAAAGCTCCGCCGGCAGCGAAGGAAGAAGCAGCAAGCCAATCCACAATGTCTCTAAAGATCAGGGCAATGGTCTGAGCAGCAGGGGAAGAGCAATTCTGGAAGCACCAACAGTTCATCTATCGCCAAATGGCCCAGAAAACTGCAAGAATGGAGTCTCCAAATAACTCCGTGACTGGATTTCTGATAAACACCTCCATGCCAGGCAAACAGAACATCTCGAACCAAGCTTGGCATCACCCAAGAGGTGCACGAGCTGCAAAGAGGATGGCAGACCTGACCTCACACGCAAAGGGGCAGAGCACAAACAAATGATCAATCGACTCAGCTGCTGATAAGCAAAGTAAACAAACATTGGGGAGAATCATCCCTTGACGCTAGAGTTTGTCGACAGTGAGAATCCTTTCTCTAGCCAAGAGCCAAGCAAATGCAGACACCTTTGGAGGGGCTCCATAACCCCAAAGAAAGGAGGGGGGAAGGCTTCACAGGGCGCAGGGAACTTGCAGCTAAGGGGGACCAAACAGAGAAGGAACCGGAACTCTTTGAAGACTAAACAGTAGAATCGGCTTCGCCAGGGGCAGGCCGCAGCTCTTGCAGAAGCTCCAAAAGACCCAAAAGCTCGCTAAGCTCATCATCATAGAGGGATCTCTTGCAAGGGGGGCAGTAGGCTCCATACCCAACATTAGAAAACAAGAAGCAACAGATGCATTAATGTTTGAAGCAATAGATGCCAGGGCAAGGAAGAGAGAGGCAAGAGGTCTATTTGAGGCCCAGTTATTCATCCAAAATCTGATTTGGAGGCCATTTCCAAGACTAAAAGAAAGACCTTCCAGGAAGTGGGGCTTGAGGGATGAAATGGCCTTCCACATAGTAGACGCGCTGTACAGGGAGGAGCTCTTAGAGGACCACCCTTCATCCTCCAGGCCATACTTACTGGTCAAAAGCTGCCTCCACCAGCAGCCTTGATCAGAAGCAAAATGCCAGAGTCGCTTAGCAAGGAGGGCCAAATTAAAGACAAACAGATCGCGGACACTGGCACCACCTTCAGAAATAGGCTTACAAACATCTGACCAATTAAGAAGGCTGAACTTGAAACTTTCTAAATTCCCTTTCCACAAAAAGTCCTTATGAGTTTATCAATATGCTGAATAATAGATTTAGGGCATAAGAAAAGGGCAGGGAAGGAAGTGGGCTGGTTGGATAGAGCGGCTTTAATCAAAGTGAGATGACCTCCTAGAGATAGGGACCTACCTTTCCAAGAGGCCAACTTACACTCGACATGATCAAGCACCACAGATCAGGGAATTTTAGTTGTATTAGTATTGTTTAGATTCTTTTAGTGGTTGATTATTAGAGGATGGAGGACTCCATCTCATCTCTTATACAAGTGAAGGTCCATGCTTGAAATCTAGAAAATGGTGTATGGACGTGTGTTGGTTTCTTGGGGCTATTTTTTTTTTTTTAACAAATCAAAACTTAGGTTTCTCAATTTCCCGCTGGTCTCTCTAGATGCTGAAGGATATCAACTGGATCTGGCTGCGACACTCGCGGGCCTTTCATTATTGGGGTAATCACATATCTGTTTATAAGATTCTCCTTGTAACCTGTGTTTCTGACTTCTTTTCGGTGGCCATGTATGTCGTCATCGTGACCTGAACAGCCTGCATGAAAAGGTGACATAACTGATATTATGATAATATTGGTTCACGTATGACTTATTTTTATTTGTGGTTTGAATAATTCATTCTTTATTTTGGAAATTGTTTGGATTTAGTTTATTTAGTTGTTAAGCTAGTTCCATCATTATCGTTTGTTAGGGTTAAGCGCAGTTAATTTTTGGATTAGGTTTAGCAAGATTTTGTTATGATTGTAGAGGTCATATGGTCCATGCATGAATAAGAAATATGATCGGAGTTTTGGAGTTTAATCCCCTAAACGAGATCAAAACACTCAATTTGGCCAGGTTCATGTCAATAGGTATTTGCGTCATTTTATTCTTTCTGGTTTTGGTAGTGAACCAGCAACGACCTAGAGACTATGGGAGAGAGTCAATCACCATGGACCAATGATATTCTAGAATATGTAGCATAGGTATTCAATAATGGTAACGGTGGCTTTAATGACCACTGCCGTTACCCTTATAATATGGGACGTAACTGCCATTACGGCCTTTTTTTCTTTTTGAAAAAAAAAACCTGTTTTGATCGTGTAATGGGCCTTTTTTTTTTTTTTTCCCGTAATGGCCATTAAAACCCCATAACACATAACAGCTACGACCATTACCGTTACGTAACGGCTACGATCATTACCGTTACATAACGGCTGTTGCATAACCTTTTATGTAGCAGCCTAAGTAATTGAGCAAGGATGTAATGGAGTAGGGGGAATCATCAGATTCTACAGCCAAAGATCAACAATTGATTGAACAACCCCCAGGCACACTTTTAAGACTAATCACCTTAAAGAGATTAAAACACCCAATGAGGCCAGGGTCATGTCAATTGGTATGTGAGATCTCTTCCTCTTTCTGTTTTTTTGGTAGTGAAGAAGAGCGGTGATAGAAGTGGAGATCAAGAGTCTATGGGGGAGAGTTGCTCACCATGAGCCAATCAATAATAATATGATATTCCAGTATTTGGAGCAGCTAATTAATTCACCAAGGACATAATGAAGTAGCAAGAATCGCCAGATCCTACCATCGAAGATCAACGATCAGTTGTACATCTCCCCTATCACACAATTCAGACATGAGGATCGGGATGTTGAGGAGAATTGATTTGTTGGAGGCATGATGATCTAGGCCATTGTAATTGGAATAACATTTCCAATATTTGATGAAGACCCTACTCAATTTGTCAATTGCGCAGAGTGATCCAAAAACTTCAATTCGATTCTTGATGATCAAATGGTTGTTCTCATTTCCATGCATCTACTAGGTAATGCAGTTTCATGGTACGCAATGCCATTGGAGACATAAAGTTTAGACAAGCCTTAAGTATGCGTTTTGGTCCACCTAACAATAGGTTCTCGCTTACTGAGGTGTTATGACTTATGAGAGCTTGATCCAAGTCAATGGATGTTACCTTGGGATAGAGAATGTGTTTGGGTAGTGGTTACCGAATTTCAACCCTGGAGAGCAAGGGTGTTTCAAAGAGTGTACAAACCTGTCGGCTCAAACATGCACGTGTAAAGTCACACATGATTTTGTGGTTTGCGTCTCTACAGTATTCCCCCCCCCCCCCCCATCTTATTCTTTTCTTTTTCTTACCATTATTATTATTATTATTATTATTATTATATACTTGGTTGAGTTAGGTTCCCTTTTACTTAGTTGTTGAACTAGAGGCATTACTAACTGTTCTGTCAGGGTTAGTGGTTAGAGGTTGGTTATCATGATTTTATTTTTTATTGTAGATGTCATGTGGCCTATTGATTAATAAGTAGAATAATTAAAGCTTGGAGGCATCTTCTGGCTTTATCTGGCCTTTCAAATGATCGCAAGATTCAATGAAGCAACGGTTCTTTGTTATTTAAGCTTTTCATTTCTTCCTACTCCAATTCTTTGATTACTATCGAAGGACATGTTGACATTATTTGATTGGTGTCTACTTCAGACTTGAAGCTTGGGAAGTTGCCCTCTATTTTGGAGGGGTTCAGGACACATCTTCCTCTTGGAACATATCTTTTTGCCATGTTTCAGAAGAGACAAATGTGGTTTCAGATGCTTCAGCTAGCAGTTGATTGATTACAAGGTTACTAGTCATTGAGGATGCATTGCCTCTTGCTTAGTTTCATAATTTTTTGGTAAAATTTCGTTATTAGGTCAAATATGAAGCAAATCATGCTTAGGAACCTTTTTTTTTCCTCCCCACATGCATATGTGGGTTTAGCAGTTCTTGTACAAGTATTCCATTCATTAGACGTTCATTGTATTTATTTTTATGATTTTATAAGAAAGAAAAGTTACTCTTATCCTAGTATTTTTAGTTTATCAAACTAGGTAAATTATTTAACCTTTAAAACATGCTAAATTCAAAAGAATTGTAATATATCCAAAATAATATATGCAAACATTTTACAATAAGATTCTAACACACTTAAAAAGAAACAAGGAAATTGTTAGGACTTGAGAAAATAATGAACCCAGCACATAGGATGTGGTTAAACTGTATGCTATTGCTACCAGGTATCTGTCAGTACCTAGTGCTAGTAAATTGTGTTGTATCTGTAATCGATGGAAAAATTGTACCATGTTGGTATCGATAATCTTAGCATATAGAAATGTCTTTTTCTTCATCATCATCATCAGAAATATCTTTGAACTCTAGATGAATACTGCTAGACCGGTGACAAGTCTAGTTCATTACTTCACGACATGACGAAAATGTCGTAATTTCATCACAGTCAATGTAACCTGGACATGGGCATGTGTGGGCATGCACTCGTGTTGGACATTCTCTGTCTCTCTAAATTGGAAAGGCACATCTCCTATTATGCATGGACACTTCAAAAAATGCAACTTACGTGTGTTTTATGCGCGTCAAACACTGAAGTGTCTGGTATATGGTTCTTGCACCATTTCCATCCGTATCCTTAGTACATGCATATCATGGACAAAATGGTTATTAACATTGAATATGGAAACAACGCTGTCAGAAATGGGGCCCTATAAACACTTGCTACTGGCTTACCCGTACATACATAATGACACCGAGAAATGTATTTCTTATGCAACTTTTGCCATGAATGAATAAGTGATAGAAAGATGTAGTTTTGTAACTATAAATGCAGGTCGGAACTTCTGAACAGTGCACATATAGACATTTCATCATCATCATAGTGTTTTCCAAGCTACTTGGGTCAGGTCAATGTTCAAAATATCGTTGTTGTTACATGCGTTGGAGACTTGGGATACATAATGTCGTATTGATGTCTGAGGGAAATATTACTATTGGAGAAAAGGTTTAAAATGAAACTTAAGGAGATGTTAAATTACATGATTTCACACTTTGGACTCAAATATTACATAAAGCAACCATGCCTGATGCATTTCCATTGTATAGTGGCTGAAACCTTGCACTTTCGGACAAATATTTAATTAATAATTATGATTTTAATTCACTAATTTTTAAGAAATCATGCAATAATTAAGAACATATAATGCACTAATTTAAAACACTCCCTAGGAAGGGATCCCCCAAAAAATTTAGAAAAAAGATGCTTCTTTTTTAAATTTTATTTTACGGAACCAAATCCTATTCCGATTATGGACAATGGAATGGGTGCCATTCTCAATCTGTCGACTGACTTTGAACGTAATATCTATAATTGGATTACCAATAGGCCTTCCAAATTTGCCAAGATTTTCTCCACACTTCCTACCCAGATTGCCTAGTTGGAAACATGGGAAACCAACACCACCACGTTCCCCATATTTCATGAAATCACCTCTCTCATCAATATGGTTGAAGGATCCTCTCCACACCTCCACAGCCACTTAATAAGGCCTAATTTTTCCCTCTTTAATCGCCCCTACTCTAAACCACCTTCTCACATCACCTCTCACATGCCAGTCTGGTTTTGTTGCTCTTTAGAAGGTGCCATTCTGAAACCTTGTCTGCCATCAAAATCCAATGAACTTTGCAACTCTATATGGAATTGAAGTTACCTGCTACACATTTACAATAGGAGAATAAATGAAGAATCCACTTAAAATTTGTGAGAGCATGAGAAAAGGATCCCTGTTGAGAACTCTATAGGAAGGTCCCATCTACGCAGTCTTTTATCAACACCTTTTCATGGGATATATACCTCATTTAATGTTTTCAATAACTCTAAAAAACACACAAACTATGTACTCATCTTTAGTTTTATATTAAATACTAAGTTCCAACATACCATACCCGTCTTATGCAACTTCCCAACTAATCTGTACTATATATAATGAGAGGAGAAGACAGGTTCACAGAGCAAAAGTCTTTAGGCAATAAGTTTTACGGATTGCTAAACTTATGCGTTATGTGAGGACGTGGAAAGATTTTAAACTAAATACAAGTGATTTTGGTAATTT
Source organism: Magnolia changhungtana (assembly GCA_030180095.1). Lineage (NCBI taxonomy): Eukaryota > Viridiplantae > Streptophyta > Magnoliopsida > Magnoliales > Magnoliaceae > Magnolia > Magnolia changhungtana. The sequence continues at coordinate 20,374,716 of JASAUF010000600.1, read as the reverse complement.
GGAGGTGAATCTGTGCTTGCTGCGAAGCATGCCTGTTTTTTGGATGTATCTTTGAATCTTTGATGCTCGGGGAGAGTGTGGCGGTTGATACAAAGATATATGTTAATTTGGCGTACAAGTCACTCAAATTGTTATCCACGATTTGATGGACTCTAATCCAAAACATTTACTGATTTGATTATTTAAATGCCTCCAATTGGTGGACATTTAAGGATGGTTCAATGGAAAATATACTATTGTCTGAATTTACCAAACATCTGTCTACTAATCAGACGTGAGGATTTCTCAGACAATGATTTTTGGATTATGACCCATTTATAGCAATTTATTATTTACAGCAATTTATTATTATTATTATTTCAATTTGGATGGTTAAACTAAGTAATAACTGCCTTTTTACAATTGCTCCACCCCCTTTACCACATCTCGCAAATCGCTTCTTATCTCCATGTACACTGCACATGCCGTACCTACTAGTACTCCTTAACACGAGTAGTCCTCTTGGGAACATGGCATCCAAACCTAATAATGTCTCTGCATGCTCAATATCATTTTTCAACTCGTTTACAACTTGGGTACAGCTGGCTGCAGGACTGTGCTATGAGTTTCCATTCCTACCAACCCTAACACCCAACCTCTCCACTACCATGTATCCTACCCTTAGTTGTAGGATCCTTCTAAGTAGGTGCCACTCCAGCTTCAAATCCCTGCTTCAGAATCTTGCTCGTGCTACTGCTTCCTACATATTTGTACTTGCTTACATTTTGAAAGAGATGCTTCGCCACTCTTGCATCTGAATTTGTTGCTGCTTTGCTTTGCACATCACTTGCTCTCCAGCTCTCCACAGCTATTTTTGAAAAGCACTTTGATTTGTTCTCATAAATTCCCAATGCCAATACTTGCCCCTTCAATTGCAAACTTCTACCCACTCTATAAGATGTTCTTGCCATGAACTCTCTTTAGGGTGTTTTCTATCTTATTTCACCACAACATGGTGGGTTGAAGAGAGACACAAAGTAGATAAGGCCAAAAACAATCCTTGGGTAATCCCTTCCATGAAAAGATAAATATTGTATTTTTCAAGCAGCCAAACTTTTCTCCGTTGTTTATGTGAAGGAGAAGGAATCCCATGCAAGTACTCCTAGGAAAACACAAGTATTTTCTTTTCTAAGCTACCAATCTTTTCTCAATCTTTTAGCTAACTGGGTATCAAATGAATGAGATGGAATCCCACTTTTGATGGAATACATGAATATGTGATTAGTTAATGACTTTCAGAATTTTGGAGTATTCAACCCTAACCTTAGTAAAACACCGTCCCACTGGAATTTGGCCTGGCAGGCCTGGGGTTGGTCTGGCTCAGTTTTTCACTGGTCAGGCTGGTCCATCGGACCCATCCTCTTTCCAAATTTTAATTTTCTTGGACCAGGCCCTGTCCGTTGCCAGACTTATCTGGAATTCTCCACCTCAACTCCAACTATCAAAAGTTTTCCCTAATTTTCTCTCATGCCTGACACTGCTTCTTAACATCTCAATAAACATTCAATTAAGATTTGACACTTCTCTCACCAAAGCACCACAATGATTATGTATCATCGGCAAACTGGAGAACTGGAATTAACAGTCCTCCCTAGGTCTAATTTTTGTGACTCATTCAGTCAGTCCCAACTACATTAATGGCATACGTGTATTGAGGTTTCAGTTACATATATGTCATCCATACATGAGAATGTCAGAATGTCAGGATTTATGAGAAAAAAAAAGTTGTGCCAGAAGTTTGATACTGGCTGCTAACCTGAAGCAATGTTACCTAAAATCCAAGATCCCCCACGTTTTCCGTTCTGAATCGATCATGTTTCTGAAGTCCCCACATTTTTGCCACCTGACACTGCTTAACATCTCAATTTACATTACATGGAACTAAGATTTGATACTTTTCTCACCGAAGTACCACCACAATGATTATGTACTATCTGCAAATGGAGAAGTGGAATTGACAGTCCTCCCTAGATCTAATTCTTGTTACTATTGGGTCAGTCCCAACATTAATGGCATACATGTATTGAGGTTTCAATTACATATATGTCATCCATATGCATGAGAAAATGTCAGAAGGTCAGGATTTATGGGAAAACTGTTATGCTGAAATCCCCCACATTTTCCGTTCTGGGTTGAGCAATCCGGATTATGGGTCGCTAAAAATCGCTATTTTTAGCGACCCAAAATTATCGCTCTGTTCTTACCATTGATTAAGTTTATGAAAATTTATATATACAATATAGAGATTTATACTTTTATATATTTAGTTATAATGTGACACTAAGCATGTGGGGTATGTAATAATAGCATCCATCATTTCATATATAAATTGCAATATGAGTTCATTTATAAAATTCTATTGCGCATGCAATGTGTTGGAGTGCACACATGATCCTAACCCTAGTGCACCATGTATTGAAGTAGTATACTGCGTACCCCTTCCCATGCAATGTATCAAAGCGACTTGCAATCCAGGTAACCTTGTCCTGAAGCAACCCTCCTTTCTCTGGGCTTGGTGCTGGCAACGAGAGCAGAAAACTTCCACCGAGGGGAGTTAGATGATGATATGTTATCCATAATATATGAATATGGATTAATTTATATAACAAATACTGTTATCACAGATGATGATGATATGCTATCCATAATATATGAATGTGGATTACTTTATATAACAAATACTGTTATCACACATCATTATATGTTACAGAAAGTTGTACTAGAACTACCATAAATTCAAGAAAAGTGATACTAAGATTCCAATTGCATGCACCATTTCTCTGATTTTCTACTTTTGCCATTTATTGGGAAAACATGGAACCATTACAATATATTGAAAAAAAAGAATTCTGTGTGAAAATTTTATTCAAAGATAGAAGGTGACGTGTGTGCACTGAAGATGGATTTTGTCATGTGTCACAATTTCCATGTGACAAATTAGGACACGTGGGATGCTTGAAGATGGATGGTGGCTCATGTTGCACATGTGGCCATCCATATTTAAGCACTCCACATGCACCACACATGTCAACATGCCACATGTGCTGCTTGTGGAGTGCTTAAATATGGATGGCGGCACAATCACGTGGTACATTTGCACCGCGGGGTGCTTGAAGATGATGGTGACACATATTGCACATATGGCACATTGGGGTGTCTGGCACGCTGACATATTTGAAGATGGGTGGCTGCACATTGGCACATGTATGGTGCTTTAAAATATATTTTGGCACATTGGCATATGTTGGGCACTTGAATGGACATTTGCATGAGGGGCACTTGAAGATGGTTGGTGGCACATGCATATGTCGTCGGCACATGTTGCACTTGCGAAGCTCGTAAAGATAGATGGTGGCCATGTGTCCCATGTTGCTCAATTGCACATGTAGGGCATTTGAAGACGTTGCAATGGCACAGTGAAAGATTGGCAATGGTACATGTTGCACATGTGTGACACTTTAAGATGGATGGTGGCACATGCTGTAAATGTGGCACATTGGCACATGTGGGGCACTTAAAGACGGATGGTTGTACATGTGGGGCGGTGACACATGTGACTACCAAGTGGGCATTTTATAAAGAAGGGGTCTTTTGCTCTCATTTCTCTCAACTTTTTGGAAATGACATTTCTTATGCCTAGGCAAGCAAAATAAAAAATGGACATTTTCAGGAAATAAGAGGGAAATGGAAATGGTGTTTTGAAGAAATAAAAAAACAATGGAAATACCATTTTCATGAAAATGACAGTTTCTCAATTTATATTTTAATGAATCCAAATAGGCCCTTAAATGGGTTGGCCCTAAGTTTAGGTCAGACAAACTTTTGGAGGAAAACAGCCCTTCTTAAGGTTTTCACGCATTCAAGCCTAATTTTTAAGTCCATCAATGCCGCTGATCATTTTAACCACAACAGATAAATGGGCCAGTGGATAGATTTAAAATTGTAGCAAAAGAATAATTGATAGGAACGAAGTCACATGCCTTTCTCACTATTCTAAGAGAAGTTTTGATTTTCAGGGTTTTCTCCCTTTGCAAGAGAGCTCCTCTAGAAAAAAAAAAAAAAAAACTTTCTTTATTGCATATACCAAGTGATGCATCATTTACAAACCATGTGTATGTATGTATATACAGTGTTCGAAGTATCGGTATCACTACAAGTTTCCCAGGCCAGGGATATGGAAACAATATCGATATCGTCGATAATATCGTTGATAACCGAAAATGCGGGGAAACATGGTAAAAACGGTGTAATTTTCAGTGAAACTTCAGGAGATGTTAAAATGTACATATTTGCATATTTAGAAATAAAAAAATTGCAAAAAGAATGCATATATAACAGGTTTCCATTTAATGGGGCCTTAAAAGCATGTGCTGTTATAAGAAATCAGTCCAATCATCCCATCCGGCCTATTTAACCACCCAACCTTCCATTCAAACATCCATTAATATTGCAAAATATCAACGACACATGATATTTACCAAGATATTATCAATATTATCAATGACAAATTGAACACTAAATACAACCATGTGCCCATGAAAAAAAAAAATGAAAATTTTTTTATCTAATAAACAAAAATTTGATGATATTAATACGTTGGCGATATTATTAAAATATCGTTGATACACTTATGATACAAGCATTACCTAGAATTTACATAGTCGAAAATATTGGTGATACATTGGCGATATTGATGCATTGGCAATATAAGAGACACCTGGAATTTACATAGTTGAAAATATTGGCGATTACATTAGCGATATTGATACGTAGGCGATACTTAGCAATACATTGCTAATACCTGAAATTTTTGATACTACCAGCGTTATCGGTATCGCTACTGGTGTTATCGGTATCGCTGAGCAGGAGATAAAGATAATATCGGGGATAATTCAAACACTGTGTATATATGTGCATTGTGTGTGTATGTGTGTATTCTATGAGGTTGACCTCATGGAAGCTTCCCATGAGGTCAAGCTTTGTGGCCTCACTAATGTGTGTTTGACATCTAGACTGTGTATTTGGTGTCTCTAGGTTATGGGATGTCCAAAAAACTATCCGGGTCCAGAACTTAGCTGGGTCACACCATATGAAATCATGCCTAAAACATCTAAAAGCATTTGGTGTGGTCCATCTAAGTTTTGGCATGGCCTGAAATTTGGTGTGACCCCTCATCAAAGTGGGATATACACAATGGATGGTTGGATGTTTGAACCATATCTCAGTGGGCCCTAAAAACAATCAGGAAGTTTTCAGTGGGTGGGTCTCTCAATTGTTGTCTGTGGTGTGGCCCACGTAAGTCATGGATTGCCCTGATGTTTAGGCTCATGGCTCACCATGGAAGGGTGCATCTGATTGATGGTGTGGATGTTTGATAGACATCATGGTGGGTCCCACAATGCTTGACATACTAGGAGCTCCCATGAGGTTGACCTCATTGTACCTTTGCTCTCACTCCTAGTTGCATCGGTAACTTGGACACTCCAATCAGTTGATCTAAACTGTCCATTCAGTACAGAACATGTTTTATGGGTTGCTATGCAAAAATCATCCTGGTAAGATGATCCAATCCATCCTTGATCTGGCCTTGTTTTTCTATAGCAGTCCGTTTTCCAAGCTATGGATGGGATGGTTGTGATTGCATAACACAAGGGATTCTTTGGAATTATAAGCAATCCATGACGGTCCTTAACAAACAGATGGATCACATTTTTGGCTGGACCTATTTTTGTCCAAAAGATCTTAAAGGACATTGATCAAATGGTTAATATTTGTCAGATCGTTATGATGTTTGCATGGCAGCCCATGAAATGTGTGTTGGACGTAATGAACAATCTAGATCAATGGATTGGACTGGCTAAGTGCCAATCTCTCTCTCTCTCTCTCTCTCTCTCTCTCTCACACACACACACACACACACACACACGCACATCTAAATGATTCTGTGTTTGTGTGCATGTTGGGCCTCTATATGTGTTTGCAGAACTTCGCACAGGTGTGCATGTGTGCTCACACACACATGTTCAATGTACTTAACGCACGTGCACATACACAAACACACAAAACTCTGTTAAATCCCAAATTGTAAATATACCTAAAAAAGAAAATTAATATTGAAGCAGGTCCTAAGTAAATGTAATAACTACACACACGAACGCGCGTGCACCCACACACATACATAACAATGTATATAACTATATTATAGCAGGTCCATCTTAAATGCAATAACTATATACATAATAACACCATATATAACACATATATCGTCATCATCATCATCTAAACCTTATCACAACTAATTGGGGTGGCTGCATGAATCCTTTTTTGCCATTCCACTCCATCAAGGACCATATCCTTAGTTAAACCATAAGTCATCAAATCTTTTCTTACCACCTCCACCCATGGCCTTTTCAGTTTTCCCTCGCCATTTTACAGCCTTAAACAAACTGCTATAATTCTTGACCTTTGGAAGACATGAAGAAATCATCTAAGTCTAGATTTCCATATCTTATTATCCATTGGGGTTAGTCCTAAGCACTGTTTTAAATATCGACGATATCGGCCGATATATCACACGATATATCTTGTATCCCACCAGTGCGATACAAAATGTACAAGTAGTGCGATATATCTCACATGTTCGATCTAGCGAGCATTTTCGAATTTCAATGCTCTTATTTTCTGTAAATCATGTTAAATTAGTGTCAAATTGTTACAAATTCATGATTTTTCATGTTCTGCATGAAAAATCATGGATTGGGAGCTTCGATTTCGAGATTTGAAGGAGATGGGCTAGTTGCGAAAAATTGAAAAAAAATCAAAATTTCCCAATTTCTTGCAAATCGTTTGCAATCTTTGTGTTCAAACATCACATCAAACATGTCTGTAACCTAATCTAGTGATTCTTCTTTTGCTTTTGAATGTATCACTTGTGTTTCCACACGTCTTCTTACATTTATAAATTATATGAATAGATATTGAATATATTTGCATCAATTTAGTTAGACAACGTATAGATTAGGACCCCATACAAAGAAAACATATTATGTGTACTTGTTTTTTGTAATGTTTTGATTTATAAGTGTGTATTGATGTCTTTTTTAACAAGCATCGAAGTTTCATCGAAAAATTCAACCAATTTCCCAATGTTTCCCCACGTTTCCAACAACAGCGATACATTACACGATACAACCGATATTTCCCATGTGATAACTGATACATATCTGTATCCCTAGAATGTGATATGTAACGTGATACCGATATTTTGAACACTGGTCCTAAGTTCCTCTGAATGTGTTCATTTCCAATTCTATCCTTCCTCATCTTACCACACATCTATCTCAACATCCTCATTACAAAGACACTCATTCTATAAACGTGTTGTTTGTTAATTGCCCATCATTTTGTCCCATAAAGAATGGTTGGTCTTATATTTGTCTTGGCACAGTGTGCTGTAATGGTTGTTACGGGGCTGTAGCGGTCATTACGTAATGGTAACGGTGGCATCCGTTACGCATTACGGGATCGTAACGGCTGTTATGGAAAAATTGACCAGTAATGGCCCCATATAGGCTCTCTTAAAAAAAAGAAGAAGAAGGAACGGCTATTACAACTCATATCAACCGTAATCACGGTGGCTATTATGGCCATCACTACCGTTATCGAATACCTTAGTCTTGTAAAATCTCCCTTTAGTTTGATTGATATACGGGGATCGCATTAACTTCAGAGGAACATTCCATTTCATCCATGCAGATCTAATTCCATGATCAACATCTTTTTCAATCTCTCCTTTCTCATGAATTATCAATCTAGGATATTGGAAGTGGTAATTTTGGGGCACTAATTGGCCATTAATATTAACTAATTTCTCGTTTTCACTTCCATTGTTACTAAAATTGCATTTCATATGTTCTGTTCTTGTCCTACTAATTTTAAAACCTTTAGATTCTGATTCATCTGTCTACACATCCTACCTTGTTATGCCAATTGGGACTATGCCATCTGCAAACAATATGCACCAAAGGACCTCTGCATATAATTTCCTAGCTAATACGTCCATAGAAAAATATACAACTCAACACTGACCCTTGATGTAGGCCTAATGTAATTGGAAAGTCTTTCAACTAGTGATCCTCACATTAATTATTGCTCCCTCGTACATGTTCTTATCCAGGCCACTATATCCTCTTGAGAATCCTTTCTTTCCAAACACCCCAACAAATTTTCTTTCTAGGAACCCTATCATATTCTTTCTCTAAGTTAATGAAGTCCCCGTAAAGATCCTCCCTCCTCTCCCTTAACTTCTCTATCAGCGATGTAAGTAAGAAAATAACCTTCTCTTACATAAATCTGAACTGATTTTCTGATACATTTGTTCCATGCCTTAATCTTTACTCAATCAGTCTCCCTAAGTTCCATAAAATGACTCATTAGTTTAATCCCATATTAGTTAGTACAACTTCTGTGATTTTCCATCCACACTCATAAAATGACTCCCAAACTTTAATAAAATGACTCATAAATCCGAACTCGTATATTGTAATTGATCTTTGTAGTAGACTATTAGATAGTGCGTAACTGTAATCAACCTATGTCATTGTCTATTACATTGCGCCTTTGGGAGTTTTATGCTCTCCTTGCTGGCCCCAGCCCAGATAAACAAGGGTTGCATCAGGTTGGCAGCTGGTCTCAAATTTATGCCAAAACTTCCAACTGAACAATAGGACATTCCAAACCTTGATATTATTGAGTGGCAAAAAAGAATTCATGTAGCATACCCCAGTTTGTTGGGATAATGCTATGATTTGTTAGTGCAGCTCTGTATGCATCTTTTATTCTCGTAAATAGGTTCCATGGTACTTTGCCCCTGTTTTTTTGTCTGGCATTTTGTGTCAAGTTTGTGTGACATCCAGCCTGTCCAAAAGGTAGACCCCACCATACCAAACAACTACAAATAAGTTCAATCCACCCACCACTTGGGTGACATCTGTATTTTTTTTAATCCATATTAGTGGTCTCAGCACATGGCCACACTTGATGAGTGGATCATGATAATTTTTGCACTTTGGTGATCCTCATGGTGGGATCAACCTATTGGATGGGTTGGATGTCGCACATGCTTGACAGGTTGGAACTTATCTGCTAGTTGGACGGTAAATCCTAGCTATAGACATACCTAAAAGAAATCAAATAATACTGCATTGTTTCTGCAATAACCATGGAAGAGGTACCATTTGATCTCATTCATCATGAGAGCTAGCTTCAATGGGGCCAAGTGTTCCGGATGCCCAATTGAGCAAGTCTTATTCAATCATTAAGGGCCCAACAAAGTGCTTTGAAATAAATTTCCTGGGTGCTTTTGATATAAAAAAGCTCCACTTCATTCATATCAGTAGGGGTGTACATCGAGTCGAACCTAGTCGAGCTGGCCTCAGCTCGACTCGGCTCGGCCACTAGCTGACCTCAGCTTGAACTCGGTTCGGCTCGGTCTTAGAGCCTGACTGGCCAGCTCGGCTCGGTTCGGTCAGCAACTAGGGCCAGTTCGAGCTGAGTTCGCCATTGCAGCATTTTCACAAACACCTTGACTGCACCTCAAAATCTCACTGTATTTGAGATAGCAGCAATGGTTTTACAGGTATTTTATCAAACACCTTCTAAGCAGCATAAAAATCAAGAAAAAAGGGTGTTGGTTTCATATACATACCTTCCTTGCCACCAGTCACACTTATTTGAGTCGTTTCATCAAACACTTGGTGAGCAACATCAATATCAAAGTAACCGAGTCACCGAACTGGTTTGATCCGAGTTTGATTCGAGCTGGGTTCGATCCGAGTCGAGTCGAGCTGGGGCCAGCTCTAACTCATTTTCGAGCTCAAAAAATCAGCTCGACTCAGCTCGAACTCAGCTTCTAACCGAGTCGAATCGAGCTTTTTCGAGTCGAGTCGAGCGAGCTAACCAAGCTAGCTCGGTTCGTGTACACCTCTACATGTCAGTGATACTGTTGTACATGAAAAAGTCAATCTAACTGCTCGGGCTCATCTCTTATCAACCCACCGATCATAGATGCCTCTCAGGGTTGCCATTAAACTTTACATCGACATTAAGTGTCCGCCACCTCTGCACAGACAGGACCAGACATTGTTTCTTCTCTAGGTGTTACCATAGGCATAAACAACCACTCTTCAATTTCGAAGGATGTCTGAGATGTTCATCCTCAAAAATTATCTGGTGAGGAGCCTCAAACATCAAGAAGAAACTTCATTTTCTTTGTTCCATGACTAGATGGAAGTGAGGATATTGTTGATCTGGTGAGGAGCCTCAAACATCAAGAAGAAACTTCATTTGTTCCATGACTAGATGGAAGTGAGGATATTGTTGAAGAGTATCTTGTTTTTCTCCATATAAATGCCTTCGTAACTGCTGAGGGAAGCATTCTCCAAAGGAATTTATTCAAGTCCTAGATGGGCCTGTCACCTTTTAACCAACTTTCAAACTTGATTCTCTCCATGATTGTTGTGTTATTGTAGTGTGACTGTAGCGACTACTATGGCATGTACCACAGCCACTCCTCGTTATAGAATAAGTCCTAATTACAAGAAAAAAGCTTTTCTAAAACCCTAAATGGTCAAAATTAGCCCCATCTGTGCCTTGAACAAGTTTTTTACTTCATGTTAGGTCTACCATATGGACCAATAATCATCCATATGCTCATGTCCTAATTTGGGCCACATCATCCATTTTTGAGAGATCCAAGGCATTGACAGCCCTAGACTGGAGGGAATCTCATGTACCAATAAACAAAATTTGAGATGCTCAAATTCAAGTTGGTTGCATTTTGTTTTTTATTTTTTATTTTTTATTTTTTGTCATTTTCCCCAAGTTAACTATTCCATCAGGAAATTGCAGCGGGTAGGTCTTTGCCATGTCTATTAAACTTGAGGTGGGTCTTGCAAAATCATCAAAAGCATGGATGATAAACTTGAGGTGGGAAAATATGATACTCCAGGTGTTTCTATGCAAAATCATTAAACCATGGATGCTAAACTTGAGTTGGTTAGGTCTTTGCACTTGTCCATAAAGCTTGAGGTGGGTCTTGCCGTCTTGGGAAAATACGATACTCCAGGTCGTTCTATGTAAAATCATCAAACCATGGGCGCCAATATACAAATTCCTCGTAACTTTTTGAGACTAGTCTCAAGAGATTTCATGTAGTTTTCAAGACGGAACTTTCATTCCTCTGGTTCTAGCTGTCAAACTGCTAAGCCTTGAGGTAACATTGCATGAATTGATGATCTCTCTCTCTCTCTCTACATGAATTAGCCGGCCCAATTAGTTGGGACAGGGATGATGGGGATGATGGTACATGAATTGACAGATTCCCTGATTGTGTATTTAATGAATGCTTCAGGTTGTTATTGATTTTCATTTTCTATCTTCTTTCCTCATGGACTATGATTCTTCAAAAATTTAGTGCAGCCAATGTTCATATGAATTGATGCAATCCTAATCTTTACTTTACAGCAACCAATTTATCTGGTTCACTTAGATGTGGTTTTTATTCCCCTCAATTGTGATATCTGAGAATTTTTCTTTTGAGATTTATCTAATCACCGAATTCGGCCTTTTATCAAAGCTGACAATTAATGTCATTATGTTAGTTTGCCATTAAGAATGTGCTCATTCACAAAGGATTTATGGTATGTTTCGGATGCCAACAATGAAAATCATCCAACTCATCCGGTCGGATGGTTGAAACTGTCTGAACCGAATGTTTTCAAGGAATGTAACAGTTGGATTCCATTTTGACTGGGGACATATCCACTTTGGTTGAGCCCGGTTGGACCGGACAGTGCATCTGGTTTTAAAAACACTTTTGAAGGAGTATATTTTTTCTTCTTCTTCTTCTTCTTCGTTTTATTTATTTATTTATTTTTTTTGGGAGATGATGGCACCAACCCCTTGAACCTTTGACTTAAGAGATTAAGAAACCATAACATGGACCAGCCTTGCAAAGATGAGGAGTATTATCTTTATTACCAGTTTTAAGCTTAATTATGTCGATGTTTTTTTCTTTTACAATTGAAGTCTCAATCAAGGTTGTTTTACATTTTCCTCTGGAACGAAGCAGCTACAATGTCATTTTTGAGATGCTTATTATCATAGATATTTCTTGTTCCTAGTTCCTTGGTGAGGGTGAAGCTCGACTTGTCTGCTAATTCTCCTCCACTACCATGCAAAAGCTGCTGGATTTGTGTCTGTGGCATATTATCCAGAAGGCTGCCTGCTAATCCCCCCTAAGAGCTGTGTTCTAATGTATGTCATCCCTCTCTAGGGACCTTGAATCCATTGAGAAGGCCTCCATCTAAACATCCTATAACGGTCCATAGATAGCTCCACCATTGCAATGCCCAAGAGCCGTTCTTTGATAGAAAGAAACCACTATGATGTCCATTGGAAGCAGGGACACTACCTATGGCAACTGAATAAGCTGCTATCTTCTCCTCTACAACTTCAAAGAGGTGGTGATCATTGTGCTCCCTACAACTAACGTCGACTCCTGAGCATCGGTCCCTGAGCATGCATCTGGAAGACTGTCTCAAGCACATATCATCTCCAATTTCCAGTCACCACCAACTGCCACAAGAAAGAATCTTTCATGACCTCCAGACAACTATTTCCAAGGCTGAAGGAAGGACTTCATCAGTTTAAGCTTCTTGGGCCCATCACTCCACGCCTTTGCCCACAGCCCTAGTCACTGAGCAGTAGCATTCTTGGATCTATTACTGTTAAATGCTCCAAAGGCCATAGATTGTCTCCCTTTGAAAGAAGATTCCACATCCACTAGCCAGTTTTTGATAATTTGTATGAAGTGAGGAAACTAGTGTTGGTGGGTGAATCTGTTAAAACTTTTGAATGCAAACTGCATCAAATGGACACCACCATTAGCCCCACCAGCCAGCCTAGTGGTAATGGCTTGTACAGTTCCTTCAATCCAACAATGGAAGGCTGTGGTATTCCATTCTCCTTGGTAGTTGTGACCAACAAAAGTGAGAAAGCACATATTGTGGCTCATCTGCAGCACATATGCCCAACCCCCCCCTGCTGCAATCTTATGAGATACGGATGATTGCAATATGTTTATTATTTTATTCTTGCATATTCTTTACTCTGGTTTGATTCGATCTAGTTTATCTAATTCTGGTTGGCTCATTGTGCATATATAAATTGGTTGATATAGCATAAGTCTATCCAATCAGCTGCAAACATCGTTTTTTCCATGTTGATAAAATCTGCATTCTAACTTATTCTCATCATTAGGTTTGGGACTTGGGTGGGCAAGAACGATTGAGAACCTCATGGGCGACATACTATCGGGGGACACACGCCTTAATTGTGGTGATAGACAGCACTGACCGGGCCAGGATCCACATAATGAAAGACGAACTTTTCAGGTTACTCCAACACGAAGATCTTGAGCGCTCGGTTGTCCTTGTCTTTGCGAACAAGCAGGATCTGAAGGATGCCATGTCACCAGCTGAGATCACAGATGCCCTTTCACTCCACAGCATCAAGAATCATGACTGGCACATCCAAGCCTGCTGTGCCATCACCGGTGATGGACTGTATGATGGCTTGGGATGGATAGCCCAACGAGTCACTGGGAAGGCAACTAGTTAATCAAGGCCTATTCAGTTGTGCCTTGTCCCAACGGAAATCATGTTTGAGAGTGAAAACAGAAACTTTCTTGTATGTATTTGTCTACATGGGTTTTCCCTGATGAACAGAATCGATATGTATTACACTTGGCGTTTTTTTTTTTCAATTGGAATGATGCAATGGAGCATTAGTTCTACATTTTCTCATCAATATCCATGCCTAAGTTTGTAATATTTCCCCTCAGAGCTTTTTGAAACAAACAGCTGATACGTTGAATCAGAGAAACCAACATCTCGCAGCTGCTATTGGACTCTTGGTGCCCTTCAAACCATGGATCCCATTTGTTCTGCGGTGGCAACAGAGAGAAGACTGTATAGGCATATTTCCAAGTAAAAGTAGCATGCTGTCTGTGAACTCGCAGTAGAAAGCGTGAATGGATTATTACAGTGGGAGTAGCTGGTCTGGTCTAGTATCTGTGTCAGCAGCAATCTGGTGACTCCAAAGTGAAATTCAGTACATTTAACATGAATTGAATGCAGTTGCGGTAAATCTCAAAGTCTATGTAATAAGATGCATGTATATAACTCAAATTAAACTGTTTTATAAAACAATAATTATACTGAAATGATGCCCCAAACTAGTAGATTATTGGATATCCAACCCATGTTCAACGTAAATATGATGCCATAAACAATTTCCATAAATCAGGGATTACAATCATCCATTTAGTTTATTATTATTTACTATTACTATATATTAACCTATCCAAAGTAGCCCTCGTGCCTGGGACATCAGAAAGTAACCACTCCATTTTACATGACTTGGCCCTACAACTTGGTCGCCGTACACGAGTGCATGAGGGACCTTGAAAAGGGCTAGCTCTAAGTCCTAGGGGGTGGTAAATGCGGAAAGTAAATGCAGATAACACAAATAAATAAAAAGATAAAACAAGTAAATTGCAATCTCAAATGCATTAGTCTTGAGAGGTTATACAAACTTGGTTCTAAGGACAACCTAACACCAAAAATCAAAGGCTTATGGCAGGACAACCTTACTAGAACGTTGGTAAGTATCAAAAACTCAAACCAATAAAGAGGTAAATGAAATAAACTAAGTTATTACAACATTCACCACAAGTGTATAAAGTAAATTACAACATTCACCACAACACATGTACCATCATCATCATCCAAACTCTAAGAATTATAATGGTTCGTGTGTGTACACCAAATGTTCACAAACAACCACACAACTACTCCACTCCTAATATCTACACCCACGGGATACTGACATTCACTATGAAATAAGTTTTTCCAAGGTTCACCTTAAAACCTTCACAATTGTGTTTTTCAAATGGGCTTACACAATTACAAAAACCCCACTCTGAGATTTTCTTGGCTGATCTCAGACAAAATCAAAAGATAAGATTTTCTTGGCTGAATCTCACAAACCAAAAATACAGAAAATCGAAATAATACTTATCTGAAGATTCTTCTTCAATGTAGCCCGGTAGAATTGATTCCTCGTAGATGTAGATGTTCAATGTTCAATGTTCAATCTCACAAGTGGAAGAGTTCTAGGTCTAGATGAATTTTAAATTAAATCAACCTAGGGCTAGCTTGAATTTGATTTTAGATATCAAAGGGTAAAACATAGTTCCTTTTTAATAGAATAGATTTGAAAATGAGATCAATAAAATTAAATAGAAAAGCTATAAAAGAATCTAAAATTACTAACCTATCGCTTTACAATAGTGGGGACTTATCTCTTAGAGTGATGGCTTGATTTGAAATGGAATGAATTGAAATATTTAAGAAACGTCCTCAATTTATAGGCTGCAAATGGGTTCTCTCGACTGGTCCTAGGTTTGGCTCGACTGGTCATAGCTGAACAACATTTTAAATTTTCTGGCGCGATCGAATAAAACAGACCCTCGACTGGTCGAGCAGAGCACTTGACTGGTCGAGTAAATAAAAATCGCGTTGCTGGAGTTCGAGTCGAGTCACACTCGGCTGGTCGAACTAGTCTTCAGAACCGATCGAGTGGTGTACTCGACTGGTCGAAGACCTAATAGAAAATTCTGAAAATTTGAATTTAAATCTGGATTGATCGAGAAAAACCCTGGACTGGTCGAGCCAGTGCCTGGACTAGTCGAACAAAGATAGGACTAGTCGAAGCAAAGACTAAATTAAGTACAATGACCTAAAATAAATATGCAATGTTAATGACCTAACCCTAAGGTCTTTCTAGGGTCATGTATACCTTAAATGTAAGTATTGAAATTGAATCATCGGTCGCTTTGATAGATGGACACTTTGAAGCACATGAAGCTTGACCTTGAATTCTTGAACTTGTCTCGAACTCGTGTCTTGAGACTTGAGCAAAAGTACTTGAGCTTGAAGAAGTGTACTTGATCTTGAGCTTTAACATGAGCTTGAACTTCAAGCTTGAGGAATGAAGTGATGATACACTTGAGCTTGAGTACCTTGACTTGATGAACTTCAACTTGTTGTTGTATTTGAACATGCGTACTTGTAGCACATAACGTCGATGTAGATAACACCACGCTCATCTTCGAATGAAGGTGAACTTTCCATCAATTTGAACTCAAAGGTGAACTTTCCATTTATCAAAACAAGTCAACCATACTGAAGTATTTTGGCACAATAAAATTTGACAACTCAGGGTGCTAGATTTACAACTTAGCACTTACAGTATCCCCCTTTGTCAAATTGTGACAAAACAAACTTACAAAAGATTAACCTATTCTAAATCATAGATTCACTTAGTTCAAACAAAATCTAACAACCATGAAACTCCCCCTTAATCAACTCCCCTTCAACTTAAGCTTAGTAGAGACCTGTATTAAGAGATACATTTCCAAAAAAATCTTTTTCCACACAATACATGCATATCCACATCTAACCACATTATCATAAAACAGATATAAGCAATCAAATACCTAATTTCTCCCCCTGTTTGTCACAAAATGACAAAGGAAGAAAAAATATGTGAAATGTGGTAGCTAATAAGTGAAGAGAGTCAGAAAGAGTGTGAAAGTTATCAAATTAAACCATAATTAAAGGAGTATCAACATCAAACAAACTTAAACATGTCCAAAATTCAGAGTCATCAAGCACAGTAAAGTTAAGTTAAATATTACAAGCCCAATAAAAGTACTAAAACTAATCAGAACTAGATGAAGAGGGAGGTGGAATGGATGGATCAATTTGGTGTAATCCCTTATTTATGCGTCTAAAATACTTACGCTTATACTTCATTTGTTTATCTTGAGAAAATTTCAGTCTATCCACCTTTTCTTCCAGAGAGCGAAGCCACTCATCAAAACTAGAAGGCTGAAAATCAGGATCAGCCTCAACATCATCAGATTCTAATTCATTAAAAATATCTTCCATATCGGCTTCAGTTGGGAGCGCATCTTCCTTTCCAACTTCTTCTCTAACTTCTCCAGCATCCCTTTTAGTTTGACCAGGTGCTAACCTCAAATTCATTTTGTTGATATTTGAGTTGTTGAAAGGTAGATGAGAAGTATGAGCTTCTCTAGGTGGCATAACCACACAACAGTATAAAGCAAGAGTGGTCATCAAATAAGCGAAAGGAATATCACTATGCCTTGGATGAAGTCGAAATTGGATAATAAAATAGCAGATTAACGAAGGAAGACACACTGGAATGCCGGATACAAATGAATGAAGAATACACATCATGAAGGTAGTTAGTTCAGCCTTGCTACCAGATCTAGGATATACATTGAAAATAAAAATACGACGTAATACTCTATATCTGGGCAACATCTGATTAGCCCTGAGCGCATTCCCAAAACTCCATTCCGAGTTCATGCTGCATAAATTTCAGGTTAATAAACGTCTTTCATACTTATTCAAATTTTCAGCCAATGTTGGAATGAGAATTCCTTCATCATTTACTGGAATCTCTATCAACCCAGAAATTAAGTGACGATCTACTTTATAAGAGCCTTCTCTAAACATGATATTGAAGGTTAGATCTTCAATAGAAACATCACTAATGCATGCATACATTGCTTGCGCAATAGAGTAGTATACCTGTCCACCCCAATTCAGAATGTTATCCCATCCTACAGTAACGAGGAAGGGAATAATGTTGAATTGAACAAGATGGTTAACATTGATAGTCCGCTCAACAATAATGTCGCGGAGACGGATATCCTGCACATATTTTGAGTCCTCTTAGGGAGGTCGAAGAGTACGCACCAAAATGGAACGAGAAGAAGAAGCTCGAGTAGGTTTCTTCAAGTCCTCTTTGAGAGGTCGAAGAGTACGCACCGAAATGGAATGAGAAGAAGAAGCTCAAGTAGGTTTCTTCTTCGGTCTACCTTTCATTGCAAGAATAAACAAGAAAATGCAAGAAATGATTTAAGGATTTCAAACCTAACAAATTTTTAAGAAGAAAACCAAACAAACCATAATGAAACTTGAAATAAATGAAAAAACCAAGCAAGATGAGACCAAAAGAGCTTAAATCCAAAAGAAAATCGAAAATTGACCACTTGCAAGAATCGAAGGTGGGTTCGACAAGTCGGAGAAGGGGCTTGAGAAGAAGAAGAAGATTTTGGAGAAAAAGTGATTTTTCACCCTAAAAAGGGGTTTGGCCTGCGCACCACGACTGGTCGAGTACCTGCTCGACCGGTCGTGCTATGACTAGTCGAGTATGTGCTCGACCGGTCTTGAGAGCACTAAAATGCATATATATATATATATTATTTTTCTCAAATTTTAAAATGAAATAAAATTACACAAAACACACACAATAGTACAAGCATGTAATCATGAACATTTCAAGAAGAATTACACATACCAATATTCAATTTTAATTTGGAAAACCGTTTTTGTCAAGTGGTTTAGTGAATATGTCAGCAAGTTGGTTTTCAATCTGCACATAGTCTAAAGTAATAATTTTCTCTTCCACTAATTCCTGAATATAGTGATACTTAATGTCAAATGGTTTGGTACGGGAATGCTAGATGGGATTCTTAGAGATATTGATTACACTAGAGTTATCACAATATAGAATCATTGTGTCTTGCGCAATCCCGTAATCGTTCAACATTTCTTTCATCCATACAAGCTGAGTGCAGGCATTTCCAGCTGCTATATATTTAGCCTCAGCTGTGGATAGGGATACAGAACTTTGTTTCTTGCTATGCCAGGAAACCAAACAGTTCCCAACATAAAAGCAACCACCGCTAGTGGATTTTCGATCGTCTACATTTCCAGCCCAATTAGTATCCGAATATCCAGCTAATTGAACATTAGTATCAAGTGGATACCATAGACTTAAATTAATTGTACTTGCGACATACCTAATAATCCTCTTGACAACAATCAGGTGGGATTCCTTAGGTTTAGATTGATATCTAGCACAGATTCCTACGCTGAATGCAATATCAGGTCGACTCGCAGTTAAATATAACAGACTACCAATCATACTGCGGTACAACCTAGGATCTACGCTCTTACCTATTGCATCTTTACATAGCTTAAGAGTTGTACTCATAGGAGTATCGAAATGCTTACCACTTTTAAAACCAAACTTCTTTACCAAGTTTAGAGCATACTTGGTTTGAGAAATGAAAATACTATCTTTAAGTTATTTTACTTGCAAACCTAAAAAGTAATTCAATTCTCCAACCATGCTCATTTCGAACTTGGACTTCATCAACTCCGCAGACTCAATAGACATGTTAGAACATGTAGAGCCATAGATAATGTCATCAACATCTATCTGCACTATAAGTATGTGTTCATTAATTTTCTCAACAAATAAGGTTTTATCAACACTCCCCATAATGAAGTTATGACTTAGTAAAAACTTAGTCAGCTTCTCATACCATGCCCTGGGAGCTTATTTTAAACCATAGAGTGCCTTTTTTAGGTGATACACATGATCAGTGTGTTTAGGGTCTTCAAAACCCTTTGGTTGTTTTATATAAACTTCCTCATGTAGATCACTATTCAAGAAAACACTCTTGACATCCATTTGATAAATTTAAAATTTTTTGAAACAAGCAATGGATATGAATAATCTGATGGATTCAAGACGAGCTACTGGGGCAAAGGTTTCATCATAATTGATCTCTTCTATCTGTGTGTACCCTTGTATAACTAGTCTAGCCTTGTTTCTTATAATATTTCCTAACTCATTAGATTTATTTTTAAAGATCTACTTGGTTCCAATGATATGTTTATCAGCCGGTCTAGAAACCAAATGCCACACATCATTTTGAATAAATTGATTTAGTTCATCTTGCATGGCTACAATCCAGTTTTCATCAACCAGAGCCTCTATTACATTAGCCAACTCAATTTGGGAAGTAAAACACACATAATTGCATATATTTTCTAATTGTTTTCGTGTACACACACACACACACACACACACACACACACTAGTGAGAGGGTTACCTAGTATTTGATCAGTAGGATGGTCTTTAACTGATCGAAGTTCAGTGTTGACTTGACTAGATGAAGAGTCAGGTTTATTTATAAAATTGACTTCATCATCTTTTGAACTTGGAGGTAGTGTATTCAAGCGATCATTGATAACTACATTTATGGATTCCTGAATGACACTGGTCCTCTTGTTGAGAACATGATACGCTCAACTGCTTAGAGCATACCCTAGGAAGATCCCTTCGTCACTTTTAGTGTCGAACTTTCCTAAATTTTCGTGGTCACGCAAAATATACCACTTACTGCCTAAAACTTGAAAGTATTTAATGTGGGCTTTTTATTAAACCACAGTTCATATGCTATTTTATCTCTTGATTTTCTAATGTAAACATGATTAATTATATAACATGCAGTGTTCATAGCTTCAGCCTAAAGATTTTTAGGTAACTTCATGCTATTTAACATAACATTGGCCATTTCTTGAAGCACACGATTTTTCCTTTCAACAACTCCATTTTGTTGAGGTGTCTTAGGTACAGAAAATTCATGTGATATCCTGTGATCATTACAAAACTTCTCAAAATTGCTATTCTCAAATTCCGATCCATGATCACTTCGGATTTTAGAAATAATTGTTTCCTTTTCAGTTTGGATACGCTTAAGTATTTTTTTCACTTCATTGAGAGTTCCAGACTTCTCTCTCACAAAGGCTACCCATGTATATCTGGTAAAGTCATCTACAATTACCAGGAAGTATTTCTTTCCACCTCGACTCTCCGTTCTAGTAGGTCCAACGAGATCCATGTGGAGGAGTTCAAGGGGTTTAGATGTGGCAAGGGAGTTTACTTTCATGTGACTACTCCTTATTTGTTTTTCGATTTGACATTCACCACAAATATTACCCATTTTCTTCAATTTGGGTAGACCTCTTATTAGTTTGGCCTTGCTCAGTCTATATAGATTTCGATAGTGGACATGTCCAAGGCGTTTATGCTATAATTCGGTCTCATTGGTTTGGACCATGTAACAAGATAATTTAGACAAGCTAGTATTAATTATAATATAGCAATTTTCAGATGTTCTGCGACCATTCAATATTACACAACCTTTCTCATTAGAAATATCACAACCTTGATTAGTGAATTTCACACTATGTTTATTATCGCAGATTTGTGAAATACTTAGGAGATTATGCTTAAGGCCTTCAATGAATAAAACATTCTCAAAAGGAGGAAGCTTGAAAAGTTGAATCGTACCTTGACCAATTATTCTACAGTTGCTCCCATCACCAAATGTGATTGACCCGTCAGTCATTTGTTTGTAGTTGGTGAACAAATCTCCGTCACCTGTCATGTGTCTAGAGCAACCACTGTCTAGGTACCACTTTGATTGACTTGAAGCCTTGAAAGTGGTGTGGGCAACCAAACAAGTAACCTTTGGGACCCATTTCATCACCATTTTGGGTTTTGGAGCTGTAAAGACCCTAAAATAATTTCTTTCTTTACATAAATTTTCAAATCAAATATGACGAACTGTCCCACTCTTGAAACTAACATTCCAACCAATAAACCACCTCACTTAGTACTAATCGTTCAACTAAAGGTAACTACCTGGCTTTGAACACCCCGTAGTACTGACTAACACATCTAAGCGAAAACTAATCATCCAGCTAGAATTGTAGACCCTAAAACTCTTAGTTTAGATACTTACATGTGTGGAAGCGGACTGAACCTCAGTCCAGAGAAATTCATAACTCTGTAAAATAAATGGACAACTTTGGGTTTATCCTCGAATAATCAGGACCAACGATAATCTACCGTTGCAAGAATATTAAACCCTTAAAAACTAAACATTTAACCATTTAAACCTACAAACTTCTAGCCTATAACTATTAAGGAACCGTCTAAAGCTAATGAATGGTGTGGATCAAACCGGATCATGACGTGGACCACACATCCGAGCCATGCGTGCACGCCAAAAATGTCCTCTTGCCATGCATAGGATCGAGTCATCGGGTCAAAGGTGCTTTGACCCGATGAATTCCGAAATTTCTATAGGAAATTCAAAATCTCCTCCCGCCCAACGTCAGTTCATCTGGGCTGACCATTCGTCAGCGCAAATGGACAATTCCCGAATGCAGAAGCCAAATCCACACCGTCCATCTGATAGATAGTAGTGTGTTATGATTGAAAGTGACCTGTACCACCTCTATCAGTTACCGTTCCTGAAACACATAATGAGGATGCTGACAGGGAGGAAAACTCCACGTCCGCTGATGAACTGGCAATCTTAGCCGTTGGGGTGTGTCGGGCAGTAGCCACGCACTCTGTTGCGGCCTCGTCACCCTTACCATTTCCCGTTTTGTCTACCTACATAGCAAAAAGCGGAAGAAAAACCTTCCACTCTTGGCAACAATTATTCTCAGCGGTCTCTCGCCCTCTGGAGGCTTCGACCGAGCAAATCCAGGGTGTTGAGATTAGGGCTGCTTTTTATCTCGTAGCTAATCAAGATATTCCCGAGATTTTGGGCGGGACGCAGCGGGAGCTAGAACCAACGCTCAACTTAACAAATGTACTAATCAACGGCAATTCTTCACCATGAAATGGACCCCACACTGTATTTAAGCCTTATCAGGACTGTCCAAACAACTCTAATCCGAAGATAAGCCACCCATTTGTGACTTGCCATTTTTGGCACCTCATCTTCCTCAAACCAGCTGAGAAACCCAACTTCTGCAAGAGTGACCCATTCACCCATTCGAGACATCCGTTGTGAGACCCACACCATCTAAAGGCCATCAAGGAAAACTATGTGGGCTCATGCTGATGATCACATTCATTGGGCGATCCAAACGGTGATCCATTCTCAGTTGCTTGCGTTAACCATCACACTAATGCCTGTTATTAACTGTAGACGTTTCCAGAAACTGAGTGGCTATAAAAGGGCCAGGAATTAGGGCGAATTCCAAGGTAAGAAAGAGAAAAGAAATAGAAAGAGAAAAATGGAGAGAGTAAGGGAGAGCCGCTCGAGCGGGTTGCTGGTTCGATAGCAACTCGACTCAACTGAGTCGTTCGGTTCTGTGAGAATGCTGTGAGTGAGGTGGGAGAATAGAAAGAGGGGAGGTTGGGATTGTGGGTGAGATCTGAGAAGGAGTGGTTGCAGGAACCCATTTTCAGCAACTGTTTCAACTTGTACCGAGTCTGTTGAGTTCACCCTCCAACTACCGTCCCACTACTTCAGCTGTTGTGGTGCCGGTCATCCCAAATCCTCTGTCAGCATCCAGATGCCATCCCTGGTCAGGTAACCATACCCATCTTCCTTCTATATTAACGGATTTCACTCACACGACCGACTGTGTTCACAATCAGCTCAACTTAGTCATGTGTTGAGTGTCACCGATCAATGTTTAGAATGTAAAACCCCGAGGTAAGTTCTCAGCTGTGATCAGTCTACCTTGTACAAGGTCCAGCATAGCAAACCGATCACAGATATATTCACTTGATTGCCTGTTATTAGCTAGAAGAAAACTCGGTTGAGTCAAATTGCCCCTGATCAGTGTCTCAGGGCCGTTTCATGATTGGAGGGCTTGATTTAGTCAGGTCTGGCGAGCAACTCGCCTAACTGAACCTGGAGCCAGCCAAGGGCATCCCGGATCTACCCCGTTTGGGGCTAAACTGACCATTTTGACCCCACTAAGTCTACTCAATAGTCATAGTCAAGCTGACTCGGTCAGTTTCCCGACTGAGCCAAGCTAATTCCAACCTATTGCAAGTAATCTTGAGAGGCATTGGGTCCAATGGACCCATGATATGACCTGGTGACTATTAAAACCATTGAAACAAGCCAACTAGTTATTGGTTGATGACCTCGACCGAGTTAACTCGGTCACAACTCATTAGAACTGGTGATACCTCCTACAGGAGCTGCTTACAACTAAGTTACTTAGAAGACACTCCATCCTTCAATCAGTCCAAACCAGAACATTACAGGGTGAACACATCAAGGTGAGGAGCATCCCCCATAGCTTCTTCCTTTCACTAATTTCCGTGTGGATTAAATCTCTAATGTATAGAATTTTAGAAAATTATTAATTTCTAGCTATCTTGAATTTCATGAAATGATTGTTTTAATGCCATATTTCCTTATGATTATGTGTATGATGTATTGTCTTGTAAACTCCATGTCACATTTATAATTGTTTTCTTATGTTAAGAAGGAGAGGCTTTCATATTAGATCATCTGTGAATTGTGAGACATTTCCTCCATGACTGTCTATATTCATCCCTAATTTAGTCGGCATTATTATGTGGATAGATCTTACAATATAAGAAATGAAAATTTGTTTACATGTGGTGTAAAGTGACGATTGGAATTCCATCTTTCATAACTATCATGGGTTTGTCATAAAATAAAAATTCCTTTTATCATCTTTACATCATGCACATAACTTTAATGAGATGACTAGAGTTTTACAAACCCTTATTTTATTATACAGTGCGAGTAGTATGAAGATTGAGTATGAGAAGAGTCCTTAAGGGATATAGGAGGACTCTTAGATAATCCGAATGATATAACCTCACTTGAAAATCTACATGACTCTTGGTGAGCCCTCCTTTGAATGTAAAGAAATCATGGAAGTTCAAATGGAATGCATAGTTGGATATTTCCTATTTAAAAGTTGAAGGTCATTACTATTCTATCAAAGTAATGTATATATGTGTCATGGTGCATAACATCCATGCATGACATGTGAGCTTTTCCGAGTGTTCATCGTAAGTCACATCTTATTGGGTTGTACAAGGTTCTATTACCTAAGTCCAACCATCAGGTTTGTGCACTTGTATACTTTGGGCCGTTTTTTCTTTATATGAGGCTTTTCCGAGATTTTATATCTCCTCGAGCATACCCCGAGTATTTTTTCAGGAGGTCGTCCTTGGGCACACTCACCTTCATGACCTTTTCCTGGTAGTCTACCTACCACGGGTGGTCTTTTATTTTAATAGCTGGATTGCATACCCAGATCTGTGACTTGAACACACATTCATACATTCATGCAAATGCATATGTATTGTATTACCATATGAATTAGAATTGTTAATCTATTTTGGATTGATGTGTTATGATTGAATCTATGAGGAAAATTCCCACTGAGTTTTCACTCACCCAATAGTGCGGTTGCACCAAATAGATGTAGGCATGATCGAGGAAAATGGTGTCTATGATGACACTCATGGCGTAGCAGAAGAGGAGTACAGAGAGGAGGGCCAGTACGATGATGTAGCCGAGCCACAGGAGCTCCACTAAGCACTTAGGATTCACTGCTTTCATTTCATGCTTGCAGGCATTATTTTAATTTTGGCTTGCTTTGAGCTTTGAAATTAAAAATCCCCTACTGTGGGATCTAGTGTTACTTGCTTTACTTTATACTTTCATTCACGCCTGTTGAACTCCTTTGGTTAGTTATACCATGGTTATACCTTGTTACTATGAATTGTGTTGATAATTAGATGAATGGTAGTTTCATTTCATAACGTAACCCTCGGGTTCTCGTACTTGGGCGAGCATCCTCGAGTTTTGAGAATCCGGGTGTTACAAGTTAGTATCAGAGAGAAAGTCTAGACAAATCTTGCCTTGGGGAGGAAATTTGTACAAGTTTTCTACATTTTACATTTAGAATATCCTAGGTGACCCCTTAAATTAGAAAACTGAACTTAGGAAAGAATTTCAAATAGGCTTAGGCTATTTATGAAACATAGAGACCCAGATTCAGGCCCCAAGTATTAAATTTCCTAATTACACTAATTCTTCAGGCATATACATTTACTCATGTCAATGCCCTTGTTTTGACTGCACTCGACTATGAACTACCTGCTTTCTAACTATCGACTAATTCTATTTATGATAGCATTGCGAAGTTTTATAAGAGGATTGTAATCTGTAATTTTGAGACTGTGATTATTAAACGTGAGTAAGCTTTGAATTTGTTTAAATTTTTCTGCTTTTTTACATTCTCATACTCATTTATGCTATCTGGCTACTATCACAACTCCTCCTGCTTAAATTCATCATTTCACATGTATAGGTATTCCTAACATAAATAGGATCTTAGCTTTTCCCTTAAACTTTGTACTTTGATTGGAAGAACTACAGTCACTTTATTATAGTCTCCTGACACTAGGTCCACTGATAGCTATTATAGGCTCTCCACATTGTATACAGTCATTATATAAACGTAGAGACAAAACTTAGACCTTATTTAAACTATCATGAACCTAGATCCAAGAAGCAGAAATGTAATCTCTTCTAGAAAATTTCCTTAGTTAAGGAGAAACTATTAACTTAGAAGCATAGAAAACTTAGGATCCCTTGAATTGCGAAATTCTTATAACAAAACTATTTATGGTACGATAACTATAAAATGCTGCACCCTGACATCATGTTCCTAAACTATAGGATACGATGCCTCCAAAAATGTGATCCCAACAAGTGCAAGCATCTTTAGTTATGCCGCAGGACCCAGAAGAAACGGGGAGGGAAGAAAGTCCTTTATACACCCCGGCACTCCTAGTGCAATTTGAAGAACCTAATTCGAAATTCAGGGCAAGGGCTGTCCCGATGCCTCACCCAACTCATGCAGAGAGGACCTCGTCATTTGAGGCACAGTCAAGGGTTCAGACACCAGATGTTTGGGGGTAAATGGTCACCTTGTCGGGCCAGCAGCAGGCCTTCATAAGGGAACAACAGGCCACCATGGCGACCACAGTGGAAGCATTATATCAGAGGCCACACGTATTAGCATCGCAGCTAGTTGTAGGGAATGATGCTAACGTGTTTGAAAAATTCCAGAAGTTGCGACCTCTGGCTTTTTCTGGGACGAACGATCCCATAGTAGTCGAGCATTGGTTGAAACACATGCTGAAACTTATGGAGCCATTGCGGTGTTCAGATACGCAGAAAGTAACCCTCTCCACTTTCGCGCTCGAAGGTGAAGCCGATGAATGGTGGGATTCTACGAGTAGGCTTGCTACAACAGATTATCTGTGGACTTGGGAGAGGTTCCAAACCAAGTTCAACGAGAAATATTTTTCAGAGTCGTTTCATGATGAGGTGTCACAGTTTTTCAAACTCGAGCAGGGGAATATGACGGTTGCGTAATATGAGGTCCGCTTTGCCGAACTTTCTCGGTATGTGCCGACTATCGTTAGTGAAGAAAGAGTTAGGCTGAGGAAATTCAAAGATGGTCTGCGGCTGGGGATAAGGTCAAAATTGTGTTGCTTCGACTTTTCTTGATATGTGCAAGTGATGGACAAGGCCACCAGGGTGGAAAAGGACGTAGACCAGATGATGAAAGCTCGAACTCCGTTTAAGGATTCGAGTAGCCAAGTCAGACCCGCTCCTCCACCTCCTAGCCTCGCTGTGGTCGATAAGCGAGCCAAGACTTTTGAGTATCCAGGAATGCCGTGCAACTATTGTGGGAAGCCTGGGCATACCGCAAAGTTTTGCTTCAGGAGGGCACGTGATGAGGGCAACAAGCCTGGAACACTAGCGATTCAACCCCGTCCACAGCAGCCTGTGGCTAGGCCACCTATCAGCAGCCGACCTCCATTTCAGAGACCAGCAGCTCCGCTATAGAACAGAGCCTCCACGGCTCGGGTATTCTCTATGTTCGCTGAAGAACTGGAGGGGGACGCTCCACGAGTTGTCTAAGGTATGACTTACATTCAGAATGTGATAGTATTTGTTTTGTTTGATTTGGGTTCTACCATATCTCTTGTTAGTTCATCCGTAGTTAAAGAACTGAACTTAGAATTGAACCACCTTGAATGACCCTTGGTCATTGCGTCTCTGATGGGAGGATTTATGGAAACCGCGAGATTTTGCCTTACATGCTTGGTTGTATTGGATGGTCATGAGACTCGTATGGACCTAGTTGTGATGAAAATGAAACAGTTCGATATCATTATTGGTATGGACTGGCTTACCTAGGCTCATGTGCTATTGGACTGCCATGCCTGGACAGTTACAGTAACATTACCTGGGCAGTCACCCTTCACTATATAAGAAAGGTGTCAATATGAGACCTATGAAGGTTTATGGGCTCTGGAAAAGTCAGAATCAGCAGAGATCACCATTGATCAGATACCGGTGGTTAATGAATTCCTGGAAGTGTTTCAAGACATACCGGGGTTACCACCAAGGAGATAGGTGGATTTTACCATTGACCTCCTACCTGGTACCACCTCAATATCCATGGCTCAATATAGAATGCCGCCATGTGAGATGGAAGAATCGCGGGTGCAGATTGATAAATTATTGGGACAAGGATTCATCCGCCCTAGTGTATCTCCATGGGGCGCACCAGTGCTATTTGTGAAAAAGAAAGACGGATCGCAACGCTTTTGTATCGACTACAGGAGATTGAATTAGGCTACAGTGAAGAATAAGTACCCCCTACCTTGTATCGACGACTTATTCAATTAGCTCAAGGGTGCCAGATATTTCTCGAAGATCGATCTCAGGTCGGGGGGTCATCAGTTAAGGGTCAGAGAAGAAGACATTCCCAAGACAGCATTTTGCACCAGATATGGACACTACGAATTCTTAGTAATGACGTTCGGGCTCACTAATGCACCTGCGGTATTTATGGACTTGATGAATTGGGTCTTTATGCCATATCTGGACCGATTTGTTATAGTCTTCGTCGACGACATTCTGGTTTATTCTAAGAGTCGTGAAGAGCACGAAGAGCACTTAAAAATTGTTGTGATGACCCCTCCAGGAAAGGTAGCTGTATGCAAAATTATCAAAATGTGACTTTTGGAAGGAAGAAGTAAAATTTCTGGGTCACGTTGTGAAAAAGGAAGGTATCGCGGTTGATCCAACCAAGGTCGAGGCTGTAGTGAAATGGGAACGACCTGATATGGTCACAGAAGTCAGGAGCTTTTTAGGGATGGCTGGATACTATCGGCGATTCATAAAAGAATTTTCTCGTATCGCCCGACCCCTAACTCAGTTAACTAAGAAGAATGTGAAATTCAGTTGGAGCGCTGAAGCAGAGGCATCCTTTCAGGAACTTAAGAAGAGACTCACCACTGCCCCCATGCTCACGCTTCCAGAAGAGGGGGTCAAGTACGTCGTCTATAGCGACGCATCGCAGAGAGGGCTAGGATGCGTACTCATGCAGAACGAGAAGGTGATTGCTTATGCTTTCAGGCAGCTGAAGAAACACGAAGAAAATTATCCTACCCATGACCTGAAACTCCCCGCTGTAGTCTTCGCCCTAAAAATTTGGAGGCACTACTTGTATGGGGAAGAGTTCGAATTATTCTGCGATCATAAGAGTTTGAAGTATATCTTCACTCAAAAAGATCTGAAGTATCTTATCATCCTGGCAAGGTGAACCTTGTAGCTGATGCCTTGAGCCGGAAGAGGAATCACGAGGTTATGGTTGGTCTCACGATAAGAGAAGGTGAGATAATGGATTTCACCCAAGACTTTGATGTGCAGTTCTCTTTCAAGGGACCGAGGATCCTGGTAGCTTCGTTGGTTATAGAACCGGCCTTGATCCGTCGTATCATCGAATCTCAAGACCTGGATGAGACACTAAAGAAGTTGAGACTAAGGTGCAAAAATGAAGGAATGCCAAACTGGTATGTCAGTTCCGATAGCGGCTTGAGATATCGAGGTCGTATTTGTATTCCGGCAGTGGCAGAATTAAAACAGGCAATATTGAGCGAAGCGCACAAGTCTCACCTGACCGTTCATCCTGGGAGTACAAAAATGTATCGGGACGTCAGACGTCAATACTGGTGGGAAAATATGAAACAGGATATTGCAGAATATGTTTCAAAATGTCTCACCTGCCAGCAAGTGAAGGCGGAGCACCATCAGCCACCAGGTCTTTTGCAACCATTGCCCCTCGCCGAATGGAAGTGGGACTGTATCAGCATGGACTTCGTCTCGAGACTTCTAAAGACATGTGGGAACCATGACTCCATCTGGGTAGTCGTTGATAAACTTACCAAACAGCCCGGTTCCTCCCTATACGTGTAAATAATTAGTCGATGACTTGGCTAAGCTGTACATTCGGGAGATTGTCCATGCATACAGTATTTCATGGGAAATTATGTCGGATCGTGACACCAGGTTCACGTCCACTTTCTGAAAAAGATTGCAAGAAAAGTTGGGTACAGAGTTGAAATTTAGCACTGCATTTCACCCCCAGACAGACGGGCAGACCGAAAGGGTGAACCAGGTGCTAGAAGACATGTTGAGAGCCTGCGTGTTGGACTTCAAGGGCAGTTGGGATGAGCATATCCATCTTACAAAATTTTCTTATAACAACAGTTTTCAGACTAGCATTGGTATGACACCGTTCGAAGCATTATACGGACAACCCTGTCGAGCACCACATTGCTGGGTTGAAGTCAGAGATTGAGTTTACTAGGACTAGAGCTTGTCCAAGAGATGACAGAGAAGATAGACATGATCCGAGGATGCCTACGTACGGCTCAGAGCAGGTAGAAGAGTTACGCGGACCATCGTAGGCGAGAGCTGAAATTTACAGTCGGCGATCACGTGTTCTTGAAAATCTCTCCTATGAGGGGTGTCATGAGATTCAGGAAGAAAGGAAAGCTCTCTCCTCAATTTATTGGACCCTTCGAGATCATGGACAGGGTTGGAGCCGTTGCTTATCGTCTGGCTCTACCATCAACGTTCGCCAATGTTCATAAGTTTTCCACATATCCATGTTGAAGAAATATGAACCGGATGCATCTCACATCATCAGCTGGGATGAGATCGAGTTGAACGATGATGCCAGCTACATGGAGACCCCCGTTCGCATTCTAGATTACAAGGAACAAATTCTGCGCACCAAGACCATTCCATTGGTGAAGGTCCTTTAGTCTCATCGCAGGATCGAGGAAGCAACTTGGGAGCACCAAGCTGAAATGGAAGAAAAGTATCCACATCTTTTCAACGACCCCACTCAAGTACAATTTCGAGGATGAAATTCTTTTTAGGGGGGAGATTGTAACGACCCTAAAATAAATTCTTTCTTTACATAAATTTTCAATTTAAATATGACAAACCGTCCCACTCTTGAAACTAACATTCCAACCAATAAACCACCTCACTTAGGACTAACCGTTCAGCTAAAGGTAACTGCCTGGCTTTGAACACCCCGTAGTACTAACTGACACATCTAAGTAAAAACTAATCATCCAGCTAGAATTGTAGACCCTAAAACTCTTAGTTTAGATACTTACATGTGCGGAAGTAGACTGAACCTCAGTCCAGAGAATTTGTAACTCTGTAAAATAAATGGAAAACTCTGGGTTTATCCCCGAATAATCAGGACCAACGATAGTCTACCATTGCAAGAATATTAAACCCTTAAAAACTAAACATTTAACCATTTAAACCTACCAACTTCTAGCCTATAACTATTAAGGAACCGTCTAAAGCTTATGAACGGTGTGGATTAAACCGGATCATGATGTGGACCACACATCTGGGCCATGCATGCACACCAAAAATGTCCTCTCGCCATGCATAGGATCGAGTTATTGGGTCAAAGGCGCTTTGACCCGATGAATTTTGAAATTTCTGTAGGAAATTCAAAATCTCCTCCCGCCCAACATCGGTTCATCTGTGCTGACCATTTGTCAGCACAAACAGACAAATGCAGAAGCTAAATCCACACCGTCCATCTAATAGATAGGGCCAACCGACCCTAGCCTTGCAGCGTGTTACGATTGAAAGTGACCTGTACCACCTCTATCAGTTACCGTTCCTGCAACGCACAATGAGGACACTGACGGGGAGGAAAACTCCACGTCTGTTGATGAGCTGGCAATCTTAGCCATTGGGGTGCGTCGAGCGGTAGCCACGCACTCTGTTGCGGCCTCGTCACCCCTACCATTTCCCGTTTTGGCTACCTACATAGCAAAAAGTGGAAGAAAAACCTTCAACTCTTGGCAACGATTAATCTTATCGGTCTCTCGCCCTCTGGAGACTTCGACCGAGAAAATCTAGGGCGTTGAGATTAGGGCTGCTTTTTATCTCATAGCTAATCGAGAAATTCTTGAGATTTTGGGCGAGACGCAGCGGGAGCTAGAACCAACGCTCAACTTAACAAATGTACTAATCAATGGCCATTTGTCACCGTGAAATTGTCCCCACACTGTATTTAAGCCTTATCAGGACCGTTCAAATGGCCCTGATCCGAAGATAAGCCACCCGTTCGTGACCTGCCATTTTTGGCACCTCATCTTCCTGAAACCAGTTGAGAAACCCAACTTCTGTAAGAGTGACTCGTTCACCCATCCGAGACGTCCATTGTGTGGCCCACACCATCTAAAGGCCATCAAGGAAAACTGTGTGGGCTCATGCTAATGATCACATTCATTAAACGATCCGAACGGTGAGCCATTCTCAGTTGCTTGCGTTAACCATCACGCTAATGCCTGTTTTTAACTGTAGACGTTTCCAGAAACTGAGTGGCTATAAAAGGGCCGGGAATTAGGGCGAATTCCAAGGTAAGAAAGAGAAAAGAAATAGAAAGAGAAAAATGAAGAGAGTAAGGGAGAGCCGCTCGAGCGGGTTGCTGGTTCGATAGCGACTCGACTCAGCTGAGTCGTTCGGTTATGTGAGAATGTCGTGAGTGAGGTGGGAGAATAGAAAGAGGGGAGGATTGTGGGTGAGATCTGAGAAGGAGTGTTGGTGGAACCCATTTTCAGCAACTGTTTCGACTAGTACCGAGTCTGCTGAGTTCACCCTCCAACCACCGTCCCACTATTTCAGCTGCTGTGGTGCTGGTCGTCCCAAATCCTCTGTCAGCATCCAGACGCCATCCCTAGTCAGGTAACCATACCCATCTTTCTTCTATATTAACGGATTTCACTCACCCGACCGACTGTGTTCACAATCGGCTCAACTCGGTCATGTGTTAAGTGTCACTGATCAATGTTTAAAATGCAAAACCCTGAGGTAAGTTCTCAGCTGTGATCGGCCTGCCTTGCACAAGGTCCAGCATAGCAAACTGATCACAGATATGTTCACCTAATTACTTGTTATTAGCTAGAAGAAAACTCGGCTGAGTCAAATCGCCCCTGAGTCAATGACTCAGGGCTGTTTCATGACTGGAGGGCTTGATTCAGTTAGGTCTGGCGAGTAACTCGCCTAGCTGAACCTGGAGCCAGCCAATGACATCCTAGATCTACCCCGTTTGGGGCTGAATTGACCATTTTAACCCCACTGAGTCAACTCAATAGTCATAGTTGAGCAGACTCGATCAGTTTCCCGACTAAGCCAAGCTAACTCCAACCTGTCGCAAGTAATCTTGAGAGGCATTGGGTCCAATGGACCCATGATCTGACCTGGTCACTATCAAAACCATTGAAACAAGCCAACTAGTTATTGGTTGATGACCTCGACCGAGTTAATTCGGTCACGACTCATCAGAACTGGTGATACCTCCTACAGGAGCTGCTTACAACTAAGTTACTTAGAAGACACTCCATCCTTCAATCAGTCCAAACCAGAACATTACAAGGTGAACACATCAAGGTGAGGAGCATCCCCTATAGCTTCTTCTTTTCACTAATTTCCGTGTGGATTAAATCTCTAATGTATATAATTTTAGAAAATTATTAATTTCTAGCTATCTTGAATTTCATAAAATGATTGTTTTAATGCCATATTTCCTTATAATTATGTGTATGATGTATTATCTTGCAAACTCCATGTCACATTTATAATTATTTTCTTATGTTGAGAAGGAGAGGCTTTCATATTAGATCATCTGTGAATTGTGAGACATTTCCTCCATGACTGTCAATATTCATCTCTAATTTAGTCAGCATTATCATGTGGATAGATCTTACAATATAAGAAATGAAAATTTGTTTACGTGTGGTGTAAAGTGACAATTGGAATTCCATCTTTCATAACTATCATGGGTTTGTCATAAAACAAAAATTCCTTTTGTCATCTTTACATCATGCACATAACTTTAATGAGATGACTAGAGTTTTACAAACCCTTATTTTATTATACAGTGTGAGTAGTATGAAGATTGAGTATGGGAAGAGTCCTTAAGGGATATAGGAGGACTCTTAGATAATCCGAATGATATGACCTCACTTGAAAATCTACATGAATCTTGGTGAGCCCTCCTTTGAATGTAAAGAAAGCATGGAAGTTCAAATGGAATGCATAGTTAGATATTTCCTATTTAAAAGTTGAAGGTCATTACTATTCTATCAAAGTAATGTATATATGTGTCATGGTGCATAACATCCATGCATGACATGTGAGCTTTTCCGAGTGTCCATCATAAGTCACATCTTGTTGGGTTGTGCAAGGTTCTATTACCTAAGTCCAACCATCAGGTTTGTGCACCTGTATGCTTTGTGCCACTTTTTCTTTACATGAGGCTTTTCCGAGATTTTATATCTACTCGGGTATACCCCGAGTATTTTTTCAGGAGGTTGTCCTTGGGCACACTCACCTTCATGACCTTTTCCTGGAGTCTACCTACCACGGGTGGTCTTTTATTTTGATAGCTGGATTGCATACCCAGATCTGTGACTTGAACATACATTCATACATTCATACAAATGCATATGTATTGTATTGCCATATGAATTAGAATTGTTAATTTATTTTGGATTAATGTATTATGGTTGAATCTATGAGGGATATTCCTACTGAGTCTTCACGCACCCAATAGTACGGTTGCACCAAATAGACACGGGCATGACCGAAGAAAATGGTGTCTATGACGACACTCCTGGGGTAGCAGAAGAGGAGTACGGAGAGGAGGGCCAGTACGATGATGTAGCCGAGTCATAGGAGCTCCACTAAGCACTTAGGATTCACTGCTTTCATTTCATACTTTTAGACATTATTTTAATTTTGGCTTGCTTTGAGATTTAAAATTAAAAATCCCCTGCTCTGGGATCTAGTGTTACTTGCTTTACTTTATACTTTCATTCACGCATGTTGAACTCCTTTGGTTGGTTATACCATGGTTATACCTTGTTACTATGAATTGTGTCGATAATTAGATGAATGGTAGTTTCATTTCATAACGTAACCCTCGAGTTCTCGTACTCGGGCGAGCATCCTCGGGTTTTGAGAATCAGGGTGTTACAGGAGCACTGTTGATTTTTCTACACTTGTAGTTATTATTAATTGTACCGTTCGAGTTAGTTTTCAGAAGCTCCTTAAGTAAATCAATAATCTTCTTAGCTAAGGGATTATAATTCTGATTTCTAAGATTGATAAGGTTGATATTAGGTTTGGTAGCTTGAAAAGTTTTAGGCTTTTTAAAACCATTTTGATTCAAGCTTTTCCCTTTCGAGTTGGAGGACTCTCCTTTAGCAAACTTAGGAGTAGTAATCTTACTTTTTAGAGGTATGTTTTTATCATAGCCCAGACCCGATCTATCTCCACATTTTCTTGGTTCGGTAAGTAATTTTTCTAGTTTAGGGTCTCCCTGGGCATACCTCCAAGTATCCTTTGAACTCAAGAGAGAAGAAACTTCCATTTTTAGTTTCTCATTTTTCGGTTTTAGGTTTTTAAGTTGAGATGTTTTGAAATCTATCACATTTAGATTTTTCAAAACAATCAGAATATGTGATTTTTCTAAAACTAAGTTTTCAAAATTCTCTTTTAATTTTAGAAACTTTTCTTTTTGAAGTTTAAGTTTGACAGCAATCTTACAACTTTCCTTGTATAGGGCATTGTAGGCATCCTCAAGATCGTCTTCGTTTTCAGGGTTCCTCAGATTTTCATATTCAAATGTATCACAACTATCTGTAGAAGTGACTCTGGCTAGAATCATTAGGGCCTTGACTTCATTTGTAGATTCGGGTTCTGAATCATCTGACTCAGAAGAAGCTTTAGAGGAGGACGATTCATCCCATGTGGCCAACATGCCTTTTCTCTTTGGCTTGTCACTTTTATGGCACTTATTTTCCAAATGTCTGTATTCATGGCAGTTGAAGCATTGACTATCTTTTAGAGATTTCCAATTTCTAGTTCTACTCTTTTTCTTTTTAGAGGGTTTTTAAAAATCAATTCTCTTTTTACTTTTGAAAATCTTATAAAACTTCTTGGCTAATAAGGTCATATCATCCTCTGAGTTTTCACAATCAGAATTATTACTATTATCTTGAGAAATACATTTAGATGATTTAAGGGCTATTGACTTACCCTTTGTAGCGTTGAAATTTAACTCATAGGTTTGCAGAGAACCGACAAGCTCTTCCACCCTCATATTATTCGTGTCTCGAAGTTCTTGAATGGCTGTCACCTTAAAATTGAACCTCTCAGGAAGTGAGAGCTGTATCTTTGCACAAACTTTACTTTCTGGGATGTTATCTCCAAGACTCCACATTGAGTTGAGTATGTCATTCAGTTTAGTATAGAAGTCCATGAATGATTCACTTTCTTCCATACGTATTTCCTCAAACCTAGTCGTGAGGATTTTGAAGTTTTGACTTTTTAACAATAGTCATACCCTCGTGTGTCATTTCTAAGATATCCCAGGCTTATTTTGCAGTATCATAAGATATAATTCTTTCGAACTCATCTAGTGATAGTGCACAAGTAATTGCATTTAAAGCTTTGGCATTGGCACTACTCTCATTTTTCTGAAGAGCGGTCCACATATAATAAGGTGTTTCTTTCATAGTCTTAGTTCCATCAGTGCCTAGAACTTCAGACGTAGGTGGGTTTAGTCACTGTGGCCTTCCACACGTTCTCATCGATGGACCTAAAAAAGATTTTAATCTGGGCTTTCCAATAAGCATAATTAGAGCCATCAAATGGTGGTGGCCTAATAATAGAAAGGCTATCAAAATTTGACATATTAGGAGCTCGAGATCGCTTAGCTCAGGAAATTAATCCAATGGAATGAGCTATTAGGCTTTGATACCACTTGAAAAGGGAGAGCTCTAAGTCCTTCGGGGAGAGGGGAGGGGGGAATAGGACTATGCCAAATAAAAAATAAATACAGAAAGTAAAGACAGATAACACAAATAAATAATAAGATAACACAAGTAAATTGCAACCTCAAATGCACTAGTCTTGAGAGGTTGATACAAACTTGGTTCTAAGGACAACCTAACACCAAAAATCAAAGGCTTATGGTAGGACAACCTTACTAGAATGTTGGTAAGTATCAAAAACTCAAACCAATAAAGAGTCAAAGGAAATAAACTAAGTTATTATAACATTCATCACAAGTGTATAAAGTAAATTACAACATTCACCACAGCACATGTACCATCATCATCATCCAAACTCCATGAATTATAGTGGCTCATGTGTGTACACCAACTGTTCGCAAACAGCCACACAACTACTCCACTCCCAATATCCACACCCACGGGATACTGACATTCACTATGAAATAAGGTTTTCTAAGGTTCACCTAAAAACCTTCACAATTGTGCTTTTCAAATGGGCTTACACAATTACAAAAACCCTACTCTGAGATTTTTCTGGCTGATCTCAAACAAAACCAAAAGATGAAATTTTCCTAGCTGAATCTCACAAACCAAAAATACAGAAAATTGAATAATACTTATTTGAAGATTCTTCTTTAATGTAGCCCGGTAGAATTGATTCCTTGTAGATGTAGATGTTCAATGTTCAATCTCACAAGTGGAAGGGTTCTAGTTCTAGATGAATTTTAAATTAAATTAACCTAGGGCTAGCTTGAATTTGATTTTAGATATAAAAGGGTAAAGCAGAGTTTCCTTTTAATAGAATATATTTGAATAATGAGATCAATAAAATCAAATAGAAAAGCTATAAAAGAATCTAAAATTACTAACCAATAGCTTCACAATAGTGAGGACTTATCTCTTAGAGTGATGACTTGATTTGGAATTAAATGAATTGAAATATTTGAGAAATGTCCTCGATTTATAGGTTGCAAATCGATTTCCTCAACTGGTCCTGGGTTAGGCTCGACTGGTCGTAGCCAAACAACATTTTAAATTTTTTGGCGCGATCGGATAAAATAGACCCTCGACTGGTCGAGTGACTCGCTCGACTAGTTGAGTGGCTAGCTCGATTGGTCGAGCAAAGCGCTTGACTGGTCGAGTGAATAAAAATCGTGTTGCTGGAGTTCGAGTCGAGTCACATTCGACTGGTCGAACCAGTCTCTGCGACCGGTCGAGCAGGGTACTCGACTGGTCGAAGACTTAACAGAAAATTCTAAAAATTTAAATTTAAATCTGGACTGGTCGAGAAAAACCCTGGACTGGTCGAGCCAGTGCCTGGACTAGTCGAACATAGACTAGGACTAGT
This sequence comes from Magnolia changhungtana, assembly GCA_030180095.1. Lineage (NCBI taxonomy): Eukaryota > Viridiplantae > Streptophyta > Magnoliopsida > Magnoliales > Magnoliaceae > Magnolia > Magnolia changhungtana. The sequence continues at coordinate 20,336,236 of JASAUF010000600.1, read as the reverse complement.
CGAAGCAAAGCCTAAATTAAGTATAATGACCCAAAATAAATATGCAATGTTAATAACCTAACCCTAAGGTCTTTCTAAGGTCATGTATACCTTAAATGTGAGTATTGAAATTGAACCATTGGTCGCTTCGGTAGATAAGACACTTTGAAGCACATGAAGCTTGACCTTGAATTCTTGAACTTGTCTCGAACTTGTGTCTTGAGACTTGAGCAAAAGTACTTGAGCTTGAAGAAGTGTACTTGAGCTTGAGCTTTAACATAAGCTTGAACTTTAAGCTTGAGGAACGAAGTAATGATACACTTGAGCTTGAATACCTTGACTTGATAAACCTCAACTTGTTGTTATAGTTGAACATACGTACTTGTAGCACATAACGTCGATGTAGATAACACCACGCTCATCTTCGAATGAAGGTGAACTTCTCATCAATTTGAACTTGAAGGTGAACTTTCCATCTATCAAAATAAGTCAACCATACTGAAGTGTTTTGGCACAACAAAATTTGACAACTCAGGGTGCTAGATTTACAACTTAGCACTTACAGACCCACTTCACAGTGGGGCTTACCTGATGCATGGATCGGAGTTCTAGATATGCTTGGTTGGTACATGTCCACATGTATTGGTGCCCATGAGCATGACTAACCTGAGAATCACAACAACAGATGACAGAGGGAGAAATTAGTCCCTTAAAATTTCAAGTGTTTCCTTCTGCGGTACCTCAGAGCTTGGTCTTTCATGTGTTCAGTTAGGCCAAAACCACTATGGTTAGAATTGATGATGTTTTGTTATTATTCATATTTCTAATTTGGTATGGAGATGCGCAGTTAGATGCATGGGTGTTAAGTGAACTCTCCTGTGGATCTAGAGAAATTGGCGATACAATTTTGTCATATTATTTCCCATTAATTTATAGAGAAGAGAATTATATAAGTATGGTATGTGTACATGCAAATAAAGAATATAAGTAAATATGAAAGAAAGAAATAACATGATGGTTTACAAGACTACATATGTATCCATTGACACTCCTCGAGTTGGAGCATGAAAATCATACATTCTTAGCTTGAATAGAATATCATTCAGTGAGACCCAGTTGCACCTTTTGTGAAAATATTTTCCAACTAACCATAGATACAATATGTGTTTTAATAATGCCACATTTTCTAGCTTTTCACAAATAAAATGTCAGTCCACTTCAATGTGCTTGTTGTTTATAAAAAATTAGATTAGATGCAATGTAAATTGCAACTTATTGCCAAAGAAGGAAACAACAAAAGAGACTAACGCCAAGATCACCAAGAAAGGAGTGCAACCAGAGCACTTTACTAGTACCATGTCCCATAGCATGATATTTGGCTTTTGTTGAGACTTGGATAACAACTTACTATTTCTTATTCCTCTAAGAGACGATATTATCTCCTACAAATGTACAAAATGTTATTGTAAAATGTTGATCAACAAAAGAGTCGACCCAATCAGTATCATAATAAGCTCGGATATCAAGGTGTCCATGATCAACATAAATGATACTCTTACTTGGGGTAACCTGTATGTATCGAAGAATACAGTGGACCACATCTAAATGATGGACACATGAATTCTGTATAAATTGACTAATTACGCTCACAACGTATACAACTTCTAGGCATGTCATGGAGAGATAAATGAGTTTTCCCACCAATTATCGATACTGCTTGGGGTTAGACACATGGAAGGATTCCTAGGTGGACAAGCGATTCTTCACCTCAATTAGTGTCTCAGCTGGACGGACCCAAGCATTCCTATAGCAGCCAAAAGATCGAGGACATACTTCCTTTGAAAGATAACTTCTATTCTAAGAAAGTATCAAAGATGCCCTAAATCCTTAATATCGAATTGTGAAGAAATTACTTGACATTAGATATTTTTGTTGCATAATCCCCTATTAGAATGATATCATTAATATACACTGCCAGAACTATGATATTACTAGCGTTTTTCTTTACAAACATATAGTAATAAGACATACATCGTTGTGATCCGATTTGAATGGTAGCTATGCTGAAATGCTCAAACTAGGCATTGGGAGACTGTTTAAGCTCGTAAAGTGCTTTCTCGAGATGACATACTTTTTCCTGAGTGCTAAGTGGACAAAAACTTGGTGGCAAGCACATATAAATCTCTTCACATAGATTTCCATTGAGGTAGACATTTTTTACATCTAATCGAAGAAGTGGTCAATGACGACATGCTGTGATGGAGAGAATAACCTAGGTTGAACTTAAATTAGCTTTAGGGGAGAGAGTATCGTGATAGTTAACTCTCAATCTCTGGATGAATCCTTTAACAATAAGATGAACCTATACCTAGCAACCGACCTGTAAAGATAATTATATTTCAAGGTATAAACTGATTTGCCTCCAACATGTTTTCCTTTAGAAAGTGCAAATAAGGCCCATGTGCCTTATTTCTTAAGCGAGTGCATTTCATCAAGCATTACTGCTTTCCATTGAGAACCTTCAAAGCATCTGCAACTGTAAATGGGACAAACATAGGAGAGATAGCTGAAAGAAATGTATGAAAATGTAAGACCCGACATGAGTTCCTGTGTGTGCATGTTTGTGTGCAGGTATACATTTCGTTTCTCTTGGTCTAACGGTCCTACCGGTCGAATCTCGGTGACCCGCGACCCTCAGATTGTGTTTACGGTCATCCATAAGTCCAGTCACATTGACCTGACTTGGATCAGCCCCAAAACCTATGCCATCTTGTTCGCATCGTCGTTCCGGTGACGCGGCTTGTGCGTCCATCCGATGTATAGATCATAAGTTATGTACATTTTATTGTATGCCCCTTGATCATGTGGCCCACTTAGGTGTAGTGCATGTGGACCACCACTCCTTTTACACAAGTTCCAACACACACTACACACACCACCAAAATTTTCATAGCTTACACTACCCACCCCACACACACCACCCAAACCTACCCTACTCTATAACTTTGGTTTCTCCTCCCTAGGGTAATCATTTCTTTTTCTTACAAATAAATCATTGCTCCCTCTCTCTCTCCCTCCTTCTCATTTTCTTTATTCTAGCAAATCCCTCTCCCAAATGTCCCATTTTCCTCCATTTTTCCAGCCCCTTGAAGCTCCAAAATACCTCGATCTCACCCTTAGAAACTCATCCTAGCCATTAAACCTTCTTCCTTGGTCCAAGTTCTACCTTGTGTGGAAGATTGAGAGCTTAGTTTGAAGGTGGGTGCCTACAACTTGCTGATTACTTTTCTATCTCTTGATCCTCTTATTTTTTCATGAATGGAATATGTGGGACCCACCAATCCATGGTGGGGATCCCATTTGATCCCTTGGATGTGGCCCTTGGCCCATGCTACATGCATGCATTGTTTCATGATGGGGCCATTCTCATGGACCGCATCATGATGTATCTCATGATCTAAACCATTCTAAGGTCATCTAGACCTTAACATCATGTTGGAATGGCATCCTAACCATCTATTGTGATTATAATCCAAGCATGTGTTAGATTCATGTTGTAATGACAAACCAATGAAGATGTATGAGTGTGATTGTTCTTGGGAGAGCTCATTAGTGGCGAAGCCCTTTCCCTATGGCCGGATTGATCTCCTACCTTCCCTTTTCTCTTATTTTTTTTGATGTTATGTGTGGCCCACGTGGGGGACTTGGGACGACCAGAAAATCCAGCAATGGTGGGATGCCCTTATCACCCATTTCATGATTTTAGGTGTCCCATTTAATACCTTATTTGATGCATACAAGTGTTTTGGCTTGAGGCCTTGATCTGGACATTTGTGGGGCCCACTGAGGAAGGCCACACCTCTCTTTATTTGTTGTATTTATCTAGTTAAGGGCTGCTATGTCCAGCCATATATGGCTGTCCAGAATTTTTGGACTGTTTGTATGGACTGTTGTAGTTGATATTTGGCATGGGATTGGTCCATGATTTCCACTCTTTTTCTTCTTGTTGTGGAGTGCCTTTTGAGGGAGTGGACCCCACCTTAAAGTGTGATGGACCACACCACTATCTGTCCATCCAAAAACACCCAAAAGGGTAGGCCCATAGGGGGTGGACGGTCCACCTTGTTGGATCATCCAACCCTATAGAATGAAGGGAAAACACAAATTTTAGTTTAATTTTCTGAGGGGTGGGCCACTTTCGTGGACCCCACCTTGCTGTATTTTATTAAAAAAATATCAACCATTCATCCCTCCCCTCCTAGGCAAAGTTTGGGCCCACCTTATTGGGTGAACATTGTATGGACAGTAACATTTTGTGCAGCGGATTTTTAATTTCCTACCTTGTTGTCCATGAAATTCCTCCATGTTTTGCTTGGGTTTGTGGTTTCCCTAATAGCACATCTTGTGGCCCATCATGTTGGGACCCATCTTGTGGGTGTGGGCCACCACTTTCATCTAAAAAAAAGGAGGTATGGCTGCTGGAATGGCAACCCATAGCTGGGGGTTCCAGCAGGGCTAGTGTCCAGCCATGGGCTGGCCGTCCACCCTCCTAAGGCCCACTATGATGTATGTTTTATCCATGCCATCCTCGACATTGTGGACCCCATGTGTGTGGCCCATCTCCCATGTGGGACGTCTACATGTGGGACCCACTTGGATGTGTTTAAGGGGGGAGCCATCCTAGCCCCTTGGACCGTCCACCAACGACGCCCGACCTATGGGGTGTAGCTAGACATCCAGTCCAGCAGCCAACCCACCTGATTTATGTGTTTTATTTACTCCTTTCATCTGGTGGGACCCTCTGTGACATGTGTGAGTCACCAGGGATTAAAATGATTGTATAAATTAATTATTATTGAATTTCCAGCAAGCCCAAATAGTGGGTGGGCTGGAATTTCAGCAATAGGCCCAAAGTTGCTGCCCATAAATGAATGTTTTAGGGGGGGCAAGGCCCACTATATTTGAGGATATTTAGACACATATCTTGCCCTATTTCTAGTCAGTCTTTGGGCTTAATTAGTGCACATTTGAGGCCCATCCTAGTTGGGTTTTATTGGGTCTATATTTCTAGTTAATTATTGGACTATTTAGCCCTTTTTGGGCTGGAACTTTTAGATAGGCCCATTGGACCCTTGGACCTATATTTAACATGCTATTGTAATGGGTTTTATGGGCCAAAATACTCAAGTAGTTGGGCCCTTGGTTGTCCATTAAATTAACCCCATACTTGGGCCAAGATGCGAGGCCCAACTCACTTGTTTCAAACATAAGAATTGCCCATATGGTTGGAATACCGAGCTGCCCATTAGGCCCACCACAATGTATGGGTTGTAATCTTTATGGCTGGGCCCGACCCTTGCTTAGGGGCCCACTATGTTGCCTACTAAATTGGGCCATGTGTTTTGCCCTTAGGCCCATAAATTGCTTAGGCCTTGGGCTTTGTTTCATATTCGTATAGTGGCGGGCTACCTTTTGGGACCCAGTTGAGGTTGGATGTCCTCCTTAGTGGCCCTACGGTAGGCCCATAGGGTTGCTATAGGTGGTTGAAGGCCCACCTTGGACCCTTGTTAGGATCGTTTCTTCCTTGGGCTTTTATGACCATTTTAGCTTGTGGGATATCCCAAATTATTGGGCCCCCACTAGAGGATTTCTCCTTAGAGTACCTGTCTATGTATCTAGACCTCCTTGGGAAGGAGAAGTATGTTCCACGTCATCATCACCGAGTAACATACTTACACACTTATAACCCATATGCATCATTTACGTGAATGAATTGCATTGGTGTGGTCATTGGGTTGATATGATAGAGGGATGGAGTTTCTCCCCTTGTGCATATTGAGTACTTGGAACTAGTGCATGATCTGTATGCGTGACTCATGCATTGACATCGCATTTCATGATAATACCGTCATTTCTTCATCTGGGCCTTGCCTCTACAAGGACATTCGTGGATGGCCGTATGTGTGGACACCAGAAATGTTACTTGAGCATCTATGGTGCATAAGTTTCCATGGGTGAAATTCTCAAAACTTTCATGGTACCAAGGATCTGTCCCAACATCGTGACCGAGTGGAAACTATGAGTGCACGAGGGCCTTATACCGTTAGGCCGCGACTCCCACTGTCGTGTAGTCAGTTGGGTAGGGGTGTGGCCTTACCCGTCTGATGCAAGAAGGCATTGCTAGGCTGATTTTGACTAGCTCGTAAATGGGTCCGCTGCCGTCGAGCCTTGTTGGTAGTTAGCTGTCCACAGGCGGCTAGTGTGGTCTCTTAGGCTCGTTTGACTGTGCGTGTCTAGAGAGCGGCAATCATCTAGTAGTGTACTTGACCTCGATAATCTCCTTATGATGGAAATGTATTTGATATGTGGATTAGATATGAGGACTGGCATCACTTCACATTGCATTCGCATCAGGTGTATAAGCCCCTTTATGCATCACCTTGGTATGGGGCGCAGTACTCATTTGTATTCATGACAAGCCTTAGTAAGGCTAGGGATATTGTCATTGATCATGTTTCCCTTCCGGTACCTCCTATTATTCTTCTGCTCACCATTGTCACACACTTCCACCACCCTCTGAGCTTTTATAAGCTTATGCATGATTGATGCGTGCAAGAGATCCTAGGTTGGTGTCGTAGCAGCTGAGCTTGGATAAGTGTTGAGCCGAGGAACCCCAGTGTTGCTGATCTTCTTCCTTCTCATTTTGTTATCAGATGTATTTTCTTTCAGCTATGTACTTATAAAGTTCATATTTATAGTGGATTTTGTAATGTGTCCCTTTGTTATTTTTAAGATTTACTTATTGTGATCTTGGGTATGCTCGCATTGGAAATGAATATACGATTATGAAAATCCTCTTTTTACGATCCCAGGATCAGAACCTGCCTAAGGAGCCGAGAATGGGGTACTATGGAGGCTGTTGCGGTCAGAACCGTCTATTGAGTTCCTTGCGAGTCCGGTTACCGAGTCTGAGGCATGACAAGAGTTGATATTAGAGCACAACAAGTAATTTTGGAATAACTTGGGATAACATTGCATGTCTACTGAGAGCATAGGATAAGTAGTGTCTTGAGATCCTTCATTTCGCTCCGTATTGAGCCTATAATTGTCCTGATTCTTCATGTCGTCATTATTTTGTAGACGATGCCACCTAGACGTGGCGCTCGTGGCCGTGGTGCCCGTGGACGAGGTGCCCATGATACTCGTTCTACCCGAGCGCATCCCGCTCTCGCTGTTGAGGATCTGATTCCCGAGGTCTTGATTCAGCCTCCTGTTGAGCCCGTTCCTCCAGTTGCTCCAGTTCCCTTGCCGATTCACGCTTCTCAGATCACTATTCCAGTTACAGAGGCTCCTGCTCCGTCAGCCGCACCTGTGCCTCTGCCCGAGGCAAGTGCCGCTCCTCCCTTCCCCACAGTGCCAGTAGGTGTCGAGCATTTTCATCAGCTGATGCAGCTTATCGCTACCTCGTTGTAGACTTGTCAGCCTGCAGTCACTTCAGTTTTTTAGTAGAGTGATTTGCCGCGTGCTAGCGCTATCATTAGAGAGTTTAGGCAGTATGACCCTCCAAGATTCAGGGGTGTGCCAGACCCATCTGCCACAGAGGCATGACGCACTGAGATTGTGAGGATTTTTGACACTATGCAGTGTCCAGCTGATCAGAGGGTTTCCCTTGCGACCTGTCTTCTTCAGGGCAAGGCTCGCCATTGGTGGTCGTCCATATCTAGGATGGCCGGGCCAGATTTTCTACGGATTTGAGAGGAATTTATGGTCCATTTTGACCAAAAGTTCTTCCCTGAGCATATTCAGATATAGAGGGCAATTGAGTTTGAGACCCTAGTTCAAGGTGATATGTCGGTGTCACAATATGAGGCCCATTTCTTTGCCTTATCTAGGTTTGCTCCTCATCTCACCAGTGATGAGAAGATGAGGGCTTGTCGTTTTATGATTTGGCTTACGTCCTGCTATTCGTAGCCGTGTGGTGGGACATTGCTTGGAGACGTTCAATCAGGTTGTTCATCGAGCGTTGGTTTACGAGGAGGACTGGGCTATGACCCAGAGATTGCGAAAGAAGAGTTCTGGTTGAGACCGGGAGAGGAGAGCACCAGTCGATAATTCTAGGTAGCACCGTCAGTAGAGACAGAGGGGTAGATCAGAGTTTAGATAGCCTACTGCTCAGACAGTAGCTTCATTATCATCATCAGCATAGCTAGTCGCTCCATCTTCCGGCCCCTTTTCTGGTGTTTGTTTTGGTTATGGGCAGGCTGGGCATCGGAGGCGAGATTGTCCTCTCCCCTTGCAGCAGCAAAGGCCACCGCAGTTGTCTCCTCCTCGTCCTCCTCAGCAGCAACATCAATAGTGAGCACAGCTTCCAGTCCCCACTCTTAGGGTTCCTCTTTAGCAGTAGAGGCAGCCAGGTAGACCTCCTCAGCGGCCATTGCAGCAGTAGCAGAGATGGCAATAGTAGTAAAGGGGATATCCGTATGTTCAGTCCCTAGGTCGAGTATGTATCGCAGCTCAGCAGGTGTAAACTTAAGATCTATAGTCTTTCGGCTTGCTTCCCGTGCCAGCTCAGGGCCAATTTTATTCCGCGCAGCAAGCACTAGGTCAAGACCCGCAGTCATCGACCGATGGAGTTGTTGAGGGTATTCTTCCCATTTCTGCTTGCATTGCCCACGTTCTATTTGATTCTGGCACTTCTCACTCCTTTGTAGCCAAGCAGTTTTACCGATCGACTGGTATTCTATCAGAGTCCGTGTTTGAGGCCTTGGCCATTTCGACTCCCATGGGGAAGTCTGTTATGTTGATCCGTTGCTGCCCTTCTTACCCGGTGTTAGTGGGTAAGATGTTCCTTCCCGCTGATCTGTTCGTGATGCCAATGACAAGCTTTAATGTTATTCTGGGTATGGACTAGCTTGCGGAGTATTATGCCATCTTGGACTGTGCTGCAAAGATAGTTACGTTTCACATTCCCGGCTTACTAGTGTTCTAGTTCGTCGCCGAGCCCAGAGGAGAGCCACTGTCCAGTTTCTTGCCTTGTGTCATCGAGGATTCTATGGCAGGGTGTATTGAGCAGCTACCAGTTATTTGTGAGTACCCGGATGTGTTCCAGAAAATCCCAGGTTTGCTGCCGCATCGGTAGGTTGAGTTTTAGATTGATTTAGTGCCTGGTACCACGCCTATATCGAAGGCTCCCTACTGAATGGCACCGTTGGAGTTGAGGAAACTGCGGGAGCAGTTGGATAAGATCCGGGAGTTAGATTTCATTCATCCCAGCAGTTCACCTTGGGGAGCCCCAGTATTGTTTGTGAAGAAGAAGGATGGCTGGTTGAGGCTTTGTGTGGATTATCATGAGCTCAACAGAATCACCATCAAGAACCGATACCCACTTCCCCGTATTGATGATCTGTTCGACCAGTTGCAGGGTGCATAGTATTTTTCCAAGATAGACCTACGCTCCTGTTACCATCAAGTTCGAGTCCGAGAGGAGGACATTCCGAAGACGGCTTTCCGAACGCGCTATAGAGTTTCTTGTCATGTCATTTGTACTGACCAATGCGCCTGCCATATTTATGCAGCTAATGAACGAGGTCTTCTGACTGTTCCTCGATTAGTTCTTGGTGGTGTTTATTGATGATATTCTTGTATATTCGAGGACTCAGGAGGACCATGTTGAGCACTTGTAGATTATGCTGGAGACCTTTCGTGCCTATTAGCTGTATGCGAAGCTAGAGAAGTGCCAGTTTTGGCAGGAGGAGGTGAAGTTCCTTGGTCACATGGTGACGAGGGAGGGTGTCGTTATGGACCCCTCGAAGGTTGATGCAGTGCGTCATTGGGGCCAGCCCACGAACGCGTCCGAGATCCGTAGCTTCCTTGGTCTAGCGGGATATTAGCGAAAGTTTATTGAGGGTTTCTCCCATATTGCTGCACCGCTGACCCGGTTGATGCGGAAGGGTGTCGAGTTCATCTGGAGTGATGCTTGCGAGGAGGCATTTATAGAGTTGAAGGACTGCCTCATGTTCGCTCCTGTTCTCACTCTTCCTGATGGGAGTGAGGGTTTTGTTGTATTTACTGATGCCTCCAGAGTTAGCTTGGGTGATGTCCTAATGCAGCTCAAGAAGGTAGTGGGCATATGCCTCGCGCCAACTCAAGGTCCATAAGCTGAACTACCCCACCCATGATTTAGAGATAGCAGCGGTTGTCTTCGCACTAAAGGTGTAGAGGCATTATCTATATGGGGTCAGGTTCGAGCTCTTCTCGGATCATAAGAGCTTGAAGTATCTATTTTCGCAGTCCGAGTTGAACCTGCGTCAGAGGCGATGGATGAAGTTGTTGAAGGATTATGATTTTGACCTTCAGTACTACCCGGGTAAGGCGAACGTGCTCAGCCGTCAGCCATGAGGCCTGGTGGCACAGATGATGGTTCGACAATGGTAGATGCTTGAGGATGTTTTAAAGTTTGACTTTGAGTTCGGTCTACATTCTTCCATTGTTTAGCTTTCGAGCTTATCGATTCAACCTTCTTTGGTGATTAGGGTGATCGAGGCTCAGCAGACGGACGAGTCACTTCAGGAGTACCGAGCAGAGGCCACATCCGTGGAGCAGTCAGACTGGCAGATTGGTTCCGATGGTAGATTACGCTTCAGAGGCCGAGTGTGTTCCCGGACGTGCTAGAGTTGTGTCGTGATCTGATGACCGAGGTACACCGATTGAGACTTACTATTCACCTGAGCTCTATGAAGATGTATCGTAATATGAGGAGGCAGTATTTTTGGTAGAGGATGAAGCACCAAATTGGTAGTTTTGTCACTGAGTGTGACACATGCCAGCGTGTTAAGGCCAATCACTAGAGATCCACTGGTCACTGCAGCCGCTGAGTATTTCAGTGTAAAAGTAGGAGTATGTGTCGACGGATTTCATCGTAGATTTGCCGAGGACTTAGAGCGGTCACGATACCCTCTGGGTTATCATCAATCGTCTGACGAAGTTGGTTCATTTCATTTCAGTGCATGCCTTATAGTCTATTGACCGGCTTGCAAAGGTATTTATTAAGAAGATAGTAAGACTGCATGACATTCCAGTTTCGATCGTTTCTGACCGAGACATTGGAGGAGTTTTCAGCAGGCGATGGGAACCACTTTGTATCTCGGCATCACTTATCATCCACAGATGGATGGGTAGACCTAAAGGATCAACCAGATCCTTGAGGATATGTTTAGAGCTTGTGTGATTGACTTTACAGGCAGTTGGGATGAGCATTGCGCCTCACAGAGTTCGCGTACAACAATAACTATCAGGCAACTATCTGCATGACTCCTTTTGAGACACTTTATGGTATGCCATGCAGATCTCCTAGCTATTAGATTGAGGTTGGAGAGTGTCGTCTCCTAGGTCTAGAGCTTGTGCAGTAGACATTGAAAACTATTAATGTTATCAGGCAGAGGATGCGCACAATTCAGAGTTGGCAGAAGAGTTTTCCTGATCGTCGGCGTCGACCCCTCGAGTTTGTAGTTGGGGACATGGTATATCTCAATGTCTCGCCTATGAAAAGTGTGGTTCGATTTTGTATGAAGGTAAACTTGCCCCGAGATTTATTGAACCTATTGAGATTACCGAGTGCATGGGCGCTATGGCCTATAGGCTTGCCTTACCTCTTGGGTTGTCTGCGATCTATGACGTGTTCCATGTTTCTATGTTGCAGAAGTGTGGGTTGTACATTATCCCTGTGATTGATTGGTAGCCACTCAAGGTCCGTGAGGATGCTTCTTACATTGAGCAGCCGATTCGTATTCTTGATCGGAAGGAGGAGGTCCTCAGGACCAAAGTCATTCCCTTGGTGAAGGTGCAATTGGGTCATCATTCGGAAGCTGAGGCATATTGGGAACGTGAGGCCAAGATTAGAAAGCGTTATCCCCATTTATTTGACGAATGATTGATATATGATTATTTGTATTGCCTTCTCTTTGATGATTGATATATGATGATGGTTTTTGCCTTTCTTTTGTCCTGGATTGGTCAATTTTGAGGATGAAATTTTTTGTTGGTGGGAAGGATTATAAGACCTAACTTGAGTTCTTGTGTGTGCATATTTGTGTGTAGGTATGCATTTCATTTCACTTGGTCCCACGGTCTTACTGGTCAAATCCCGGTGACCCGCGACCCTCGGATTGTGTTTGCGGTCATCCTTAAGTCCGGTCATGTTGACCCAATTTGGATCGGCCCGAAACCTATGTCGTCTTGTTCATATCGTCGTTGAGGTTCTGCTGACGCGTCTTGTGCGTCCATCCGATGTACAGATCATAAGTTATGTACGTTTCATTGTATGACCCTTGATCATGTGGCCCACTTAGGTGTAGTGCATGTGGACCACCACTCCTTTTACACAAGTTCCAACACACACTACACACACCACCAAAATTTCCATATCTTACACTACCCACCCTACACACACCACCCAAACCTACCCTACTCTACAACTTTAGTTTTTCCTCCATAGGGTAATCATTTCTTTTTCTTACAAACAAATCATTGCTCTCTCTCTCTCTCTCTCTCTCTCTCACTCTCCCTCCTCATTTTCAACATTCTAGCAAATCCCTCTCCCAAATGTCTCATTTTCCTCCATTTCTCCAGCCCCTTGAAGCTCCAAAATCCCTTAATCCTACCCTTAGAAACTCATGCTAGCATTAGACCTTCTTCCATAGTCCAAGTTCTACCTTGTGTGGAAGATTGAGAGCTTGGTTTGAAGGTGGGTGCCCAAAACTTGCTGATTTCTTTTCTATCTCTTGATCCACTTATTTCTTCATGAATGGAACATGTGAGACCCACCAATCCATGTTGGGGATCCCATTTGATCCCTTGGATGTGACCCTTGGCCCATCCTACATGCATGCATTGTTCCATGATGAGTCCATTCTCCGTGGACCGCATCATGATGTATCTCATGATCTAAACAATTATAAGGTCATCTAGACCTTAACATCATGTTGGGATGGCATCCCAACCATCCATTGTGATTATAGGCCATGCATGTGTTAGATTCATATTGTAATGACAAACCAATGAAGATGTGTGGGTGTGATTGTTCTTCGGAGGGCTCATTAGTGGCGGAGCCCTTTCCCTCTACCTTCCCTTTTCTCTTATCTTCTTTGATGTTATGTGTGGCCCACTTGGTGGGCCTGGGACATCCAGAAAATTCAGCAATGGTGGGACGCCCCTACCACCCATTTCATGATTTTGGGTGTCCCATTTATTACCTTATTTGAAGCATGCAAGTGTTTTGGCTTGAGGCCTTGATCTGGACAATTGTGGGGCCCACTGAGGAAGGCCACACCTCTCTTTATTTGCTGTATTTATCTAGTTATGGGCGGGTATGTCCATCCATATATGGCTATCCAGAATTTCTGGACTGTTTGTATGGACTGTTGTAGTTGATGTTTGGCATGGGATTGGTCCATGATTTCCACTCTTCTTCTTCTTGTTGTGGGGTGCCTTTTGAGGGAGTGGACCCCACCTTAAAGTGTGATGGACCACACCTCTATCTATCCATCCAAAAACACCCAAAAGGGTACGCCCATAGGGGGTGGACGGTCCACCTTGCTGGACTGTCCAGCCCTATAGAATGAAGGAAAAACACAAAATTTAGTTTGATTTTCTGAAGTGTGGGCCACTTTCGTGGACACCACCTTGCTATTTTTTATGGGAAAAATATCAACCATTCTTCCCTCCCCTCCTTGGCAAAGTTTGGTCCCACCTTATTGGGTGAACATTGTATGGACAACAACATTTTGTGCAGCAGATTTTTAATTTTCTACCTTGCTGTTCATGAAATTCATTCATATTTTGCTTGGGTTTGTCGCTTCCCTAATAGCCCATCTTGTGGCCCAACATGTTGGGACCCATCTTAGGGGTGTAGGCCACCACTTTCATCTAAAAAAAAAAATTAGGTATAGCTGCTGGAATTGCAGCCCATAGCTGGACGTTCCAGCAGGGCTGGCCGTCCACCCTCCTAAGGCCCACTATGATGTATGTTTTATCCATGCCATCCTCCATATTGTATAACCCATGTGTGTGTACCATCTCCCATATGGGACATCCACATGTGGGACCCACTTGGATGTGTTTAAGGGGGGGAGCCGTCTCAGCCCCTTGGACCGTCCACCAAGGACACCCAGCCTATGGGCTGCTGCTGGGCGTCCAGTCCAGCAGCTGGCCCACTGGATTTATGTGTTTTATCCACTCCTTTCACTTGGTGGGACTCTCTGTGTAACGACCTGAAAATTTCCGTACATTGGGTCGAGTACCATCTCGACCAGAAATCACGTAGGATGAAATCCTTTAGAAATTTAACAAAGTTAACTAAGTACTAAACTCGATTTGTCGTGAAATCCGTTAGGATCGCTTTAAATACGATCTGCAAGACCCAAAACTTGCAGAACAAGTGACGCTAGGTTACCCTAAAGTTTAGAACCAAACTCATTTCCGTCCGCTTCTCGAATGAAACGAAACTTCAGATTAGGTCTAGATCGCACATCGGGAGTCCGATTAACCCGAAGCTAAGGAACTAGGACCGCCCCACTGGGCTTAACAATCATCTCAAAAATCAGCCTTATCCGATGTTCCACGGCCATTCGTTTCGAATCGGAGCGAGGTAGTGTGAAAAACACTATTCATAAGCCAAAATAAATATCTGGAATAGTGATCTGGCATCGTTCGTTGACGCGTCAGTATTAAGCAACCCGACCGTCAGAATCAGACCAAATTACACCCTCGGATTAAGAAAAATTTCAGGAACATTTACATGTACTTGGAATTTCTGATCGTGGCCCACTGACCGTCGAACTGAAAGTGGTCCGCCACGTGCGATCTGCGTATCCGAATGAGTCAAAAACGTAATCCCACGTAGATCCATCGATGGTGAGCTTAAGTCTGACGTTTGGTTCAAAGGGGGCCACCAGAACTTCCCTTTTGAGCTGGAAAAGCGGCGAATATCCTATATAAGCAGTACCCCATGAACCTAAGTCTATTTCCGTAATGTTTGTGGCTATAAAAGGGGCTTAGAACAGCCCCTCTCACAGCCATACGAATTTTGGAGGAAACCCTAGAGAGAGAGAGAGAAAAGAGAGAGAAAGACTTGGAGATCGTTCTTGAGATCTTCCTCCTCCTGCTTTGGCTTGCTACACGGCCTACACCGCCTTATTCTAAGCGTTTTCCCGGCGTTTTCCGCCTCATTTGAAGGTAAGAAAACCTAACCCTAGGTCTGATTTGAGGTGGAATCGAGGTAGGATGTATACCGACTAACCGATTCCGCTCTTTAGGCTAGAAATCGCCCGTAGACGGAAGATCCATTACCCTTGCTGATTCGTTCCGTTTCCAAAGGCAAAGGTGAGGACTTTAAGCTTATAAGTTACGGTTTTCAACGCTTTCAATGTCAGATAATGGTAGATTCATGATCTGCTTGCACCGCACATGTACAAAGTGCTTTCCGTTTCTGTTTTTTGATTAACGGTGTGAAATATGGAATTTCACATATTCTAGGTATACGTAGAAATACCGTATACGTATTTTTTTTGGATAAATGCTTGACATGTTTATTTAATGTTTAATTATATAACATATGAATAAAATACTAGTTTGGCGAAAGGAATCGCCAAAATATATGTTTACTTGTAAATGCGTCGTATGTTGAAATTACGTATTGTAGAAATACCGTATACGTATTTCTTTTGGAATAATGTTTGACATATTTATTTAATGTATGATTATACAATACATGATTAAAATACTAGCTTGGCGAAAGGAATCGCCGAAGTCTATGTTCCTTTGTAAACACTATGTATGTCGAAATTTGGGTATACGTGGAAGTACCCTATACGTATAAAAGTTGCTGATGTGATTGACATGTTTAATTGCTGTATGAATATGATGTATATGTATAAAATACTAGTTTGGTAAAGGGACAACCCTAGTACACACTTCCCTAATATACGTCATGTATGTCGAAATATTGCATTCCAAGTGTTGGTGAAATCACTTGTGAGTGTAAGTGCTTAAGTGTTAGAATCTTAGGTAGGTGCTGAGATGGGATTCTCGGCTACCTTAGAGTCGCATATGACACTCTCCATGTGGTTGTTCACTCTAACCACTCGCCTACGAAATATAAGTATTTGTATACTTATTTACATAATGCTTTATAACATGCTTTTGAACATGCTTTGTGACTTGTTATTAACATGCTTCATGTTATGCTTTATATTATGCTTGCTAGTGTTCTTGAATTACCATGTTATCATGCCGTATTTCACATGCTATGGTTAGGATTTGACTGAGCTTGGGACTATGTTCGTAGTCCGGCATCCCAGATCGACTTGAAGATGTGGTTGGGATTCGTTCCGCCACGCACGATGTGTTGGTGAACCCGTGTCGTACTTCGGTTGGCGATAGTGGTTGGCCACATGAGGTGCTTCTGCGCCTCATATCGCCCAACTTGTTGTGCGCTCGAGCCAGCCGAACACGTCAGGTAAACCGTGTGCCTTATGTATGTTCACCATGTTTGATCGCTAATGCTTGAACCTAGGGTACCAAACTTACCAGTGAAAATCCCGTTAACCATGGTACTTCGATCCGCTAAGACTCATGAGCCGGGCATGGTGGTATGGGACACCGTGGTCGAGCTGTCGGCCTACGCTGGGGCTACGTGCCTCCCCGTAGTGACCAGTGAGCAACTCAACTCGTGAGCCGATTATGGTGGTATGGGACACTATATTCGCGCCGCCGTCGGCCTACATTGATAAGGTGATGGGGGAGGGGTGCAACCTTTGTGCGTAATGCCACAGGCAGCCTCTGAGTGACCGCGAGCATACTCGGAAGTTGCAGCGTGCCTTAGGGTTCGCCGCGATATATAGAGTATGAACTAGGCCTGTTTCTGTATAGTTGTATCGTGATGAATCGTTTAAGGGGTGATGGGGGAGTGGTGCAACCTTTGTGCGTAATGTACCGACCTCTCGCAAAGTGACCTAGAAAACACACCATCGTCTCGATATTAACTAGACCGACGACCCTAGATTGGATCATGTTTGGATATGATACAAGGGAGGTACCTTAGTTTCCCAATCCCGCCGTTTGAAACGAACTAATTAAAAACTCGGTAATCATACTCATCATGCATCGCATGTGCTTGGAAGATGTGGAGCACCGTGGGATGTAAGCATGCGCGAACGTGAGATGGTGTCGCTGAGGGAGTATGTCTGGAGAGGGCATCCATCATACCCGCATCCATACTTGCATTAATCGAGTAACTAGGAGTGTTTGATTTATCGCTTTATCATTACTTGCTTGATCGTATTGATAACATGATAACTTATGTCTTATCGTTCCACCGAGTTAGCTACTCACTCCCCACGTTACGGATCGGTGTTGCGCACACCCAACCGTACTGCCTCGTGTTTAGGCGATCCGACTACGCCGGAGGCGAGCCCGATTATGACGAGGACCAGGAGGAGTTCTCATATATGCAGTCCGGCGCGCTTCGACTAGGTCACGGACCGATGGGATTTACAGGGATTGTACTTAGTTTATTTCGACATTTTGTTTATATAAACAGACATGTATATTGTGACTCAGAAGGATTCATACTCTGGATAATGAATCGTTTATTTTGTTTCTTCACATACATATATATACGATTCAGTCTTCCGCTTGCTTTTATACAACTGATCTGGAGTATGAATTACTGCTTTGGTATAATCTCATTCATGTTTACTGCTCTAACACAGACAACATTCAAATATCATTAAACATGTTGCATAAGTGATGCGTTGGAACTCGGGAGTTGAGTTACACTCGACCCCCGATTTTCAGGGCGTTACAAGTTAGTATCAGAGCATGATTTTGATTAAACCGGACCTGAGTTATGTCCCCACTACGTACGCTGACGCATTACACTTAGGAGGGTGCGCAAAATCTAGCAACAGTCTTAGGGTCTCCCGATTCCGCCGTTCGGCGAAGTTCATTGCACATGGATAGTTTGATCGAGTGCGTACTCGATCCCGACCACACTTATGGACCCCAAGTCACTCCTAGACCGTCTATTGACGTGTCCAGGTCACAATCTACCAAGAATGAGTCGTTAAAAATCAGGAAAAACCAGATTATATCAGAACTTTGCCGGAACTAACCATTTTGGCACAAAACTGAGTCCGTGGGCCCCCATGACTAATCCGTTAAAGGTTCGGACCAAATCAGGGTGCATTTGGCACCCTGGGAGTGAGACGAACAGAGCCAGACCGCGGCGGCGCGGTTCCGGCCAAGCCCGACCGCGGCGCCACCGCGGCACCGGCGGTGGACCGCGCTCCGGTCAACTTTCCGGCGACGTTTCAAGCGTGGGGTGGGTCGGTTCAGTCCCCTCTACCCCATGGCACGTGCCAAATGTCCATTTGATTAGGTTTTAAGGGGCTGGAGCTCCCTTTTCTCCCATTTCCCCTCTTTTTCAAGCACCTCCACTCCCATTCCGATTTTTGCTGAAAACCCATCCCTCCAAACCTTCAATCCTTCCATTTTCTTCCATAACTCACACACCCCTACCTCCCACAACAGCCCTAGCCTCTTCCTTTCCCCATTTTCACAAGTTGGAGCTCTCATAACCCTCCTTGGAGCTCAAAATCGGGTAATCTACTAACCCATTCCATTTTCTTCTTGTTTCTTCTTCATTTCCTACCTCTAGAGCTTCTTCCACTCCTATTGGGTTGTTGATTGTGGAAGATAAAAGAGGTCAGCCCTTTATTTCCCATTTTAGAAATTTTCCATGGCCCTCCTTGGTGTGGTGGCCACCATTTTCTCCATTTCCTCCATCCTATCTCTCATGGGAAAGAGGAAAACCGCGGCCGACGACGCCGGCCCAAGTAGGCCAGCCCATACCCGAAGAAGATCCGACGTTGGGGCCGGCACAAGCACCGTGCGGGAGTTTAAGTCGAAGCGAGACCTGGATCCTGACCACCCCGCTAGGAATGCTTATCCGATAGGCATGGAATATGGGCGCTTCGCGGGCCGCAAGGTTATGTTTGAAGCTCATGTGGATGAGAGGATGTTTGGTCTACACCCGATGATGGACCACTTGGTGGATATCGGGTGGAATTATATTTTTGAAGGTGAGTCTCCCGCTTGTGAGAACACGGTTCGCGCTTTCTACGCTCACATCATAGACTCATCACTAGAGCCTCTTCAGTTTACTGTTTCTGTGAGGGGCATAAGGCGCACAATCACTGTGGACGAAGTGGCTCGAATCACGAAGATCCCGCTTGGTCAAGTACAGCCTAGTGATGACTTCTCTAGAAGTGCGCGGGAAAGGGATCGCCGCACGCGATTTCTCTGTGGTCGCCAGGTTACTTGGAAGCGAGGAAATTGTATTGCGGCGACAAAGATGTCTGAAGACTTTCATTTGCTCCATCACATCTTCACATACAATGTATACCCACGGTGGGGTAACCGCACGGAATGTACTAGGGTGATGGTGGACTTTCTGTACAAGATGGGACGCTGGGACAACATATGCCTGCCCACATTCATCCTATCCCAGATAGTTAATGTTGTTCGTTCTGCCAGGAACGATCTTTCGCTCCCATTTGACCGACTGATCTGCAGGATGGCTCGTGATGTAGGCTACAGACTGAATATGGAGGACCTCGCACCGGTCCGAATCATAAGTGAAGCCACACTCAGGAATATGAAGATCGGCCCCCAACAGCGGCAAGCCCGACTCGACGAGTCTGGAGATGAGTCGGATAGCGCCGGCGAGGAGAGTGTTGACCTCCAGGCTGAGAGCGATGATGAGCGCAGTGATGACATACAAGAAGAAGAACCTGAGGCTCAGGACACTGAGGAGAGTTCACCCCCTACGGCTCAGGAGCAGGGTGTGGATCGAGATACTTTTGATACGCGATTGGCCCGTCTTGAGGAGGGGCAAGCCGCCTTGCAGCAAGAGGTTGGACAAGTTCGGGCTGAGATTGGTCAAGTTCGAACCAAACTTGAAGAGAATGAAGCCTACATGAAGAAGAATTTCAAGAAGATGTCCCGTACGTTGAAGGCCATCCTGTGCTGTGCGCAGGATAAGAATGCTCCTCCTCCACCGCCTACTTCGGATGCTTAGTCATCCATATTGTTGTTTGTTGTGTTTGCTTTGGTTACCGCGATAGGCGGTTTGTGTTTTCGTTCAGATGATGTATTAGGTAGTAGCATGTTTAGGGTTTGATGTAGTAGATGTATTGGCTATCATGTGATTTCCGTCATGGTTCATGTAAACTCTGTAGTCCATGTATTATGACAATTTTGAGTAAATGAAAAGCATATAGCCTCTTTTGTTTGATGATGTGTGGAATGCTTAAGTGCTTTATGGAGTGTATTATGTTATATCTCACAAATGTCACCCTGTGTTGTATAGGGCATGCCGCGACAGTATACGCGGAGTACGGCACATCTCCTTCTGACTGGCTCTATGGATCAGACACCTTCTAGTAGTAGTGGTCCTGCGGACCGTGGGTTGGGTTCCGATCAGCCCCCTACTGGTCCTGCTGGCGGGTTGCCACCATACACGCCCCGGTCCGTGAGCGCTGGCCATCATCTTCTTAAGAAAGATGACTCCCAGTCGCTCCGCCGACCGATAGATTTGAGCAGCTGATGTTGATGATGCATCAGCAGAAGATACAGCAGCAGCAGCAGCACCAGCAGCTTATGACCACTATCGCTGAGGCCTTGTCACATGGTGGTAGTGCGACTCCACCTACGACTCCTGCTTGTCCTGCCGGGCACCCTGAGCCTCCTGCTCAGTGTGAGGATGTGCCCCTGCCTTCACCCGTGGTGCCTCCTACTGGAGATGTCGGCACACGCGGTCTACTCGAGCGGTTTCAGCGCTTGAGGCCTCCTTCGTTCATGGGCACTCATAGGCCCGAGGAGGCAGAGTTTTGGCTTGACCGCATCTCGAAGATGCTTCGGATGCTGCATTGCTCAGAGGCAGAGCAGGTAGAGCTGGCCGCCTTCATGTTTGAGAGAGAGGTGAGTTTATGGTGGGACAGTGTGTTGCGGTCTATCGCAGCAGACTACGTATGGACCTGGGAGGCGTTCGAGTTCCGGTTCCATGAGAAATATTACCCGCCGACTTACCGACATGAGCGGGAGGATGAGTTTCTGCGCCTCAGGCAGGGAGGCATGACTATTACAGAGTACGAACACCGCTTTACAGAGTTGGGCCGCTTTGTCCCGACTATACTAGTGGACGAGCAGATGCGGATGCGTCGATTTTCTTTGGGCTTGCGACCGGAGATACGGTCGAAGATATGCTGCCTCACTATACCTACATATGCAGCACTGGTTCACATGTCTATGACGGCAGAGAGAGCAGATGTGGACCGGTTGGCCCGATCACGTGGCACTATGGTTGCGAGGCCACGACAGGAGATACAGAGCAGGCCTATCCTAGGCAAGAGGCCTCGTGTTGACTTGCCTCCTAGGATCGCAGCGCCAGGGGCTCAGGCGAGGCGCCCTGTTGTGACCTGCACGTACTGCGGGAAACAGGGTCATCCTATTGGGAGTTGCTTCGCGATGAAGGACGTGGTTTCTCTCCGCCACAGATGATGGGCCGTTCTCGCCCACAGCCATATCGCCCACCGCTACGGCTGCATGCTCCCGCACATCCTTCCTTCCGACCTCCCGTGCAGCCGCGCTCGGCCGCCACACCCTTGGCTCCTCAGCCGAACCGCCAGCAGCAGGCTCGCGTTCATACTCTTGTAGCTGAGGCACCTGAGACGTCGGTTTCAGCCCCGACGGCCTTCGAGGGTACGGCTTTTATTCACGACACTCCCGTCTCTTTATTGGTGGACACTGGGTCCACTACCTCTATTATTTCTTGTGGGGCGGTGAAACGCCTATCTCTGCATACTGTTCCCACTAGGGGAACGAGACTCATTATGGCTACTGGGGCCTTCTCGACGGTCACACGATTATGCGAGGGTTGTGCGATAATCTTGGGTAGCAGCACAGTGCTCGTCGACCTTATTGTTGCTCCGCTATGGCACTACGATGTTATACTTGGTATGGATTGGCTCGCCAAGATGGGGGCTGAGATAGATTGCGATGCTCGGATCGTGACGCCATGGACCCGACTCGCGGCACGCCTTTCACGTTTCCGGTCAGCAGTCCGGGCTGCTCCCCGCGTTGATTGTTATGTCGCTTTACTTTACTTGCCGATTGATGGTCCGACTATAGATGGTACGCCCAGGTGGTTCGAGACTTTGCATGCGTGTTTGAGACTATCCCTGGTTTACCTCCTCGGCGTGAGATTGATTTCACGATTGACCTTACGCCTGGTGCGACGCCCATCTCGTTGCCGACTTATCGTATGCCTCCATGTGAGATGGAGGAGCTGCGGATACAGATTGACGGACTCGTAGAGAAAGGTTTTATTCGACCTAGCGTGTCTCCTTGGGGAGCACCTGTGTTGTTCGTGAAGAAGAAGGACGAGTCCCTACGGTTGTGTATTGATTACCGTAGGTTGAACCAGGTCACGGTGAAGAACAAGTATCCTTTGCCCAGATTGATGATCTGTTCGATCGCCTGAGGGGGGCGAAGTATTTCTCGAAGATTGACCTTCGCCGTGGTACCACCAGCTTGCGCGTGAGAGAGGAGGACGTGCGTAAGACAGCCTTCGTGACATGCTTTGGGCACTATGAGTTCTTGGTGATGTCGTTCGGTCCCGACGAACGCACCAGCACCGTGTTCATGGATCCGATGAACCGGGTATTTCGGCCCTTCCTATACCGATTCGTCATCGTCTTCATCGATGACATCTTGATATACTCCACGAGCCGGGAGGAGCACGAGGAACACTTGCGAGCGGTATTGGATACACCGAAGAAGAACCAGCTGTTTGTTTGCGCAATACAAGAAGTGCGACTTCGCGGCAGAGGAAGTCAAGTTCCCGGGACATGTAGTGTCCAAGGATGGGATAGCAGGGGACCTTGCTAAGGTAGTCATGCGGTTCAGATTGGCGCACTCGAATCGGTCTACATGAGGTGAGGAGTTTCCTTGGCCCGGGCCGGGTACTACGACGTTTCATTCGGGATTTCTCAAAGATCGCTGTGCCCTTGTCTCACTCGACTCGAAAGGACCCGAAGTTCGCCCGGAATGAGAAGGCGGAGGCGCCTTTAAGGAGCCAAGGACAAGTTGACGTCCGCCCCCGTGCTAGTATTGCCGAGCAAGGGGTGAAATACACGGTATACCGACGCGTCTCGCGTTGGTTTGGGTTGTGTGTTGATGCGTAAAGATAGGGTGATATCGTATGCCTCGAGACAATTAAGGAAGCACGAGGAGAATTACCCTATACATGACCCTGAGTCACGGCACATCTTTGCATTGAAGCTCTGGAGACATTACCTCTATGGTGAGGAGTTCGAGCTTTTCTGCGACCACAAGAGCCTTAAATACATATTCACGCAAATGCGAGATTTGAATATGAGACAAATACCGATGGATGGAGACCTTGAACGACTTCAAGTTCGAGGTTTCCTACCATCCCGGCAAGGCAAACTCAGGGCGAGACGCGTTGAGCCGCAAGAAGGCGATTGCATTTGCGGCACCGCTGATGATAGCCGAGTGGGATATGGTAGAGTTTGTGCGGGACTTCGAGCAGAGACTCACTGTCGAGGAGCCATTTGAGTGTGTTGCGCACGTTCGAGTGCGACCACTTATTGACGACAGGATTGTTGAGGCCCAAGAGGGCGATACACGGCTGTCTGAGCTTCGAGAGCAGGCTAGCGACGCCGTGGACTCCGAGTGGAGAGTTGGATCTGATGGGGGTTTACGATTCCGTGGCCGCCTATGTGTTCCAGATGTGCCTGACTTGAGACGCGAGCTTCTCGAGTCTGCCCATAATTCGAAGTTTGCGATGCATCCTGGTAGCACGAAGATGTACCAGGATATGAGACGGACGTATTGGTGGGATAACATGAAGGCCCACATTGCTGAGTATGTGTCTCGATGTCTGACGTGCCAGCAGGTCAAGGCAGAACATCGCCGACCTCCTGGACTGCTTCAGCCCATGCCTATAGCGGAGTGGAAGTGGGACTTCATCTCCATGGACTTCATATCAGGGTTGCCGAAGACGAGGAAGGGGCACGATTCCATTTGGGTGATTGTGGACCGGTTGACCAAATCGGCCCATTTCCTCCCTATCAGAGTTACGAACTCCGCAGACGAGCTGGCTAGATTGTACATCAGAGAGATCGTCCGTCTGCACGGGGTTCCTTTGGAGATCGTGTCGGACAGAGACACGCGGTTCACATCCATCTTCTGGACTCGTATCCATGGAGGCGATGGGTGTGAAGTTGAAGTTCAAGATAAATCTGCTTTCATCCTCGACCGATGGGCGGTGAGCGGGTGAATCAGATTCTGGAGGATATGTTGCGAGCTTGTGTGTTGGACTTCAAGGACAGTTGGGATGACTGTCTCCCGTACGCAGAGTTCGCCTACAACAACAGCTTCCAGGCGACTATTGGCATGGCGCCATATGAGGCTCTATATGGTCGACCTTGTAGGGCACCGCACTGTTGGGCAGAGGTTGGAGAGCGTAGCCTGATTGGCCCAGAGTTGGTTCAGGCGACCACAGAGAAGGTAGACATTATCAGGCGTCGATTACTCACAGCACAGAGCAGGCAGAAGAGTTACGCCGATACGAGGCGGCGACCGCTGGAGTTCGAGGTCGGTGATCATGTGTTCCTTCGGGTTTCCCCTATGAAGAGAGTCCTTCGGTTTGGGAAGAAGGGGAAGCTCACACCGAGGTTCATTGGTCCGTTTCAGATACTGGATCGGGTGGGTAATGTGGCGTATCGTCTCGCCTTGCCTACACCACTTGCTTCCGTACACAACGTATTTCATGTATCTACGCTGAAGAAGTACGTTCCTGATCCTTCACATATCATCAGATGGGAGCAGGTGCAGTTGAGCGAGGATGCTACATATGAGTTGCGCCCGACGCGCATTCTTGACAGGAAGGAGCAGGTACTGCGTAGCAAGGTCATCCCGCTTGTGAAGGTGCTTTGGACACATCATTCCGAAGAGGAAGCTACCTGGGAGACTGAGGCCGAGGTCAGGAAGAACTACCCTCAGATTCTCGAGGACTACGAAAAGGTATAAATTTCGGGGACGAAATTTTTTGTTTAAGGGGGGTAGATTGTAACGACCTGAAAATTTCCGTACATTGGGTCGAGTACCATCTCGACCAGAAATCACGTAGGATGAAATCCTTTAAAAATTTAACAAAGTTAACTAAGTACTAAACTCGATTTGTCGTGAAATCCGTTAGGATCGCTTTAAATACGATCTGCAAGACCCAAAACTTGCAGAACAAGTGACGCTAGGTTACCCTAAAGTTTAGAACCAAACTCATTTCCCGTCTGCTTCTGGAATGAAACGAAACTTCAGTATTAGGTCTAGATCGCACATCGGAGTCCGATTAACCCGAAGCTAAGGAACTAGGACCGCCCACCGGGCTTAACAATCATCTCAAAAATCACCTTATCCGATGTTCCACGGCCATTCGTTTCGAATCGGAGCGAGGTAGTGTGAAAAACACTATTCATAAGCCAAAATAAATATCTGGAATAGTGATCTCGCATCGTTCGTTGACGCGTCAAGATAAGCAACCAGACCGTCGAATCGACCAAATTACACCCTCGGATTAAGAAAAATTTCAGAACATTTACATGTACTTGAATTTCTCGATCGTGGCCCACCGACCGTCGAACTGAAAGTGGTCCGCCACGTGCGATCTGCGTATCCGAATGAGTCAAAAACGTAATCCCACGTAGATCCATCGATGGTGAGCTTAAGTCGACGACGTTTGGTTCAAAGGGGCCACCAGAACTTCCCTTTTGAGCTGGAAAAGCGGCGAATATCCTATATAAGCAGTACCCCATGAACCTAAGTCTATTTCCGTAATGTTTGTGGCTATAAAAGGGGCTTAGAACAGCCCCTCTCACAGCCATACGAATTTTGGAGGAAACCCTAGAGAGAGAGAGAAAAGAGAGAGAAAGACTTGGAGATCGTTGCCGATCTTCCTCCTCCTGCTTTGGCTTGCTACACGGCCTACACCGCCTTATTTTAAGCGTTTTCCCGGCGTTTTCCGCCTCATTTGAAGGTAAGAAAACCTAACCCTAGGTCTGATTTGAGGTGGAATCGAGGTAGGATGTATACCGACTAACCGATTCCGCTCTTTAGGCTAGAAATCGCCCGTAGACGGAAGATCCATTACCCTTGCTGATTCGTTCCGTTTCCAAAGGCAAAGGTGAGGACTTTAAGCTTATAAGTTACGGTTTTCAACGCTTTCAATGTCAGATAATGGTAGATTCATGATCTGCTTGCAATTGCACATGTACAAAGTGCTTTCCGTTTCCTGTTTTGATTAACGGTGTGAAATATGGAATTTCACATATTCTAGGTATACGTAGAAATACCGTATACGTATTTTTTTGGATAAATGCTTGACATGTTTATTTAATGTTTAATTATATAACATATGAATAAAATACTAGTTTGGCGAAAGGAATCGCCAAAATATATGTTTACTTGTAAATGCGTCGTATGTTGAAATTACGTATTGTAGAAATACCGTATACGTATTTCTTTTGGAATAATGTTTGACATATTTATTTAATGTATGATTATACAATACATGATTAAAATACTAGCTTGGCGAAAGGAATCGCCGAAGTCTATGTTCCTTTGTAAACACTATGTATGTCGAAATTTGGGTATACGTGGAAGTACCCTATACGTATAAAAGTTGCTGATGTGATTGACATGTTTAATTGCTGTATGAATATGATGTATATGTATAAAATACTAGTTTGGTAAAGGGACAACCCTAGTACACACTTCCCTAACATACGTCATGTATGTCGAAATATTGCATTCCAAGTGTTGGTGAAATCACTTGTGAGTGTAAGTGCTTAAGTGTTAGAATCTTAGGTAGGTGCTGAGATGGGATTCTCGGCTACCTTAGAGTCGCATATGACACTCTCCATGTGGTTGTTCACTCTAACCACTCGCCTACGAAATATAAGTATTTGTATACTTATTTACATAATGCTTTATAACATGCTTTTGAACATGCTTTGTGACTTGTTATTAACATGCTTCATGTTATGCTTTATATTATGCTTGCTAGTGTTCTTGAATTACCATGTTATCATGCCGTATTTCACATGCTATGGTTAGGATTTGACTGAGCTTGGGACTATGTTCGTAGTCCAGGCATCCGGTATCAGACTTGAAGATGTGGTTGGGATTCGTTTCGCCACGCACGATGTGTTGGTGAACCCGTGTCGTACTTCGGTTGGCGATAGTGGTTGGCCACATGAGGTGCTTCTGCGCCTCATATCGCCCAACTTGTTGTGCGCTCGAGCCAGCCGAACACGTCAGGTAAACCGTGTGCCTTATGTATGTTCACCATGTTTGATCGCTAATGCTTGAACCTAGGGTACCAAACTTACCAGTGAAAATCCCGTTAACCATGGTACTTCGATCCGCTAAGACTCATGAGCCGGGCATGGTGGTATGGGACACCGTGGTCGAGCTGTCGGCCTACGCTGGGGCTACGTGCCTCCCCGTAGTGACCAGTGAGCAACTCAACTCGTGAGCCGATTATGGTGGTATGGGACACTATATTCGCGCTGTCGGCCTACATTGATAAGGTGATGGGGGAGGGGTGCAACCTTTGTGCGTAACAGCCCTGGCAGCCCTTTGTAGTGACCGCGAGCATACTCTGAAGTTGCAGCGTGCCTTAGGGTTCGCCGCGATATATAGAGTATGAACTAGGCCTGTTTCTGTATAGTTGTATCGTGATGAATCGTTTAAGGGGTGATGGGGGAGTGGTGCAACCTTTGTGCGTAACACTGGCGCTCCTGCAGAAGGACCTAGAAAACACACCATCGTCTGATATTAACTAGGACTGACGACCCTAGATTGGATCATGTTTGGATATGATACAAGGGAGGTACCTTAGTTTCCCAATCCTGCTGTTTGAAACGAACTAATTAAAAACTCGGTAATCATACTCATCATGCATCGCATGTGCCTGGAAGATGTGGAGCACTGTGGGATGTAAGCATGCGCGAACGTGAGATGGTGTCGCTTGAGGGAGTATGTCGGAGAGGGCATCCATCATACCTGCATCCATACTTGCATTAATCAGAGTAACTAGGAGTGTTTGATTTACTGCTTTATCATTACTGCTTGACTGTATTGATAACATGATAACTTATGTCTTATCGTTCCACTGAGTTAGCTACTCACTCCCATGTTACGGGACGGTGTTGCGCACACCAACCAGACTCTGTCTCAGGTTTAGGCGATCCGACTACGCTGGAGGCGGAGCCCGATTATGACGAGGACCAGGAGGAGTTCTCATATATGCAGTCATTGGGCGCTTCGACTAGGTCACGGATCGATGGGATTTATAGTGATTGTACTTAGTTTATTTTGACATTTTGTTTATATAAACAGACATGTATATTGTGACTCAGAAGGATTCATACTCTGGATAATGAATCGTTTATTTTGTTTCTTCACATACATATATATACAGTTCAGTCTTCCGCTTGCTTTTATACAACTGATCTGGAGTATGAATTACTGCTTTGGTATAATCTCATTCATGTTTACTGCTCTAACACAGACAACATTCAAATATCATTAAACATGTTGCATAAGTGATGCGTTGGAACTCGGGAGTTGAGTTACACTCGACCCCCGATTTTCAGGGCGTTACACTCTGTGACATATGTGAGTCACCAGGGATTAAAATGAATGTATAAATTAATTATTATTGAATTTACAGCAAGCCTAGATAGTGGGTGGGCTGGAATTTCAGCAATAGGCCCAAAGTTGTTGCCTATAAATGCATGTTTTGGGGCGGGATGGCCCACCAGATTTGGGGATATTTTGACACAAATCTTGCCCTATTTCTAATTAGGCTTTGGAATTAATTAGTGCACATTTGAGGCCCGTTCTAGTTGGGTTTTATTGGGTCCATATTTCTAATTAATTGTTGGACTATTTAGCCCTTTTTGGGCTGGAACTTTAAGATAGGTAACATCCTATTGTAATGGGTTTTATGGGCCAAAATACTCAAGTAGTTGGGCCCTTGGTTGTCCATTAAATTAACTCCATACTTAGGCCAAGATGTGAGGCCCAACTCACTTGTTTCAAACATAAGTGTCACGCCCCAAACTCGGAAACCGAGCTCACAAAACTCCCGATGGCCGAATCCGGTGCCGATTGCATCCGTAGTACTCCATTCTCAGCTCTCGACGTCCATACGCCAGATTCCGATCCTGGGATCCTACAAGGAGGATTTTCGACATGAATTTGTCTCATAAAAAGTATAACTACAAGTTTACCCAAATCACAAAGGCAACATCATCATCACATATCCACTAATATAATCATTTGAGTACAATGCTGAAAGGGAGATACAATATAGAAATATCAAAGAAAACTCCAGAAGCTCAACCACTCGCTCCTAGCTCTTCTTGACTGCATCAAAATGTCACCTGCATGCATCTATCATGCATAAGCTTATAGAAAGCTTAGAGGGTGGTGTAAGTGTGTGAGTAGTATATGTGTTCTTAGAATGTAATATCAGAGTAAATGGAGATATTGATAAGTCCACTAACCATACAATATCAGAGTAAGTAGAAATACTGACAAGTCCATAAAGATATCATCAACCTTATCCAGGATATGCGATGAAAAGATATAGCAAGCCAATGTCGTATACTGAGAAAGTAATGTAAATCGGGTATGTAATGTGGAAACATAATGAACCAGATATCGGATATCGAGGATGCAATACAATATACAATTCGAAAGAGCTACGAATACCATCAATCTCATCTAGGTCATATAAATGCAAAAACATAGCAACTCAGAATTCCATATGCCGAGGATGTAATGTAATATGAATATGTGGTGCGAATGAAATGACCAAGCTGTAGTGTGAATTCAGGATGATAGTACGTGGTATCACAGGCTATGGGGCCTATCATAAAGGACTTCTATCCAAAGTAGTCTCATACCTAAATTTGGATAGATATACTCAATGTGGTAAGCTCCTGATCTCAGGTTAGTCGCGCATCCCAACCGAAATCTTGGCCATTGTGAAATTACACATAACAAATAGTTGCGCATCACCAGCCCGATTGGATAGTGAATGAATGAATGAATATAATGCTGAGTATGCAACTCCTGCTCCACAAATCAGTACTGTACAACTCTGAGATCACCACCGAGGTCTAGTACACTCCACACCAGCTTGCCTCCCCATCAAGCGCACACTTGGGTAAGTGGAAGAGACCTCACTATCTGCCTTCCAATACTGGCCCTACTTGTCAATAACGGACCCATTTATAAACTGGTCAGACTCAGCCTAGCTATGCCTACTCCCTCAGGCAGGTAAGGCCACACCCCCTCCCAACCGACCATGACACAGTGGGAGACACGGCCTATTGGTATACGGCCATTATGTGATCATATATATCCACTCGGTCTCGACGTTGGGGCGTCCGCTGGTACCAAGAGGGTTTAGGAATTTTCACACAGGGCCATCTATGACGGCCTGATGCTAGTAGCAGATTTTCGGTGTCCCATCTAGCCATCCACGATACGACTGTGGAGGGTACGGTCCTGATGTCGCTAGGGCATACACTAATCACCATCACACAATGCGAGATGCATGAGCCATGCAGCCCAATCATGTATCAATCCTACGCATATCGTGAGCTCATGTGCGATAACTCCGCCTATCAGGGAGTCCCATAAACCACCTGCACTATGGCATATGTAATGGTTAATCACATCTCATAACAAACATGTTGATGATACATATGGGCATGTATCATGATGCTATGTTGTCACATACTCATAATCGGTATCAATAACCGGCCTCGATAATCGGCATCAACAATTGGCCTCGACAATGTGGACATTTAACCAACATTGTCCCCATGGAGTGACCCACATAGAGCCTAACGTATAGTGGACCCATGGCCTCATAAAGTGCCTAATATACAACACCATGGGTCCCACTCAAGGGCTTAATACACATCACGATGGGCCTCTCCCACGGGCCTAACACATATCACAATGGACTCCATCGCCTGGTCCTTAAATGATCACAATGAGCCTCATTACATAAGACAAATATACATCACAATGGGCCTTCAACACGGGCTAAATACACATCACAATCGGCCTCAAATATGGGCTGCATATACATCACGTTGGATCTTGTCAATCGGCCTCGGCAATCAAAATTGGCCTCGGTGGTCGGCCTCGACAGTTGGAATCAGCCTCGATAATCAGAATTAGCCTCGATAATCAGCCTCAACAATCGGAATCGGCCTCGACAATTGGAATCGGCCTAGATGATCGGCCTCAACAATTGGAATCAGCCTCGATGATCGGCCTCAACAATCGGAATCGTCCTCAACAATCGGAATCGGCCTCAACAATCAGAATCGGCCTCAACAATCGAAATCGACCTCGACAATCAGAATCGTCCACGACAATCGAAATCAGCCTCGATGATCGACCTCAATAACCGGAATTGGCCTCAAGAATCGAAATCAGCCTCGATGATCGACGTCAACAATTGGAATCGGCCTCGACAGTTGGAATCGGCCTCGACAATCGGAATCGACCCCGATAATCAGAATCGGCCACGGCGATCGCCTCAACAATCAGAATTAGCCTCGACAATCGGAATCGGTCTCGATGATCGGCCTCAACAATCGGAATCGGCATCGACAATCGAAATTGGCCTCGATAATCGGTTTAACAAGGCCTAAGGTAAGGTCACAATATGGGCATTAAACCATCATTACCCATCAATGTGGACATTTAACCAACATTCCTCCTAAGCAGTGGCCCACATAGAACCAAACATATAATGGGCCCACAGCCTCACGTAAAGGCCTAATATACAACACAATAGGCCTTACTCAAGGGCCACATATACCTCATAATGGGCTTCGGCACTTGGGCCATAAATAGATCACATCGGGCCTCACTCATGGGCCTTATATACACAACAGGTGGGCCCTGCACATGGGCCATAGATACATCATATGAGCCACAACCCATGGGCCCAATACATATCAGAATGGGCCTCATTAAATGGGCTACAAAAACATCACAATGGCTACGCCATATGGGCTGGAAATACATCTCATTGGGCCTTACCAAATGGGCCGAAAATACATCACAATGGGCTACGACATATGGGCCTAAAATACATTTTAATGGGCCACGACCCATGGGCCTAATGCACATCATAATGGGCCCCACCAAATGGGCTACAAAAACATCACAATTGGCCGCATCATATGTACCTAATGTTCATAACAGGTGGGCCCTGCTAATGAATGACATAGATATACAATACATGCATTAATGGTAGGCCCCACATGGCACCGTCCAAAGGTGGACGGTGTGAATATAGAATACATACACCAAGGTGGGCCCCATCACATGGGCCTAATATACATAATAGGTGGGACTGCATACACAGCAAATGGGCCCCACCAGATGGGCAGCGTGGGTACAATGTACATCAAGGTGGAGCCCACGACACTGCCAAACATTGTCCATGTAAATCAGCACTGCCTAAACATCGTCTAGCACTATCCAAACATCGTCCAGCATCGACCAAACACTACCCACCATCGTCCAACACAATCTGGACGGTGTGGATATAAATACATCAAGGTGGGCTCCACACAGCACAGCTGCGTCACCACAGCAGTTATATAGCTGGTGCGTGTGGCAGATACCCAATCCATATCACATAAGGTGAATCCCACATGAGGCCCACCACAATATAATATAATAATATAAATTATAATATATGTTATATCATGTTATAATATAATAGATATACAGTATGAAAGGCATCCAGGACTAACCAACGTCCAGAGATGGACGGACGGCCTGGATAAAAATATGCAGGTGCAAGGTGGCCCCATCCCACACATGTGGGGTGGGCCACGTCCTGGACGGACAGTTGTGTAGAACACATATAATGGTGGGTCCCATAGAGCTTGTTGACATCAATAAACTATATAGATGGTGCATGGTGGACCAACTAATCCACTGCACCATCACGTTTACTTTCCATCCAATCTATTCATAAGGTCACAAAGACTTGAATCGAGAGGAAAAACATATTTCATATAGATCCAAAAACTTCTGTAGCCTAAAAAAAAGGGTTTCAATGGTAGATATTCAATCCCCTACTGTTATGGTGTGGACCACTTGAGTGCCATGAACAATTGATTTCTTTTTGGCATCCCCATGCCTAAAGGGGACCCATCAATTGCACGGTGTGGATGCTCCACATGCATCACTTTGGGGCCTGAGGTGGGGTCCACTCTCTCTGCCCATTTTACTAGCATCAGGACGTTGCTCGCTGCAGCGTCCTCTGGACGCTTGCAGCAGCAGCGTCAACTAGATTTTTTTTTAATTATTATTTTTTTAAAGGATTTCATAGGTGGGCCTCAGATCATGACGATCCGGTCCGCTAGCTAGGTTCTATGGCCCGGGATGCATCTAACGAGTCCAATATTCAGCATATTTTGACATATAGAAACATTACAGTGGACCCTAACAGATTTATCACTAATAAAATGATCTCTTTTATGGTGTGGCCCACTAGAGGTTGGGATTGGCTTCATATTTCAGTTTAATACCTAAAATGAGCTGAGAAAAGGGTGGACAGTGCGGATCAGATACATACATCAAGGTGGGGTCCAAGTCCAGCGGCCTGAACTGCATGGGTAAAGCCCTCACGTCACGGCAAGTCTTGGTCTTGGAACACCCATGCCATGATGGGGTGGTAGAACTTGTTGACGTCAACGCAACTATGGTTGCGGGGACCTACCGCTCCCCTGGATGGTCTGGATTTCGTTATAGGTGGGTCCCACCTCTCATTCATCACGCTGGAGTCCACACATCCACCTGGACGGTGGATAAAACACACATTGTGGCTGGCCCCATCGTCTAAGGTCTGGACGGTGGGCAGCATGGATAAAACACATACATCATGGTGGGCTCCCACGTCCAACATACTTTGATGGTGGATGTAAGGCATAAACATCACGGTGAGCCCCATAACATAGATGAAACACATGCATCACGGTGGGCCACACATCAAGAGAGAGAGAGAGAGAGATAAATGGTGATGATGGGAGGAGCTCCGCCACTATGAGCTCCTCCATGATACAATGCATACATCTAGATGGGTCCCACTATATGTGGACCCTCAAATCATCAAACTGAGATAATGAACACGCACCTCAAGATCTCTTCTTCCTTCTTCCATCAACGCGTTCTATAGCTCTAAAGAATGTGATCCAACGGTTGAGATGAGGCTTGAAGGGTGGGATTGGGTGGTAAGAAGGTGGGTCACATATAGCTCTCTCATGGAGCTAGCTTGGACGTGGGTTGTTTGGGAGAAATGAGAGAGATAAGAGAGATGAGAGAGATGAGAGATATGAGTGATGGGAGTACTTGTGTAAAAGAGAGAGTTGACTTTAGGGGAGGGGTGGTTGTACTTGGGGATGGGTGAGTAATGGGGTGTGATGTGTAATTGATTGATGGGATGGATTCTCTTGGGATTGCAATGCGCGACATTTTTCTTGAACTGAACGTAGGCCCACATCTCCCTGTCCGGGTATCGCCTTGGTGAGCGAGATACGGGACATGACTCAGGATCGCGTGCAAACGCCGATAACAGATCGCAGGTTGTAGGAATTCGATCAGGAGGACCACGGAGACCTACGGAATGGTTTGGACTAGGATACAGGTCTTACAACTCTCCCCACCTAATAAATATTTCATCCTCAAAATTTACAGAACAGACAAGGGAAGATGAAACATTATCAAATATATATGTCAAGGCACAATCAATCTACAAAAGGATGAAGATAGCGCTCTCCAATCTTAATCTCACCCTCCCAAGATGCATCATCAACACTATGGTGATACTAATGAACCTTGGATTCCGGTTAAAAACAATCGAAACTGAAATACTATGCAGCCTCACGATCTTAACGGTAGGGAGCTATATCAGAAAATCTCTAAGTTATTCGAACTCGGGGATTTAACCATTCTAAGTTCTCAACAATTATACAGTGTATGGTAGCTATCAGCAGATATGTGATATTATCTTCAGGTATTCCCAAGTTATGCTCTGATACTAATTTTTTTCATGCTTCAAACTCAAAAACCGAACTCACAAAACTCCCGATCGCCAAATCCGGTACCGACAGCCTCCATAGTATCGCATTCTCGGCTCCTAGCGTCCATATGCTAGATTCTGATCCTGGGATCCTACAAGGAGGATTTTCGACATGAATTTGTCTTATAAGAAGCATAACCATAAGTTTACCCAAATCACAAAGGCAACATCATCATCACATATCTACCAATACAATCATTTGAGTACAATGCTGAAAGGGAGATACAATATAGAAATATCAAAGAAAACTCCAGAAGCTCAACCGCACACTCCTACCTCTTCTCGGCTGCATCAAAATGTCACCTGCACGCATCTATCATGTATAAGCTTATAGAAAGCTTAGAGGGTGGTGTAAGTGTGTGAGTAGTATATGCGTGCTTAGAATGTAATATCAGAGTAAATGGAGATATTGATAAGTCCACGAACCATACAATATCAGAGTAAACAAAAATACTGACAAGAAGATATCATCAACCTCATCCAAGATATGCGATGAAAAGGTATAGCAAACCAATGTCATATACTGAGAAAGTAATGTAAATCGAGTATGTAATGTGGAAATATAATGAACCAGATATCAGATATCGAGGATGCAATACAATATGCAATTCGGAAGAGTTATGAATTCCATCAATCTCATCTAGGTCATATAAATGCAGAAACATAGGAACTCAGAATGCCATATTCTGAGTATGTAATGCAATATGCAATATGTGGTGCGAGTGAAATGATCAAGCTGCAATGTGAATTCGGGATGATAGTACGTGGTATCGCAAGCAATGGGGCCTATCAGAAAGAACTTCTATTCAAACCAGTCCCATACCGAAATTTAGATAGATAGACTCAATGTGGTAAGCACCTGATCTCAGGTTATTCACGTGCCCCAACCGAAATCCTAGCCATTGTGAAAGTACACATAACAATTAGTTGCGCACCACCAGCCCAAGTGGATAGTGAATGAATGAATGAATATAATACTGAGTATGCAACTCCTGCTCCACAAATCAGTACTGTACAACTCTGGGATCGTCACTGGGGTCTAGTACACTCCACACCAGCTTGCCTCCCTATTAAGCGCACAACTAGGTAAGTGGAAGAGACCTCACTATCAGCCTACTAATACTGGTCCGACTCGTCGATAGTGGACTCATTTATGAACTGTTCATGCTCAGCCTAACTATGCCTACTCCCTCAAGCGGGTAAGCTCACACCCCCTCCCAACCGACCATGACATAGTGAGAGAGGCAGCCTACTGGTATACGGCCCTTATGCGCTTATATATATTCACTCAATTTCAATGTTGGGGCGTTCTCTAGTACCAAGATGGTTTAAGGATTTTCACCCAGGGCCATCTATGGCAGCCCGATACTATAATAGATTTTCGGTGTCATATCTGGCCATCCACGATATGACTATGGAGGCTACGGCCCTGATGTCGCTAGGGCATATAATAATCACCATCACACAATGCAAGATGCACAAGTCACATAGTCCAATCATGCATCAATCCTGTGCATACCGTGCACTCATGTGGGATAACTCCGCCTATCAAGGAGTCCCATAAACCACCTGCACTATGGCATATGCAATGGTCAATCACATCTCATAACAAACATGCTGATGATGTATATGGGCATGTATTATGATGCTATGCTGTCGCATACTCATAATCAGTATCAATAACTGGCCTCGATAATTGGCATCGACAATCAGCCTCAACAATGTGGACATTTAACCAACATTGCCCCTAAGGAGTGGCCCACATAAAGCCTAACGTATAATAGACCCATGGCCTCACAAAGGGCCTAATATACAACACCATGGGCCCCACTCAGGGGCTTAATACACATCACGATGGACCTCTCCCATGGGCCTAATACACATCACAATGGACTCCATCGCCTGGTCCTCAAATGCATCACAATGGGCTTCATCACATAGGCCTAATATACATCACAATGGGCCTTCAACATGAGCTAAATACACATCACAATGGGCCTCAAATACGGGATGCATATATATTATGTTGGATCTCGTCAATCGGCCTCAGCAATCAGAATCGACCTCGGTGGTCGGCTTCGACAATCGAAATCAGCCTCGACAATCAGAATCGGCCTCGATGATCGACCTTAGCAATCAGAATTGGCCTCAACAATCAAAATCGGCCACGATGATTGGCCTCGACAATCGAAATCGGCCTCGACAGTCGGAATCGGCCTCGACAATCGGAATTGGCCTTAACAATTAGAATCGACCTTGATGATCGGGCTTAACAATCGGAATTAACCTCGACAATCGGAATAGGCCTCAACAATCGAAATTGGTCTCGATGATCAACCTCGATGATCAGAATTGGCCTCGATGATCGGCCTCAACAATTAAAATCAGCCTCGACAATCGGAATCGACCTCGACCATTGAAATCGGCCTTGATAATCGGTCGAACAAGGCATAAGGGAAGATCACAATGTGGGC
Source organism: Magnolia changhungtana (assembly GCA_030180095.1). NCBI lineage: Eukaryota > Viridiplantae > Streptophyta > Magnoliopsida > Magnoliales > Magnoliaceae > Magnolia > Magnolia changhungtana. Next base: position 20,298,448 of record JASAUF010000600.1, on the reverse strand, counting down.
ATTAAACCATCATTGCCCATCAATATGGACATTTAACCAACATCGCTCCCAAGTAGTGGCCCATAAAGAGCCAAACATATAATGGGCCCACAGCCTCACACAAAGGCCTAATATACAACACAATAGGCCTTACTCAAGGGCCACATATAAATCACAATGGGCTTCGGCACCTGGGCCGTAAATAGATCACATCGGGCCTCACTCATGAGCCTAATATACATAACAGGTGGGCCCTGCACATGGGCCTCAGATACATCATACGAGCCACAACCCATAGGCCTAATACATATCAGAATGGGCCTCATTAAATGGGCTACAAAAACATCACAATAGCTATGCCATATGGGCTGGAAATATATTTCATTGGGCCTTACCAAATGGGCCGAAAATACATCACAATGGGCCACGACATATGGGCTTAAAATACATCTTAATGGGCCACGACCCATGGGCCTAATGCACATCATAATGGGCCCCACCTAATGGGCTACAAAAACATCATAACGGGTCGCATCATATGGACCTAATGTTCATAACAGGTGGGCCCTGCTAATGAACGACATGATATACAATACATGCATCAATGGTAGGCCACACGTGACACCGTCCAAAGGTGGGCGGCGTGAATATAGAATACGTACACCAAGGTGGGCCCCATCACATGGGCCTAATATACATAATAGGTGGGTCTGTATACACAGTAAATGGGCCCCACCAGATGGGCAGCGTGGGTACAACGTACATCACGGTGGAGCCCAGGGCACCTCAAATGTTGTCCATGTAAATCAGCATTGCCCAAACATCGTCCAGCACTGTCCAAACATCATCCAGCACTGACCAAACACTGTCCACCACCGTCCAACACAATATGGATGGTGTGGATATAAATACATCAAGGTGGGCTCCACACAACACAGCTGCGTCACCACAGTAGTTATATAGCTGGTGTGTGTGGCAGATAGCCAATCCATATCACATACGGTGAATCCCACATGAGGCCCACCAAAATATAATATAATAATATAAATTATAATATATATTATATTATATTATGTTATAATATAATAAATATGCGGTATGAAAGGCATCCAGGCCCAACCAACATCCAAAGATGGACGGATGGCCTGGATGAAAATATGCAAGTGCAAGGTGGCCCTATCCCACACTTATAGGGTGAACCACGTCTTGGACAAACAACTGTGTAAAACACATATAATGGTGGGTCCCACAAAGCTTGCTGATGTCAATCAGCTATATAGCTGGGGCGTGGTGGACCAACTAATCCACTCCACCATAGGTGGGTCCCACGTGGGGCCCACCATAACGTATACTAATTTCCATCCAATCTGTTCATAAGGTCACAAAGACCTGAATTGAGAGGAAAAATAAATTTCATATAGATCCAAAAACTTCTGTGACCCAAAAAAATGTTTCAATGGTAGACATTCAATCCCCTGTTGTTATAGTGTGGACCACCTGAGTGCCATGAACGGCTGATTTTTTTTGGGCATCCCCATGCTTAAAGGGGACCCATTAATTGCATGGTGTGGATGCTCCACATGCATCGCGGTGGGGCCTGAGGTGGGGCCCACTCTCCCTGCCCGTTTTACCAACGTCAGGACGCTGCTCGTTGCAACGTCCTCTGGACGCTAGCAGCAGCAGCATCAACTAGAGTTTTTTAATTTTTATTTTTTAAAGGATTTCATAGGTGGGCCATACATCATGACGATCCGGTCCGCCTGCTGGGTTCTATGGCCCAGGTTGCATCTAACAAGTGCAATATTCAGCATGTTTTGACATATAGAAACATTACAGTGGGTAGATTTATCACTAATAAAAAGATTTCTTTGATGGTGTGGCCCACTAGAGGTTGGGATTGGCTTCATATTTCATCTCAATGCCTAAAATGAGCTGAGGAAAAGGGTGGACAGTGCGGATCAGATGCATACATTAAGGTGGGGTCCAAGTCCAGCGGCCTGAACGGCATGGATAAAGCCTCACATCACAGTGGGTCTTGGTCTTGGAACACCCATGCCATGGTGGGGTGACAAAACTTGTTGACGTTAACGCAGCTATAACTACTGGGACCCACCGCCCCCCTAGACAATCTGGATTTCCTTATAGGTGGGTCCCACCTCTCATTCATCACGATGGAGTCCACACATCCACGTGGACGATGGATAAAACACACATTGTGGCTGGCCCCGCTGTCCAAGGTCTAGACAGTGGGCAGCATGGATGAAATGCATACATCATGGTGGGCTCCCATGTCCAACATATTTGGACAGTGAATGTAAGGCATAAACATCACGGTGGGCCCCACAACATGGATGAAACGCATGCATCACGGTGGGCCACACATCAAGAGAGAGAGAGAGAGATAAATGGTGATGATGGGAGGAGCTCCACCACTATGAGCTCCTCCACAATACAATGCATATATCAAGATGGGTCTCATCATATGTGGACCCTCAAATCATCAAACCGAGATAATGAACACCCACCTCAAGACCTCTTCTTCGTTCTTCCATCAACGCGTTCTATAGCTCTAAAGAATGTGATCCAACGGTTGAGATGAGGCTTGGAGGATGGGATTGGGTGGTAAGAAGGTGGGCCACACCTAGCTCTCTCATGAAGCTATCTTGGACATGGGTTGCTTGGGAGAAATGAGAGAGATAAGATAGATGAAAGAGATGAGAGATGTGAGTGATGGGTGAGTGAGTGATGGGAGTACTTGTGTAAGAGAGAATTGACTATAGGGGAGGGGTGGTTGTACTTGGGGACGGGTGAGTGATGGGGTGTGATGTGTACTTGATTGATGGGATTGATGAGATGGATTCTCTTGGGATTACAACGCGTGACATTTTTCTTGAACTGAACGCGGGCCCACATCTCTCGGCCAGGGTATCACCTCGGCGTGCGAGACGCGGCATCGAAATTGCGACGACAGTTCAGTCGCAACGATACAAGTCTCAGGTCGAGCCAACTCTGATATACAGGACATGACTCAAGATCATGCACAAATGCCGATAACAGATCGTGGGTTGCCGAAATTTGACCTGGAGGACCGCAGAGGCCTATGGAACGGTACAGGCTAGGATACAAGTCTCACATTAAGAATTGCCCATATGGTGGGAATACTGGGCTGCTCATTAGGCCCACCAAAATGTATGGGTTATAATCTTTATGGTTGGGCCCGACCCTTGCTTAGGGGCCCACTATGTTGCCTACTAAATTGGGCCATGTGTATTGCCCTTAGGCCCATGGATTGTTTAGGCCTTGGGTCTTGTTTCATATTCGTATAGTGGCGGGCTACCTTTTGGGACCCAGTTGAGGTTGGACGTCCTCCTTGGTGACCCTAAGGTAGGCCCATAGGGTTGTTATAGGTGGTTAAAAGCCCACCTTGGACCCTTATTATGACTGCTTCTTCCTTGGGCTTTTATGACCATTTTAGCTTGTGGGTTACCCCAAAGTATTGGGCCCCCACTAGAGGATTTCTCCTTAGAGTACTTGTCTATGTATCTAGACCTTGTCCCTCCTTGGGAAGGAGGAGTATGTTCCACGTCATCATCGCCGAGTAGTGTACTTACACATTTATAACCCATATGCATCATTTACGTGAATGGATTGCATTGGTGTGGTCATTGGGTTGATATGATAGAGGGATGGAGTTTCTCCCCTTATGCACATCGAGTGCTTGGAGCTAGTGCATGATCTGTATGTATGACTCACGCATTGGCATCGCATTTCATAATAATACCGCCCTTGCTTCATCAAGGCCTTGCCTCCACAGGGACATTCGTGGAAGGCCATATGTGTGGACACCGGAAATGTTACTTGAGCATATAGGGTGCATAGGTTGCCTATGGGTGAAATTTCTAAAACTTCCATAGTACTAAAGATCTGTCCTAACGCCGTGACCGAGTGAAAACTATGAGCGCACGAGGGCCTTATATCGTTAGGCCACGACTTCCACTGTCGTGTGGTCGGTTTGGTAGGGGTGTGACCTTACCCGCCTGATGTAAGAAGGCATTGTTATGCTGAGTCTGACTAACTCGTAAATGGGTCTGCTGTCATTAAGCTTTGTTGGTGATTGGCTGTCCATAGCGGGTAGTGAGGTCTCTTACGCTCGTTTGACTGTGCGGGTCTGGAGAGCGGCAGTCATCCAGCAGTGTACTTGACCCCGGTGATTTCCTTATGATAGAAATGTATTTGATATGTGGATTAGATATGAGGACTGACATCACTTCACATTGCATTCGCATTGGCTGTATAAGCCCCTTTATGCATCGCCTTGGTATGGTGCCTAGTATTCATTTGTATTCATGACAAGCCTCGGTAAGGCTAGTGATATTATCATTGATCATGTTTACCTTCCTGTACCTCCTATTATTCTTCTGCGACCATTGTCACACACTTCCACCACCTTCTAAGCTTCTATAAGCTTATGCACAATTGATGCGTGCAAGAGATCCTAGGACGGCTGCAACACCTCGTACTTTCCAGTACTCGGGTGTTACCATGTAAATTAATTTAATGTAAATATATGTATAAATAATGCAACCTAAATATATGCACTATGAACGTATGTACTTTGTAAAGATTTAAAATTTCGTGCTAAAATGATATGTACGTATTTAATGTATATAAATATTACAAAAATAATATTATGATAAATAAACATAAGGAATAATAATTTCACGACATGTAATCAAATTTTAAATGATAATGTAGCAATGAATATTTTTATATTTGTATGTATACAAAAGTCATTAGCTAATTTAATGGAATTGCATAATATTTAACAATATTATTGAATACAAATATAATTTTAATTAAATATGATATTTTACATTATGATTAATTATGTATATGAATGAATGTGTTAACAACAGCATGTAATTAATGGTATGTTAGCTGTAAAATTATATTTATATATATGTATGTATGAAATTTTAAATATTGTACTTATTAGTATACAAATAATAAAAATTACATTAATATTAGTCTCTGGTTAGTCAACATTACAAGAGACATACAAACAACTAATAAGATCCCTTTTAACCGTTGACGCTAAATCCCGAGATGATTCGACCATTAGGTTAATAGAAAACCCACCAAAACAACCCATATCAAGTGGTGGGCCCTAGACAGGCATTTCATCGGCCTGATCATTGATCCCGGGCCCTGCTTAGGTCCTCCAAGCAGAATGGACGGTGTGGATTGGTCTCGAACGCCACGACGGACCCCACCTCGAGTTGCGAGTGCACAGGAGGAATGTGCACTCACTGTGCTCCGTGCGGAGCTGCTCGGTCAGACTCCTCTGACCTGCTATTTCCATAAAAAGAGAGGGAGACCCTCTCTCCCTATGGCTTCATCAGCAGACGGACGCTGCCCGTTTCCTTCACATTGCGGCCCACCATCACCACTCCCACAACTGATCCAAACCGTCCATATGACAAAGGACACACGTGTAACCAAAACCCTATAAGTTTCACGCTATTCTACACGTGCGATTGCACACGATCCTCGCCACAAGTGAGGGTGAAAACACATTATTTCCTAAAATAGAAATCTCCCTCTCCTAGCCAACTCAGCGATCCGCGCGAGAGGAGGATTCCTCCAATCCCAGCCATCCATACGAAGTCATCTCGGCCGTCCCATTCGCTTAGGGCTTTCCCAAGTAAAACCACATCCGGTTTCATTCCTTCCCATAGTTTTAAGAAAACCAAACGACTGTAGGATTCAATCCTAGCCTTCCAATCCCATCAGACATCTCTGAGTGAGCTTAGGGGTCCATTTAAATCAGATCATCAGCCGGCATCAGGTCTCCCTCCATTTCTAGTGGCCATGACCGAAAAATCGGCCATTTCTTCCTAGCTCCGAACCCACCACTTAAATCTCCTCCAAGCTCTGAGAAACCTCTTCTAGGAGCTTCCTAGAGACCATTAGGGCCATCTGCAAGAAGCATATTGAAGGGAGAAGCACTGTTTTCAGATGCGCCATTAATGGCCGTTATCTTCTCTACCGCTCAAACTGAGTCGAAATCGGTTCGAGCAATGCAGGTTCGTCTGGTGGTGTCCCCGGATCGAAAAAGAAGGGAGTTAGGGAGAGTGAGAGAGAGAGAGAGAGAGAGAGAGAGGGAAGAAAGAGGTGGTGTGGCTGTTGCACCGCACCACCTTACCGCACTCCCGTCCGAACTGAGCTGAGTCAGACCTGGTCGACGGTCCTTGCTGGGAGTTTCTAGCAGCAGGAGAAATGAGAATGTGGATGAGAGCAGAGGAGGCAGAGTGAGAGAGAAGAAAAAGAGAGAAAAGAGAGAGAGGGAGGGTGCATTACTGCACCGACTCAACTCGAACCGGGTTTAGCCTGAGTCGTCAAGTTCCCACCTTCTTTGCTGGTGTTTCCAAGAGTAGTAAAGGAAGAAGAAAGGAAGAAGAAAAACAGAAAGAAAAAAAGAGAGGGAGAGAGAAAGAGAGAAAGGAAGAGGAGAGAGTGAGAGAAAAGAGAGAAAAACTTGAGAGAGAGAGAGAGAGACACCTCGAGTCAACTCGCTCGGCTCTAATCGAGTCGACTCACCGAGTCCAAGGGGTGTTGAAATCTAGTTGGATCCGGGTTTTTTTTTTTTTTTTTTTTTTTTTTTTTTTTTGGTTCACCTAAGGAGAAGAGAGGATAAGAGAATGGAGAAGTGGTGGTTGTGTTGAACCGAGTCAACTCACCGAGTTGACAAAGGTGAGCCTATATATTCTTTCCAAATTTAAATTACTTTAATTGTCATTATTAACACCATTTTAGGATTTTTGGGTTGGATATGATTAACCATTAGTAACTGTCCATACTTGTATTAATTGATATATATATATATATATATATATATATATTACCATTAAAATATTAGTGCTTTATTTGTCATTCTTAAAATATTGTCATTAATGCTAGAACACGCTATTTATTTTCATCAAAATGACTATTAGTGTCACATTGGCTAAATGTTAAGAATATTGTTAATATTACTAATTATTTTGGGAACTATTAGCAATATGATCCATCGTGGGTTGTTGTAAGATAATTTAATATGATATTAACCATTGTTAATATTCCTAAAATTAATAACTAACTTATTTGATTATTTTTATTCATTCATTATTCTCTTTAATAATATTATTAATAGCCACACAAAACAGAATTTAACTTCCATAATTAAAACTTAGAATCTAAGCCTAGAATGAAACCTTAAGAATAAGTAATCTAAACCCTAGGTCAATACTTTTGTGTGTTGGGTTTGGATCTAGGTGTGGAATCTAATATCAGTATATTTGAGGTGAACTTGGGAACTATCATTATTAACCTATTAGCCAATATAAGTTATAACACTAATGCTAATAGTATTCTTGTAGTTATTAAGATTTAATTTTAACTAATACATCAACTAGAGTTCAAACCCTAAAATCTAAATTTAAGACTAAACCTTAAGATGAAAGTCCTAATTTTACACTAAAAATCCTAAGATATATAATTCACACCCTAGGCCATGATCTTAAACTTAGGTAGTGCGTAGGACTTGGACCTAATTGTACAAGTTCATGATTTGTGGTAGGATACAGTTCTAAGGGCGCAAGCACTTAGCGACACTAGAAGGCGATTCAAAGTATAATGTGATGATTCTTCTCCTTGAGCTTTCCATCTTCTCATTAACTTAAGTTATAGTTTTTATTTAAATTCATAATTGATATCTCCCTTTATAATCACATGTGTTAGCTGGTGGAAATTAAATTACTGTCTTACATGCTTTATGATTATCCTGTATAATTGTTCATGCTTGTGGATTATTTGTGGATTGCTTACGGAACTTAAACTGGTACATTAGTAGGAAATTCTCACATATAAATGTACACCCATACTTGGGATGTAACTGGACTCTTTGTGATCGTAATGGACCTTCGACTCGATGGTTTTTAAGTGGTGGTCTAGATGGATCATTGATGTGGGCCTACCATCCAGGGTTGTTGTGCCCAATGGTCTTTATCATATGGTTTTAATATTCACCCTATGTGGTATATTTTGATACTCGTCCTACGCGGTTTTATTTGATATCTTCCCTACATAGGTTCGATGTTTTATACTGTACAACCATGCGATGGTGAGCCCCACATACTGTAATATGATTAGCCACTAGTCGATGGGTTTCCATTAAACATCCTAAGGTGGTAGCCTCATAAGCCAGGGATGGTGGAATGGGACACTATGCCTGAGATGTCGGCCTACATTGGGCTCTGAGCTCTCCGTAGTGACCTTTGAGCTTATTAAACCTGCTGAGTGTAATTGGATTAATAATGGACTGACTAATCATGCATACATCGCATAGACTAGCATCTATTGCTATCGTACATGGGCTACATATTATTTTCGACTGGTTGATATTTCCCAGGCTCGATGATTCCGACTGGTTGATGTTTCCCAGGTTCGATGATTGCATGGGCGGCAGCCCTGTCCACACGGATGAGCATCCCCGGGGCCTGAACACATTCAATACATCCATGCACATAATAAGATCTGCATCATGTACTGTTTTGTATGCTTTATTTTATAACTATGCTTACCTAATGCGGCGGTGTGTAATCTTGAGGGGAGTTCATACTAAATTGGCCACTTATCCATCAAATAAATATAACCGTACAAGTAGCACAGGTGGCTTAAGTGACTTTCAGGTTCAGGCTGATGAGGAGTCGCGTACAAGTGCCAGGGTTGCATGACTACATCTACCTCGAGGAGCTGCACGGTCTTACGGCTTATGTTTACATTCTTATGTTATTTTTCTGGTATTAGATCATGTGGATTCTTATATTTGTTATATTCGAGACATTGGTTTGTATAAGTCATTATGGGCACTCTCTTGTATATCCTAAATGATAATGAAATTTTCCTTTATGCTTACTTGTCCATTCTACGCTCACCTACTTAATCTGATAAAAGAAGAAAAAAAATATATTTGACCATCCTTTAGGGTTAACATTCGGATTTTTGGAAAACGGGTCATATACTCGGGTTCTGAAAACACGGGGTGTTATAACGGCGTCGTAGCAGCTAAGCTTGGATAGGTGTTAAGCCGAGGACCCCTAGTGTTGTTGATCTTCTTCGTTCTCATTTTGTTATCAGATGTATTTCCTTTTAGCTATGTACTTGTAAAGTTCAAATTTATAATGAATTTTGTAATGTGTCCCTTTATTATTTTTGAGATTTACTTGTTGTGATCTTGGGTATGCTCACATTGGAAATGAATATACAGTTATGGAAATCCTCCTTGTAGGATCCCATGATCGGAACCTGCCTAAGGAGCTGAGAATGGGGTACTACGGAGGCTGTTGCGGCCAGAACCGACTATCGGGTTCCTTGTGAGTCTGGTTACCGAGTCTGGGGCGTGACAGAAAATGAGTGAAGGAATCAATAGAGACATAATTACCCATTGAATGAGTGATGCTAGAATTTGATTGGTAATGCGTAAGAGCATTACCAATATACTTATTCTTACGGACCACTAGAGGAACATTAGGTGGGCTAAGAACTTTAAGATCTATAGTCAAGACATTTGAAGGTGGTGGCCTAATTGTTACAAAGGGAACTTCATGTTCAATATTGACAGCGGCATCCACCACAGGAAGAGGAGTATGGATTGAAGATAATGGCAATGCCTATTTTCTGAAATGGGAGACATTCTTAAGGAAACTAACATCTTTTGAGATAAGTTATTGTTTAGTGACTGGACAATAACACTTGTGTCCGTTTTTAGTACTTAAATAATCATTGAATTGAACATGGCATAAGTTTATCATGGAAATGACCAATTGTATGATTAAAACAGATGTATCCAAACACACGAAGAGGTAGACTGAATATTACAATATTAGGCTTTAATACTTGAAAAGGATAATTGTTGGCTAAAGATTGAGATAACATCAGATTAATCATATACGTGATAGTTAAAACTACTTCATCCCAATAGACATTCGGAAACTCAATTTTAATCATTATAGCTCTAATTAGCTCTAATAAGTGTTAAATTTTTCTAGAAATTATGTTTTGTTTAGGGGTATATACACATGAGGTTTGAGTCTTGATGCTCCAATTAGTGAAAAATGTTTGTAATTCATGGTAAGTGTACACTTTGGCATTGTCAAATTGAACACTTTAATAGTTTTCTTGATCTGAGTTTTCACTTAGTTAATACATGCTTGTATTATAGAAGAAACTTCACTTCTACTTAATTTTCAAAAGATAAAGTAATGCGAATTTTGAAATTTTTAATAATAAATGATATGGAGTAATGAAATCCAAATATAGACATGACTAGTGTGAGACCACCCCAAATATCTGAATTTATTAAATTAAAAGGTTGAGTGGTGGTTGTAATGGTGGGTACGATGGTGTAACGCCCCGAACTTTTCGATACTCGGGCATCGAAAGTCCTCGAGCGTTACCATAAGATTCAACGTGACATATACATATGTACGATACCAATCCAATTATTCTAACTTTACATCCTTTCCCTGCCTCTAACTTAACCGTTGGGGATGATCTTCATTCATAAATCAAGCCATCTGACCGTTGAATTTCAAGACAAGCCACCCATCACATGATTTGACGTAAGTACTTTCCCACGAAGAACATGATGAAGAGCTCTCTATCCGTAATGATTTAGATATATACTCTTTTTTAAGAACTTCTTAGAAACGTGCCTATAACCATGTAGAGCCATTGGATTTCCCAAAACTCACACATCAGTAATAATTACGAAAATGCCATTGACCTAGGCCCCTGAATTCCAATTCACACGGTTCTCATCATTCGTTTCACGTGAAATTTTATACCAGGCCTAATTATCATAAATTAACCGTACACATCAAATTTCGGCCCTTAGATCATGGTAAATCAGCTACTTGACCTCTACATCCATTCGTACAATTATCAGATCAAGATTCCGATCCGTCCATCTTGTTCACGCCATATGAATATGCTTAGCCTACCATTAGAATCAGGATCTAACAAACTTTCACGTGTAAGAAAGTCGCTCAAATCTAAAGCCCTACCCCTAATCACTTCAAAAATTCACGTTATGTCCATCCATTTACTAAACTACCCATACATTCACCTACATACAAGGATAAAGTTCTAATCATCAAGTCCTCTTATTTTTAAAAGCTCATCTGACCATCCATCATGTTTGGATCTGCCAAATGGGCCACCCGAATATCGGGATGAATCGGTCATTTCGAAGATATTAGAACACAGGTCCAAACTACCGGATAATACTACAAATAGACATATATAAACCTAACATTGAAACCTCAGAGTAGTATGGTCCATTGAAGTGGTATCTTAGTCATCCTTGAGAGATCATAGCTCGAATTTGGGCGACGGAAAGAGCGTGAAAAATAAAGACCACCTGTCAAATTTCATCATATTTGGACGGTAAACTTATGAGTTACGGATAACAGAAGTTTTGAAAAAGAAAAGGGGTAGGATTGTAATTATGGTAACACAACTTGCATGAAACTGTTGTTTACGTGAGTTACAATTGAAATTATAACGGTGTGAATTCTCGCTACTCAATGGGATCGTGCGGCCCACCTAAAGTTCGGATCTACTTCAAATTTGGGACCATGGGTTTGCACGGCGTGCCAAAGATGGTGAATGGAGTGGATCTTCCGGAAGTTTATCACAGGTGGACTCATCTATTTTTTTTTACAACAAGATAGAAAATAACATGTGCATGCTGTGTGACAGCGGATGGTGAAACCGGGAGTTGAGTGGTTTCCACTCCCATGTCCCTACAACATATGGACTCAGTCATCTGATAAATTTCAGGGACCATTTTACCCGTTGACATTCAATTTAGGAATAATCCGACCATTAGATCGATGAGAATCCACCGTTAGAGCTAGGAATTGAACCGTATGGGTCACCAGGACCTTGGATTTGCCCCATATTTGGTAAAGGGCTATGACAGGACTCATCAAATATAGTGGACGGTGTGGATTTCTTCCAAACAACACGGTGGACCCCACATGAGGTGCGAGTGCACCTAGTGCACTTGTGCTCGCCGTGCACCGAGTAGGGCACGCTCGGTCAGAACCTCTGACCCGCACCTTCCCAAAGCTGAGAGTTCTCTCTCTCGTTGCGCCTGCCGACAAACCACGTCCGTTTGGGACATGTTGGGGCCCACCATCTCAGATCATATGGGAGATCTGATCCGCCCATCTTGTACACATCATGGCCGTGACCAAAACCATACCCTCCATCCCCGTTCATGCAACCATATGTGCACGCAAACGCTGGTGCAAACAAGGCCTGAAAATACAAATAATTCCAAAAATAGAATCTGTTTCCTTCCAGCTCAGCAATCCGCGTGCGTGGGAATCCACTAATCTCGTCCGTTCATCTGCAAGGAAATCTCAGCCGTCCGGTGGCTCTCCGCGTGGGAGAGAGAATTTCTGCCCACAGGAAGCCAAAACCACGGCTGGTTTGGTTTTGCTGAACGTGTTTGGGGGCTGTTGTCGCCTAGTTTTTAACCCAGGCCCTCTAACCTTCATCCGACAACCCTGCAGAGATGGGGTTGGTGAGTAAATAGGAAGGGATCAAATCACATCCCGTTTTACAGCCATTCTTGCAGCCGCACTCGAGGATTCCGGCTGTTCCCTTCCGAGCTCGAACCCACCGGTCAAATGACGCTGGAGCTTCATTCCTTCTATTCCTGAAGCTTCCAGGGACCCATCTAAATCAGCCCACGCAGTCAGAAAGAAGAAAGAAGCATGGGGGAAAAATCTGCCATGGACGCCAATCATCTTCCCCTCGCTTCAAACCGAGTTTGCTCAGTTCGGGCACGCCGTTCCTCAGGTTTTCAATGTCAGGTGATGTCCCTGGTGTGAAGAAAGAAAAGAGAGAGATGAGTAGGAGAGAAAAGAGAGCAGGGGAGAGAGAGAGGAGGGGCGTTGGCCCTTTCCTCGGATTTGCTGCCGCATCAAGATGGAGCGACTCGGGCAGGGTTGTTGTCTCAAGCTCTACTTGAGTCTGGACGTTGCTGGTCTAGGTCCAGCTGGGTTTCCATAAAGAAATGTGAGGCGAGAAGAAAGAAAGAGAAAGAGAGACAGAGAGTGAGGGCGTCCCATTGCACCACGTTGAGTTGGGTCGAGTTAACTCGACTGTAACTCACTGGAGTGCTGATGCTCCCTACCCCACTTGCTGACCGAGTCAGGGGAGCCCTAGTTGAGTTGGGTAAAAGAGAGAGAAAGTGGCAGGAGGATGAAGAGAGGTAGCATGGGACATTGAACTTAAGTTGGGTCCTTGACTCGCCGAGTTGACTCGGTTGGGACCGAGTCTAGCTGATTTGAGTGGGATAGCCTGTCCAGGCTCATTGATGGGCATCCTAGCAAGGTAGAAGGAAGAAAGAGAAGAAGGGGAGAGAAGGAAAAGAAAGAGAGAAGAAGAGGTGTCGGTGGATGTGTGAGTTGAGTCGACTCAACTCGGACCGAGTCGGCAAGGTGCGTCCACATTTACTTCCGGATTTAACTTATTCCAATTATCATTTCTACTATTATTACCATTTTCTATTATTAAAATTAGATGTGACTGACCATTAGTAAATTAGTCATTCAGGTATTAGTTGATGCATATGAAAATTATCATTATTAAGATACTAATATTTTACCTTATCATTCTTAAAATACCATTAACGCTAGAACACACTATTTATTTTCATTAATATCACGACGGCTAAATGTTAAGTATATTATTAATATTAATAATTATTTTGGAATTAATAATATGATCATTCATCGTGGGTTGTATTAGATAAAAATAATAGTAGTCATTGTTTATATTCCTAAAACTAATAACCAATTCACTTTATTAATTTTATAAATTCTTTCCATGGATAGTATCGTAGATGGCCACACAAAATAGGGTTCAAATCCCATAACCAAAACCTAAGTGATTCAAACCCTAGGTTAAAACCCTAACCCTAAGCAGTGTGTAAGATTGGACCTAATTGTATAACTTTACAATTCATGATAGGGTTGATTCTAAGGAACCACGCACTCTCTAGCAACACGGGTAGGCGATTCAAAGTATAAGGTGATGATTCTTCCCCTTGAGCTTTCCATCTTCTCATTAGCTTAAGTTATAGTCTTTATTTAAATTCATAATTGATATATTCCTTTATAATCACATGTGTTAGCTGGTGGAAATTAAATTGCTGTATTACATGCTTTATGATTATTCTGTATAGTTGTTCATGCTTGTGAATTATTTGTGGATTGCTTACGGAACTTAAACTGGTACATTAGTGGAAAATTCCCACATATAAATGTACACCCATACTTGGGATGTAACTTGGCTAGTTGTGATCGTAATGGACCTTCGGCTGGGTGGTTATTGAGTGGTGGTCTAGAAGGATGATTGATGTGGGCCTACCATCCAGGGTTGTTATACCCAATGATTTTTAAGGATGGCCTTTATCGTATGGTTTTGATATTCGCCCTATGTGGCATATCTTGATACTCGCCCTATGTGGCTTATTTTGATATCTGCTTATGTGGTTTATTTTGGTACTTGCCCTATATGAGTTCGATGTTTTATATCATGCAACCATGCGATGGTAAGCCCCACATACTGTAATATGATTGGCCACTAGTTGATGAGTTTCCATTAAACATCCTAAGGTGGTAACCTCATGAGCCAGGGATGGTGGAATGGGACACTATGCCTGAGCTGTCAGCCTACGCTGGGCTCTGAGCTCCCCATAGTGACCTTTGAGCTTATTAAACCTGCTGAGTGTAATTGGATTAATAATGGACTGGCTAATCATGCATCCATAGCATGTTGGCGATGGTGGGTGGCTAATCTGGATGCTGTAGCACGTGCCCTTAGAATTTTCGGGGTATCGTTTCGCTAGCTCCCAGACCACCGACTATCGACCCTTGTCCGACTGGATGATTTTCCTAGGTCGATGATTTGCATGGGCGGCGGCCCTGTCCGCACGGATGAGTATTCCCGGGGCGTGAACGCATTGCATGGGCGGCGGCCCTATCCGCACGAATGAGCATCCCCGGGGCGTGAACGCATTCCATACATCCATGCATATAATAAGATCTGCATCATGTACTGTTTTGTATGCTTTATTTTATAACTATGCTTACCTAATGTGGCGGTGTGTAATCTTGAGGGGAATTCACACTGAGTTGGCCACTCATTCATCAAATATACAACCGTACAGGTAGTACAGGTGGCTTTAGTGATATACATGTTCAGACTTGATGAGGAGCAGGGTACGATCACCAGGGATGCATGACTGTATTTGCCTGGAGGAGCTGCGTGGTCTTGCGGCTTATATTTATATGCTTTCTTCTATTCATCATGTATTAAATTCTTATAAATCTTGTACTTGTTAAATTCAAAGACATTGGTTTGTATAAGTCATTATGGGCAGCTTCTTGTATATTTGAAAGATAATAAAATTTTCCTTTATGTCGATTTGTCCACACTACGCTCATTTGCTTACTCTGATAAAAGAAAAGAAAAATGTATGTACACCCGAATTTGACCATCCTTTAAGGTTAACACTCGGGTTTTCGGGACATGGGTTGTGTACTCGGGTCCTGAAGACTCGGGTTGTTACAGATGGTGAGTAAAGTTTTGACATTAGAGGATAGAGATCCAGTATGAGCCACGAGTTTAAACAGATGACAATGTTGTCGCTCGACGTTTGGGGTTTTAGGGCTTGTGGATCTGTACTTAGAGGTGTTGGAGCATCTATAATGGTCAACATTTTTGGACAAAAATAGAGATGTTGTATGGCAACAGGGATGGACAACTATGAGGGTGATTCATGACAATGGAGATGGAAGACCTTAGTGGTTGGATTATGTTTGGATTGTTGGAGGTGGTCCATGAGCTTGATGATAGAGATCTAATAGGAGATATGGGTTTGATGCTGACAATGAGTTGCTGGGCACCACGGGAAGAGCTAAGGTCTAAAATTGGGGGTTGCAAGGATCAAACTAATGCAATTTGGATAAAAATGAGCTGAGGTGAAAATACCCATACCAATAAAATCCATCTAAGTCAATAACCTAGATTAGATGACTTTAATAACATGTAGATTCAGAGAATTTGAGAATAAATTTTCCTCTCATTGTTTCTATTAATTTATAGAGAAGATAATTATACAAATACGATACATATATAGGCAAATAAGAAATATAAGCTAATATGGAAGAAAGAAATCATATGGTCACTCATAGGATCACATATACAATAATAATAAAATGTCTTACTGTATTTATATTATTTAGGGCTTGTTTGGACACCTCCTAGAGGATGCTTGATAACTAAATGTTGTTTTGAGTCAAATCTTAGTTCGTGTTATGCATTTATAAGTACTTTCACAAACCTCACTTGATTGCCCATATGTTAAAAAAGGTACGCTAAGAAGCCTACCTGTTGAAAACAAATTGGATTGATTTTTGAGAGGTTGGTTAATTTTGTAGATATAAAAAGTTGCAAGAAGACTCCTTTTTGTAAAAAAAAATAAAAAAAGAAAAAAGAAAGAGTAAAAAATCCCTTTTGGGTGTTGCGTCCAAATGAGCTCTTAAGGAAGCAAGATTTGAAATTAGAGAACTTGCAAGGGTTGATGAATGATGCATTGATCAAGATTTGAATGAGTCATGATGCAAATATTAGAGTCGTCCATAATCATTAGAACTAATCTGATCTAATAAAAGCCTGCTAATGTAGCCGATTTACAAATAAGAGCAAACTGACAGATAGCATTAGCCTACAACCCACCTTCCTCTATTAGATTATCAGGTACAATGACTAAAATAAATCGATGTATGAGTATAAGTCATCTAATAAACCCAAGCTTAAAGTAAGACAAGATTGCACCAACCCAGAAAAAGGCTCACTACATGGGATGATTATATTGGAATACAAAAATAGTATCTTTATGTCTTTTGGAAACCATGTTTGAATGTAAAAAATAAAAAAAAAAAGAATTTTCTACCTCCACTAGCCAGAATAATGGAGGTTGGAAAGTTTACACATCAAGTGGTAGAACCCACTAGGATGTAGAAATACTTTTCCATCTCTAGGACATGAAAATAATTTTTCTATGCACAAAAAACGTGTTCACACTATATACACCGCTCAAAATTTCCTCTCCAAACCAAAACTGACTTATCGACAACTCTTAAAACCGTTTTTCTTTCCATTATGTCTTATCTTTTAGTTATTTATATCTTAAAAATAAAAAAATAAAAAAAATTGGTCCATAGGATTATAAACTATTCTGGTTAGTAGGTCCTTCCATATCTTAAGAGAAGTTTACAAAGGAAAATAATTTTATTATTTGTTAATAAATAGGCTTTTATAGATAGTCTTAAGCATTAAGTTCTGAACAAAAAAAATTGAAGTTTTTTTTTTTCTTAGTTTGCGTGAGTGTGAGAGAGGGTCGAAGCCTTTGATCTTTCTATGAGTCCTTCACTAAGGGCATATGTCAACCATTGATTTATCCCTAATAAGTGCCTTTTGCTAGCCATCGTTTTTTGTAGGGTGGGTGTTGTCGGTCCTTGCAAAGTGGTTGACATTAGCTTGTACCAGAACAAATTTCATTGTTTAGATAATTCTTTTCATTTTTCATATATATATTTTTTTCAATTAACATGCCTTTTAAAACTGCGAAGGGTAGAGGAAGAGGGGACACTAGCCCCATAGATGAATACTGGTTGTTAAATAAAAGGATGAGGTGATTGTTTGATAGGTCCAGGAGATTGCTAGAGTACAAAGCCAAGTGAAAAAATTGACATTGTGCAATGTGTAACTTTCAAGTCCATCACACGATGACATGTCTTATGAATCCAAAGAAGCTAGACTCTACCTCGAAGTATGGTTTTGTCAGCGGATGTCTATAAGAGAGATGGGAGTATTAACTCCCTTTCATTACTATGTTTTACATTAGAACCATAAATTGGGGCTATTCCAGTCGACTATTATATGAATTATTGTATGGATTATGGGATTAAGGTTGAAGTTATTGAAATTCTATGGTGAACAAAGTGTTAAAAGTTTGAGGAGTATTATGACAACAATTTTGAGGAGTATTATACTACTAATGAAATCAAGAGAGAGAAAACAACTCCAAAAATGATATAACAAAATGGTATAGCTAAGCGCATGAACAAAACTATTTTGAAGCATGCAAGGAGATTGCATGAAGGTACTATGCGATTCGAGACTAGATTAGTAGCGAAAGATTTTCAACAGAAAGCAGGTATCGACTACACTAAAATCTTTTCTCATGTTGTTAAGATTTCTACTATCAGATTAGTTCTAAGCATTGTGGCTGTAGAGGAATTACATTTAGAGAAGTTAGATATAAAAATAACTTTTTTCATAGTGATCTTGAAGAAGACATTTATATGCATCAGTTACAGGGATATGTTGCACATAGCAAGGAGAACATGGTATATAAACTCAAGAAGATTTATATGGTTTAAAATAAGCCTCAAGATAATGGTACAAGTGTTCGCAACCCCAAGTGTAGGGTCGCGATGTAGTAATAATCTCGGCGAGACTGAGGTCGAATCCATAGGGACTAATCTCATGTGTATTCTCAAAGCGACTAGAAGTATAACTAAAAGAAGATGTAAACCTAAATCTAAAAGTGTAGAGAGAGTAATTGTGAGGGATTTAATTAGAAACTGAAGAATTTAAAGGTGGGAACTAGGGTTTCCAAGGATCCACTTGTAGCAATCAAGGAGATACTATGCTTAATTCAAGGACACAATCGGAATCAGAGTCCTATCCCATCCAGTTGGAAGATATCTCAATAAAATCAAATCTGAACTTCCTTTAACCTACTTCTTAATGGATGAGAATTCTGAGAATTAGAAGTAATTTCATCACTTAGCCATGCTCAGGAGCTGATGACTCACAATAGGATATACCAATTCACAACCAACATAGGAGAATTATGAAGATTAGAAGGGATTCCATCACCCAACTATGCCCAAGAGATGATGGTGAACAGCAAGTTTTCCTAATTTCACAATCTTAAAGTATGAAAAGAACATACTCAAAGCTATTGCAGATCTACTGTAATTTGAGTCACAATAAACCATTAAAAATTGAAAGTATTTCTTAAATATCAAATAAGAATCAAAGAGTATTCAACATAAACATGAATCAAAGAAATAGAAAACATCCCATCATGCTACAAGCTTCACCTCTTAGTCATAGCTAAGAGGTATATCCAACCATAGACATGATTGAATCTAAAACCCTAAAAGAAAGCATGAAAAACTAAGGAAGAAAGAAGAAAAATGTTTGGCGACGGCTCTCCGCCCTTGTGCTTCGCTCCTCCAAACCCTAGGGATGCCTTAGGGACTCCTATTTATAGTTGTGTAACACCTCCTTTCGCACCTCCTTGGAAAAATATGAAAACTGGCTCAAATTTATGCACTCTGCATAACTCTGCGTAACTTTACGCTATTTTCTGCGCTTTTATAACTTCATCCGGACTCTATAACCTTCCATGTCATCGAACCTACCTTTGATGTTATTGAAGAGATATTTGATGTCATCGAGCGTTGTTTGAGGAATCGATAATGCGTGCAAAACAGTCCAAAGAGTTAATTTAATTTCTTCAATAAATTCGATGCCATCAAAGAGGCCTTCGATATCATCAAGCAGGTCTTCGATATCATCGAGGATTGCTTCGAGTAATAAAAAATGGTGCTTAATATGTCCAAAGAGTTTTGTTGAAATTCCACAAAAAATTCGATGTCATCGAAGAGGCCTTCGATGTCATCGAACAAGGCTTCGAGTCATATAACAAGTTCTCGAGTCATTGAAAAATGTCTTCAATTTGTCCAGCAACCAACTCGATTTTCCTTCATAAATTCGATGTCATCGACCTGTTTTTGATGTCATCGAATGTATCCTTGATGTTATCAAATGGTGTTTGATGACATAGTCAATGTGTATTTCGCACTTGTTCTTTCGGCTTTTTTTCCTTATCCACTTAGTTTTCTTAAATCTTGGGACCTTGAAATCTTCAATCTTTGTCTCCTAAGATCCATTCTTTGCCTTGGTGATCTTTGAGCGTCAAATCCATGCTTTTAGCACATTTTTCAATCCAAGTTCTTAAATTCACCTTGCAACACAAACATGAGTAAAATAGGACATGAAGCAGTATCATGTTCATAAAACCAAGATATAAATGGGGTTTAATATGCAATATTTGACCCTTAACAATAGGAAGTTTTATAATTTAATGTCTACTAATGGCTTTAAGAGATTTAATGCTAATCACTATTGTTATTTTAAAAAACTTAAAAATTTGTGTCTCATACTTCTTTTGTATGTGGATGATATGCTTGTTGTAGGGTCAAGCATGCATGAGATTTCAAATCTCAAGGAATAATTGTCTAAAGAGTTTGGAATAAAAGATTTGGGTGCTGCAAAACAAATTATTGATATAAGAATCAGCAGAGACAAAAAAACAGGAAGTTAAAATTGTCATAGGTTAAATATGTTGCAAAAGTACTTAAGTGATTTAATATGAAAGGTGCTAAAGGCATGTTTAGTCCTTGGGATTAAATAATATTGAGTTGTATTAGATGGGATTAACATCATTATGTGCAATGATTGCATGTTTGGAAATACCATGGTATTTTGGCCATCCAATCCCATGTTTGGGATAAAATTCTTGCATTGGGAAAAACATTGGATTAAGCAATATCTTGTTTGGTAGACCATAGAATTGTTATCAACAAACCAAATTCACAACGGATGTCATTCACTTGTACACATATGTAACCAGAATGTCACGTGTAAAGGGTGTATATAGATGGATGTTACAGATAAACACATGCATCAATGTGGGGCCCGCATGTGTAGTGGATTTCAAAATTCATAGAAATCCCGCATGGGACCAAGTGCAATTCCATCCCACCCAATCCCAAACTTTCCCATCCTCCCCAAATGCCTGATAAAATTTGCACGGGATCAAGTGCAATTCCATCTCGCCTAATCTCATCTAATACCACGTGCCAACCACCCCCTAAGCCAGTTAGCATTCCCTTAGTAAGCCATTTTAGACTCTTGAAGGAACATGATGCAGCAATGCATAAAGAACTTGACTACATCGCTAAGGTTCCATATGCTTCGGCCATTTTCAGCTTAATGTATGCCATAGTCTGCATAAGATCGAATATTGTTCATGCAGTGATAGTTATTAGTAGGTTTATGAACAACCTAGTGAAGGAGAATTGAAAAGTCGTCAAATGGATTCTTAGATACTTGGGAGGTACTATTGATACAATGTTATGTTATGGAGGGTTAGAAATAAGTTTGTATAGATTCGTTAATTCGAATCTAGTAGGGGATATTGATAGTAGAAAAGGTACTATAGGGTATGTGTTGACTTTTAGTAGTGCAATAATTAGTCTGGTCTCATAGTTACAGAAAATTGTTACTATATCGACGACAAAAGTAGAGTATGCTACTGCTATGCTACAGATGCTTATAAGAAAATTGTATGGTTATAGGGTCTCATGAAAGAGTTGGGTAAGAAGTAAGAAAATTGTAAGTTGTGCAATGACAGTTAGAGTGCGATTCATCTAGTAAAGAACTTATGTAACGACTCGAAAAATCCTGTACAAAGACCCGAGTACCACCTCAGGCAGAAATCACTCAGGATCAAATCCTTTAGAAATTAAACAAAGTTAACTAAGTGCTAAACTAGATCAGCTACGAAATCCGCTAGATCTACTTTAAATACGATCTGCAAGACCTAAAACTTGTAGAATCATTGACGCGAGGTTACCCTAAAATCTAGGATCAATCTTATTACCCAGCTGCTCTTGGGAGCACATTGAAACTCCGTATCAGATCTGGACTGCACATCGAAAGTCTGAATAATTCGAAGTTATAGAATTAGGACCGCCTCGCTGGGCTTGACAACTATCTTGGAAATCAAAACCATATAGTGTCTCGGGGCTATTCGCTTGAGCTCGGAGCGAGGAGTGTTGAAAAATGAAGATTTATTTAGAAATGTAATCTAATTTAAGTAATCTGAGACTTGTCACTTGCGGGCCTGATATAAGCAATCGGACTGTTAGAATCTGACCCAAATACACCCTTGGATCAGGGAAAATTTCATACACAGGTCAGTGTACTTGTAACCCTGATCGAGTTTTGGTGACTGTTGAACTGAAACTGGTCCATCACGTGTGATCTGGGAACCCGATTGGAAAGAAAACTTAACTTGACCTAGATCCATAGTTAGTGAGCTTAAGTCTGACCTTTGGCTCAAGGGGGGGCTCCGGAAGTGCTCTGTTGAGACGAAACAGATGCCCTTTGGACATAACCTAAGTATACCTTAACCCTAGGCCTATTTCTGGTAAATTTAGGCATATATAAGGACCTTAAACCCTCTCTCATTCAGCCTATACGAATTTGAGAGAAACCCTAGGAGAGAGAAAAGAGAGAAAGTGTGAGCAGAGTGGGAGATTCTTCCTGATACTCTACCTTGCTATCCTACGTACTTAACCATCACGATCTAATCGCTTTTCCAGCGATTCAGGCTTTGTTCTTAGGTAAGAAACCCTAACCCTAATCTGTTCTAGGGTTATGATTGTTACAAGTGATGAAATAGCTAACCTATTTCATGCCATAGGTTGCCATTCTACCGTTTATAAAGGCTTGATGTTTAAACTGACTCTGTTACGTGTTTATCGGTGTAAAGTGCGGACTTTAGACGTATAGGTTAAGGTTTTCAAAGCTTTCAATGTCAGATAATGATAGATTCACGATCTAGGTGTTATTGTATATGCAAAATGCGATGTTTGTTTTTCGATTTAGTTACATATGCAAATTATGGCGTTTAGTGTATTCCGTACATTTGTAGAAAATACCGTATACGTATAAATTATGAAAGTGTGTTTGTCATGATAAATTGTCGTATGTGTATACTATATATGTGTATAATACTTACTCGGTGAAAGGATTCGCCCAAATACATGTTTTGGCTAATATACGTTATGTATGTTAAATGACTGTATTCTAAGTGTTTGTAAAAATGTTTGTAAGAGTAAGTACTTAGGTGATAGTGCTTTAGGTAGGTGTCGAGATAGGATTCTCAACTATCTTAGAGATGTGTATGATTTCCTCCATGTAAGTTGTTTAATTTAATCGCTTACTTGTGAAATGTATGTGTTCGTATTTCCTGTTTATATTGTGCTTTATAACATGCTTGTTAACATGTTTAAATTACCTTGTTAATTCTGCGTAAACTATTATACATGCTTTCTGATTAAGGATTGAATGCGATTAGGGCTATGTTATAGCCAGGCAATCGGTAACAGACTTGAGTTCGTGGTTGAGATTCATTCGCCACGTAGGACGTGTTTGACAAACCCGTGTCGTATGTTGGTCGTCGGCAGTGGTTAGGCTACACGAAGTGCTTATGCACTTCATATCGATGGATGCAATGTGCGCTCGTGCAAGTCTAGCCCGTTAAGTAACCCAATCTGTCTAATGTATGTTCACCATGTTTGGACGCTACTGCTTGAACCTAAGGTACCAAACTCACCAGTGAAATCCTGTTTAACCTTGGTACCTCCATTCGCTAAGACTCATGAGCTGGACATGGTGGTATGGGACACCATGGTCAAGCTGTCGGCCTACGTTGGAGTCACGTGCCTCCCTGTAGTGACCAGTGAGCAACCCAGACTCGTGAGCCGAATACGGTGGTATGAGACACTGTATTCGAACTGTCGGCTTACACTGATAAGGTGATGGGGGAGAGATGTAACGATTGCGTGTAACAGCCCTGATAGCCCTTTGTAGTGACCCCGAGCATACTCTGATTCTGCGGAGAGGCGACGAGCCTTCTCATAGTAAACAGAGTATAAACTAGGCCTGTATTGATAAGGTGATGGGGGCGCGGTGCAATGATTACGTGTAACAGCCCTGACAGCCCTTTATAGCGACATAGAATCGTATCATCGTATGAGATTATCTAGGACTGACGACCCTAGAATGGATCATCGTTTGGGAATGATATAAGGGATGTACCTTAGTTTTCCAATACTGCTGTATGAAAAGGACTAATAATAACTCGGTAATCACGCTCATACCATAGCACTGCATGTGCCTAGAAGATGTGGAGCACTGAGGGATGAACGCATGCCGCGAATGTAAGATGGTGTCACACGAGGGTGGTTTGGCAAGGGCATGCATCATGACTGCATTCCATACTTACATTAATAAGAGTAGTTAGGAGTGTTTGCTTGTACTACTTTATCATTACTGCTTGACTGAATTGATAACATGTTAACCAGTGCTTTATTGTTTCATTGAGTTAGCGACTCACTCCCACGTTACGGGACGGTGTTGTACACACCAACTAGACTCTGTCTTAGATGCAGGTGTTGACGAGACGCAGGAGGCTGAGCCTGATTACTACGATGATCAGGATGAGTTCTCCTATATGCAGTTCTCTGGAGGCTTTGCTTAGGCCATTCAGATGATGGGATTACAGGGTCTACCATTATAGTTGTACCACTTCTTTTGGCATTTTGATTTTTGAAACTAATACATGTATATGTGACTCAGTAAGGTGTTCATACTCTGGAGTCTGATTGTGACATTTTGGCTTTATATACATCTTTCAGTCTTCCACGTGCATTTTATAACTTGATCTGGAGTATGAATTATTGTTTTGGTATGATCCCACTCATGATTATTGCACTAACACAGACAACATTTAATCATAAGCATTTATGTTGCATAAGTGATGTTTTAGAAATCGGGTGTTGAGTTGCTACTCGACCCTCGATTTTCAGGGCGTTACAACTTAGCTTTTCATTTAAGAACCAAGCATATAGACATCAAATATCATTTCATATGATCTCTTTTGGAGGATGGACAATTAAATTTGGAGAAGATTCATACAAGTCAGAACCCTGTAGATATGTTAACCAACATGGTTACTATAGAGAAATTGAAGCCATATTTAGTTTTTATTGGTCTTTAAGCTTAAAGAGAAGGAGAAGATTTACATCGAGTTCTCTATGAAGGTATGGCTTTTGCAAATACAACATTAATAGGAGTTGCCTATGATTAGTATCTAAGTGAGAGATTGTTAGGATCTATTAATCCTGATCATCATTGGTGTATTGTTCATTCATCTAACACTTTCGCGGGTCGAGCTGTGCGCTAAGCTTGCTAGGATGCCATAGGGGGTAGCACTCCCTTGGTTAGGGGTCCAGGGGCGAGTCCTCAGTCTAGAGGGAAATTCCATAATTTCACATGAATTTTTTTATGTAAATCCTAGTTCACTTGGGATAATATATATTTTGTTGTGAGAGAGAGAGAGAGAGCCGTCATTACATTGAAAGTTGCTTATTTATTTTTGCCTTTGAGCATAGTGGATTAGTGTGAATCAATAGACGTACTGAAATGGAACCACATAAATCTCTATATTATGGTTTACCTTTTTATTGTTTTCTTTTAATTTCGATATTGTTGTGCATGTGGTCGATGAGGGATCTCTTCTTCTAGCAGAAAGAGGGTTGAAGCCTTTGATCTTTCTCTGCTTGCTCCCTAGTTGGGCCATCTCTTAACCCTAGTGTGTCTTCACTTGGTGCCCTTTACTGACCATCGTTTTTTGCTACGTGTGTTGCTGGTTCTCGCCTACTAGGTTAGAATCAAGTCAACATTGTGACTTGAGTGAACACATCAATTTAACTAGATTCCATTTACAAAGCTAATAAAAAAAATAATAAAATAAGGAAACCTTGTTTTATTATTTTAAGCTAAAGTAAATAAAAAGATAGTAATTAACCTCAGACATGCTAAAATATTCATAACGAAGCCATGTAGAGTTGTTAATTGTGACATAATTATTGGAATATATTTTCTAATGCATTAAGAGTATCTTGATTTGTCACCGATGGAATTAACAAATGCTATGATACCACATACCCTTCAAACCAATTTTCAGGGTTCCTTTTTTTTTTTTCCTTCTTCATAACCATGTATTTAAGTCTCTCATTGAATGGTCAAGACCTTCCAACATTGGAATATATATATATATATATATATATATATATATATATATATATATATATATGTGGTATCATCATTCACGGTGAGTTTCATTAGATTAACCTTCTAAATGACACGGGATCAACTTGACATAAAAAAGCAGCACATAAGGACACAAGGTATTATGGACCGTTAATTTGATAGATTACACATTGTTGTTAAACAACCCAACTATGTGTAGAACAATCTTAGCCTCTTAATTATAATCAAATGTGGATCACTATTCATTTTTTGCTATAGACTATTTTTTATTGCATGCCACTGATGCAATGACTAAGATTTATTGTTTCTAACTTTTAGAGTTGAACCCACACTTACAAGAAATTGTGCCTTAGCCGACCGATGGGGCTACCCTTTGCCGGCTGTCGGTTTTAACGGCCGCAAGCAAAGGTCCCGGTATATATATATATATATATATATATATATATTTATATATAAACAAGCCCTAATACCCTGTCTCACACGTTGTTGACTCCACGTTGCTGACTCTCTCGCTCTCCTCTCCCTCTCTCTCTCCCGCTCCTTCCCGCTCCCTCTCCCTCCCTCTCGTGCGCTCTACCTCTCCTCTCGCTCTTGCCTTCCCTCCCTCTCTCTGCAACTCCCTCTCGCTCTCACAAAAAAAATCAGAAAGCTCTGTCGTTCGATTACGAGAAGAGTTACAGGGGATTTTGGGAGAAATCTGCAGATTTTGAACTCCTTTTGCATTGGTTTTGGCCGAAATGGAGAATCCAGAGGTTTGAAATTGGGATTCGTGAGAGAAACTTAGAGATTCAAGGAGTTTCTGTGTAGCGAAGCTCTCTTCGGCTTTAATGGCGGACCTGCAGCATCCTTGTGCAGTTCGTTGAAGGAAATGCTTGCAGATTTCAGATCCCTCGTTGCTTCTTTTAAAGGTATGTTCCTCTGTTCTTCCTTTGTCTTGTTACGGCCGTGTATTTTGAAGGAATGCTAGTGACGATATCTAGATTTGGGGCAATTTTTCTGTGTTATTTTGAGCTTTCAGCATCAGAATTCGAACTTCGACTGTAGTAGCTACTGCTTGAAGATTTTATACAAATGTGATTAATGATAACAAGGAATATATGGTACTGTTACACCGAATTTATACAAATTGTATGTTTCCAAATCCATATTTTTTATAAAAGGATCGGATGAAATGTTTTGTTATTCTATTGTTCATTTTATTGTGTTTGTGGAGCAATTGGAGATGCCTACCAAAAGTTTGATGAAATTCCTCATAGAAGAGATACATAAGTAGGAACTTGAGGCATAAGTAACTTATCATCCAAACGTGCCCTAGTGGCTCACCTATCAATGAGAGTTTTTATAGATGTAAATGATCAATGAGAATTTTGTAATTCATTGCTTTGAAACATTGCTGGAAATTTTTGTTGTTGTCAATGTGGTGGCCTGTGTGCCTGCAAATTAACTTCAATTTTCTTATCAAAGCTTGCAAATTAAGTTTTAGATTGATGTTCTTGCTACTATTGTGACAGTTTCCATTAAATTCTGATATCATTACAATTTCAAAATCTGAAAATGCAGTTACAAAATGCTTAGTTGACATTCAAGTTGTTGGTAATATCTTCAGAAGAATGATTCAATGCTTGAACCCAAGGATATTTAAAGTATCCTCAGGCCTTTTGAGTCTCTACAAGAGGGGCACATGGTTTGGTGATCTAGACATGGATGGGCCATGAGCCCAAAAACGTCACCCCATTTTGACCATTCTAACCATCTGGTCCTTGGCCTGCAAATTGCGTCACTTGTCGTCTCAAAAGTTTTGTCCGCTTTTGCTAATGTTGCAACCAGTGTTCGAAATATCGATACTATCGGCCGATATATCGGCCGATATTATCGTTATCGGCCCCCAACGAGACGATACCCGAGCGATAACGCCAGGAAGATACCAAAAATGCAAAAATTCAGATATCGCACGATATATCGTGCAATATCGCGCGATATCACACAATATCGCCATGCGTATAAGTGGAGAATAAAAAAAATTTTGAATTAGAAAAAAAAAAAAAAAAAGGAGAAATCGGAGAGTACCAGCGAAGATTGGTGATCGGAGGTGGGCCATTGCGATATATCTGTGGGGATTTCTCGGAGATCCCGGCGAGAAATCGGGCCAGATTGAGGAACCCCTTCCTCCGGAACGAGAATCGTCGCCGCCGCGATCGTCGGAATCTCTGCATGCGTGAAGGAGAGGGAAAACGAAGAAGAAGGGCGCGGACATGGGTGAAAATGGGTTTCGATCGTGCGGTAGGCTACGGAGTACGCTTTTATTGTACTCAGTAAACTCAGTTGGGCCAACCTTTAATGTATGTAGTCTATCCATGTCGTCCATCCGTTTTCCCATCTAATTTAAGGGGTTGATCCCTAAATTTAAGAATTTTAAGGGCCCAACTTAAAGGAGTCACTCTTTCCACTGTTTTCTATGGTGGGGTCCACTCAAGCTCTGGATCTGACCCATTTTTTGGCTCATGCCATAAAATGATCTCTTCAAATGTATAGACGGTGTGGATACAAAAAATACATCTTGGTGGGACCCACGTAAGTTGGTCACGTGACATTGGGGCCGTCAGTGACAGAAACAGATTGGATACTCTCACTGACACCAACCCGCAGATGGTGGTCGGTGCTCTGTGGGCCCCACAAGAATGTATGTATTTCATCCATTCCGTTCATCCATTTTTAAAGATCATTTTATGGCTTTACCCCAAAAACTAGGGGATATAAATCTCAGGTGGACCACACCACAGGAAAACAATATTGATTGGATATCCATCATTTAAATCCTCCTAAGGCCCATTGTACTGTTTATTTGACATCAAATCTGTTGATTAGGTCATAAAGACCCAGATGAAGGGAAAAAGCAAATATCAACAAGATCCAATACTTTTATGGACCCCAAACAGTTTTAATGGTCAACGTTCATTCCATACTGTTACCTGTAATGTGGCCCAGTTGATATTTGAATATATCTAATTTTTTTTACATAATACCATAAATGATATATAAAAATAGATGGACGGCGTGGATGAAACATATACATCATGGTGGGCCCACAGAGCACCGACCATCAGCCATTGGCAGGTGGAGTAGCCAATCCGTTTCCGTCAATGACGGGGACACGGTACGCTCGTACCGAGTAAACTCTGTTGGGCCACCGTGATTGCAAGTGGTTTATCCACGCCGTCCATCCGTTTCTATTGATCATTTTAGGTGTTCAGCCCAAAATTGAACCATATCCACAACTCAAGTGGGCCATACCACAGGAAATAGTGGAACTGTTAATTTCCACCGTTGAAACCTTTTTGAGGCCCACAGTGATGTTTGTTTGTCATCCAACCAGATATTTATTCTTTCCCTTCATGTGGGTCTTTATGACCCAATCAACATATTGGATGTCCAATAAACAGTACAGTGGGCCTTAGGAGGATTTTAATGGTGGATATCCAATCATTATTGTTTTCCTGTGGTGTGGTCCACATGAGATCATATCCCTATAATTTTTTGTATCAAGCACTAAAATGATCCGTAAAAATGGATGAACGGAATGGATGAAACAAATACATTATGGTGGGGCCCACAGAGCTGAGATGAACTGAAATCACGAATATTAACCCGATTCAAAACTTTTATGGCCCCACAAATATTTCGACTGTGGATGTTCAATCCTCACGTTTTCAGCCCATTTGAAAATTGGATCCTGTTCATTTTTGGCTCTTTGTTCTAAAATGATCTCAAAAAATGGATGGACGGAGTGGATTACTCACAAACATCACATTGGGCCCCACTTAAGTTTTCAGGGTCGGAACTTCTTGCAAATGACTTGCGCAGGAAATCAGCGTCGTAGCCAACCCGGCTACTAAAGTGACGACACCAAGTTCCTATGGGGCCCACTATGATGTATGTGTTGTATCTACACCGTCCATCCCTTTGGCTAGATCATTTTACGGCATGAGACAAAGAATGGGTCAGATCCAAATTTGGAGTGGACCCCACCAAAGAAAACAGTGGAGAGAGGGGTGCCCACCATTGAAACCCTGATCGTGGGTCCACTGTGATGTTTATCTGAGATCCAACCTGTTTATAAGTTAAGACAGACATGAAAAAAGGGAAAAAATAACTTTCAGCTTGATCAAAGACTTTTGTGGCCCTTAGAAATTTTTAATGGTGGGCGTCACTCTCTCCACTATTTTCTTTGGTGGGGTCCACTCAAGCTTTGGATCTGACTCATTCTTTTTCTCATGGCCTAAAATGATATCTTCAAATGGATGGACGGTGTGGATACAACACATACATCATGGTGGGCCCTTCAGAACTTGGTGATGTCACTTCATGTCTCCATCAATCATAAGTATATTTCTCAAATTTTACTTCTTTCGGTATTCTCTGTCTTTTCAATAACTTGGTTGTGTTTTAATACATGACTGATATATTTATAAATATCATGCATCCAATTTAAATATAGTTGCATTAGTTCAGTTAAACATCGTATAGCTTAGGACCCTATACAAAGGAAACTTATTATGTGTATATTTTTTTTGAGATGTTATGATTTAAAAGTATGTATTAAGGGGTTTTTTAACAATCCCCAAAGTTTCATTAAAAAATTCAACCATTTTCCCAATGTTTCTCCATGTTTCCCAAAAAGTGCGATAAACTATGCGATACAAACGATATATCCCGTGCGATAACCGATACGTATCTGTATCTCAAGGGTGCGATACATTGTGCGATACCGATATTTCGAACACTGGTTGCAACTACAATGTCTTGAATTGCAGTCACGAGATTAGGCAGTTGGCATTTTAATCTTTGTTGGATATATAAATCTTCAAGTGTTTTGAGTCTGTTTCACGAATCATTTCTTCTCAATCAATGTTTCTCCAGGGAAGCATTTATTCTAGTTCGAACTGCGGTGGTCCCATATACAACAAAATGAGTATATGAATCCGAATGAAATATCTCCACGGTTGCAGTTTCCTTCTGAAGAAAGGAAGTGGGCGCTTGGGCTTCAGGTCATTTCATCTGTACTCCATTCCAATGACAATCATTTCTTTATGATCTTAAACTCTGTATGTGGCTAACATGTGTAGGACACCTGGGCCATGTAACAGGAGGGATTGCTATCTTGATGAACTAGCCCAGTAATCTGGCCATAAAAAATCACCAGGTAGGCCACACATTGAAGGAAACAATGGAAGGTCCAAAAGAATTTGGTGAGTTCTTATAAACCAGCCATCATTTTCATGCATTTGCTGCCCCATTGACCCGCCTGATTTTTAGCCAAGTCATCTTATAGGTAGCAAAACTCTGTATTTTTGAAAAAAATAAAACCTCATATAATTGATTAAGCGTTTAAAACTCCCTATATTTTGAAATATAGGAAAGAAGAAAATAAAAAAGATTTTTGGGGCGAAAATGAATTAAACATGTTGAAAAGAAAGTCTAATTTTTTAATTGAAGTTTTCTCTGTTAACCTTATTTATAGATAATACACACGTGGATATATGGCCATTTTTTCACTTTTTTTATTATTTATTTTTTATTTTAAGTTCAAAACTGTATTAAACCAAAACTTCTCATTTTCCATTTTGCTATCTATCTGTCATCTATACAGCTCAGATGTCCTACACATGCTAGTTTTCCACATGCCCATATATAGAGGTGTGCCTGTGGCTATCCTGGAAATGCACCCAATACTACTCTATGCATGAATGGCTTCTCTACTGATGGGCCTTCTATTGTCGAAACTGATGGAATTGGCAGCGGATCAGATAATGCTATTAAGTTTGAAATGCAGGTAATTTGGTGCCACTTCATGGCTCAATTTCATCATTTGGCTCGATGGTTGTGCTGAAAATGACCAAAGTGTACCTGAGCTTCTTTGGAATGACTTTGTTCCTAAACAACTTGGATGGTTCTTTTTCAGTGACTGATGATTTATTGCCAATCTTGCAAAATATAGAAAATTATCACTTGCACGTGTTTGGATATGTGGAATCCCTGGGTTTTCTAAAGAAAATAATAACCAATGGTAATTTCCTGCTTATTGTAGAAAATTGGATAAGGATCTTAGAAAATGGGGCCTTGTTTGGGTATCAAGTGGAATTCTCAAATTCATTAGACAACAGTTACCTCATTTCTTGTGCCCAAGAATTATGATCATGGATAAGAGCGATTATTACTATGTCAAGGTCACATATCCAAATAGCCCAATTGTCTTGTCAGTGGAAAACAATTTCTATTTCCCCGTGGATTCTGTGTATCCAAACATGCCTGAACACATGTACAAGATCTGAACCATTCCTCTGGTGGGCCTTATAGATGGGCATAGACTGAAAATCACACCACAGACTACCCAACCCTTCCACTGGAGGATTTTTCCTAATTGATGGTCAATGGTACTTTATTTATTTCTTCTAATCATCCATTTTCTTTCCTTAAAGTCCTCCAAATAAATGGCATAGAATTGCAGGAGTTGTGTTATTTTTTTATCATGGCCCATCCAAGGTAGGGGGCACAGCCAGATGTGTGGCTTCGATTTATCTTTCATTTGTACAAGAATAAAGTTGCAGATAGCTTAAGAAAATAAGTACTTTACACTCTTCAAGTCTTTCCCTTATTAAAGTAGCCAGTAATTTCATAGTGAAAAGTAAGCAATACGAGTCTTGTCGTCTTTATTGAATGACAATTTTTCAGGAATTCCCTTTTGTGGAGTAAATTTCATATTCTGGCTGCATATGACACTTTATACACGACACTTAGAAATGGTATGCATGGCATTCATTAACTCAAATTAAATAGACTAAATTGTGGAGTTTTGCAAATATCAGGTTAATTGGACAAAACTAACCTTTGATTGTTGACACTTGTTTGTTGAAAAAAGATCATTGGATATTTTTCATTATTAACTGTCCAATAAATATCTACAAATCTTTAGTTTGCAGTCCATCTAAACTGTTATACATAATTTGGATCGTTTAATTTGAATTACTTGAATGAAAAATGTGTGGTGTCGAAGTATAATTTCTAAGTGCCTGCTTATCATCTATCTCACTCTGCCAGAATATCAAAGTATTTCTTTTCCTTTTTGAGTGGTGTTCTTAATGTAATCTATCTCGTTGTACAGCTTTACAAAACTGAGGAGAAGAAGTATCTACTCGATCTATAGAGGGTGATCTTATACAGCTTTTCAGCAGTCTACTACGAACACCGCCAAGGTGATCTTATACACTCTTTTTATGTCTGAAAGGTGTGTCTAACATGGTTACTTCTGACATGGTGAGGCCCTCCAGATGAACAACATGGATCTCACACTTATGTATCACATTTGTGGAGAGTAGGAATAGGATGCAGATGGCTACCCTCACACATTTCCATTGCATTTCACTCTTTTTCATTTATTGGTACCATAAATCTGTTGAAACTGCTGTTTTTGAACTTGTAATAGAAGAACTTTCTCATGTTCAATTCTGCATTATAATTCTGAATGATTCTTTGGAAAGGAAATTGGTAGTGGTTTCTGCGATGGGGCAACAGAACATGATGAAAGATCCTTCTTTGGTAAGATCTTCCAGTGATTTCAATTTGGTCGACTGAAAGATGATTAAGATAAACAAAAAGCAATTTCTACTGAAACAGAAAATTTTGTTTGCTTAATGATGTGAATTTGGTTTTCATATTTTGGTAATTATGTGATTGTTTATTTTTTTGCATTAATTTTTCATTTCGTTATGATGATTTGTTCGCTTCTAATCATGTGATGGTTGAAAGGCAACATGAACAGAGCTGTGTTTTCTTTAGCCTGGTGAACTTGCATGTTCTTAATAAAATGGTATTCTTGTGTTTTTACTGAACTGACCCATTCACTGAGGAGTTTCAGTCGCAGCCAAAACCCGTCCTGTTTCAGTGATGAGTTCTGATCCCAACCAATCCGACAGTCTAGTGCATTCCAGGTAAGTAAACACCGACCATTGCTGAGGCTCATCAAACTGGAAGCTCCTCATTGATCAAGTGAGTTTAATGTGATTTTTTTCCCTCTTATGATTGCTAGATGAATTTGATTATTTTTCACTTTAGCCATACAATTGATGTAAATGAATCAGCTAGTTATAAGATCAGATCAGCGAGATAATTGATCATCTGAATCAACTTGCCATGAAACTACCTTCCAAAAATGATAATGATAATATTAATAAAACTAAACTAAACTAAACAAGGTCTGAAACTTGATTCAGGACTACCACTACCATAAACTAAACAAGGTCATTAAGGAGCAAATGTCTAGGTGAAGTTGAAGTAGTGGCTACCTTTCTCTTGGATAGTAGTGGCTACATTTCTAGCCTTTGCCTCAATTTCTTGATTGTAATTAGGTTTTGGCTCTTGGCTAAAATATCTCCACTTGGCCTTAAAAAGGATCCCATCATATGCTTGTTGTAAAGCATAATCATTTGCCAGTAGCCTCGCCTTTTCCCTTAAGTCTTTCTCTATACTGCATTGCACGACTTCATTTTGGGTGTCCATAGTCGCCTTCAAGTAAGAATTTTCACGACTTCATGCTTAGTGAGGCATGCATTTCATGAAAAAGAGGCATGCATAACAAGTGATTTCTTGTTTAGAAGCCTGCAATATAACTTCATGCAAGCCATGTACTATCTGTTCATTCCCTCACATTTATGTAACATAGTTTGTTATTCCTCTAATTGATAACGTTTATATTTGAGTAGTTTGTTATTCCTCCAACTGATAATGTTTACATTTGATTATCTTAATATTGGGGCATGTTGTTTGCTTGCGGTCAATCACAATGCATCATTAACATGAGAGATCCATCAAAGTAGACTTCCTTTTTCTCTATCCAGGGTCCATGTACACTGTAGTAAACTTCTACAAGAAGTTGTGTGGAGTATCCATTATTCAAAGGTGAGCTTTTATGCAAGTATTGAATTTGGATTATCTGGATACCTGGGCCATTTTCATAGCTGATCAGGTTCATTTTCCTACTTCGTTGTAGTGGAAGACTGCTGATATTGGTTTATTTCTTCCTAGATGTGAAATTGTCTAAAAAATTATCTGGATACCTGGGCCCTGTGCAAGTTTGATTCATAGATTTTTGTAGTAATCTGGAAAATTCAGAAAATAGTTGTTAATACCTATAAAACCATGTTGTTGTTGTTGTTGTTTTTTTTTTTTTTTTTTTTTTTTGCTTGTAGAATTATACATGCGAATGTTGAGCCTTTCAGCTGTTAGTTGCTTTCTGTTCCACATACAAAACTGTTTCCTATCACTTATTATGTTGTTAGTCTCCCTATATATTGTTACATATACAATTTGTTATTGGTAGACTCTCATGTCTTTTCTAATGGCACAATACAGGCTAATAATTAGCCATTTGCATTGATTAGTTGGTGTTAACTGTCACAGAGTTCGTGATAGTAGAACTGCTTTACTTGTAATGGATGGATCCAAACCAGCCAATTTATCTTTACATCAATTCAATTGGAATGACTCGTGATGATGGTGAAACGGTATGTCAATTCTCGTTTCCAACTTGGTTTAGTCTTTAGACTCAGCTGGACAAGGTTATATATGTGCTTCAAATTTAAGTTTTCGAATCTCTATTGTTCCAATTTTCAGAGCAACTGTTGAATTTGTTCAATGCAAACCTGATTCTTAATTTTTTTTTTTCTAGTTTCTGTTAATATTTGTAGACTTACCAGTCTGTATTTTTAGTTCAATGCAAACCTGTGTTTTTTTTTTCCTGGTCTGGCATGTCAAGTCCCTGGATGCATCAAAGATGCTAAGGCAAAACAGAGAACCTCCGCTCACAGATGGTGAACCTCAATATCATTGAGGACCTGAACCTGCTGAAGGACTCCGAAATACTGGTGCTGATGCCTTTTATTGCTACACAGCTCACCAAAGATCGACAGAAGAAACGAGTCCCTTGGAAACAATGGCAATCATTGGCAACAAGGAGATCATTGACATTAACCAAGGTATGTTAGCTGTTTAGACTGGTGTAAAAAAAAAAAAATCTTTTTTTTTTTTTTTTTTTTGTACTTTTTGATAAGAAAGATTTTCGCTATTGCTATGGATTGTCGGTGGCCATGATACCTATTGCTACAGATTTAATCCGTACCAAATTTTTAAAGAGCTACGGTACCAATAGCTACGTCGCACTGTGGGCTTAGTCATATTTAGCTACGGATTTCATCCATAGTTTTGGACCAATTTTCTGGTAGTGTAGCAAAAACCGACGATTTAACGGCGTCCAGCACAATCGTTAGTAAAAGTCCTGACCGCCGGTAAAGCCTTTACCGACCGAGGCTTTACCGGCTATTAGTGGACCGTGGGCAAAAGAATTAGCGGCGGTTTTATGGGTCTTTGCCGGTGGTTTTGACCGCCGGTAAAGGCTATTTTTCTTGTAGTGCCATTTATAAAGTAGCTAACTAGATCAACGATTTCAATCGTCTTAAATACTATCCATATGCAGGATAGAGATTCTAAAAATAGGTAAGATCATATTGTTTAAGAAAATTTTCTTTCTGAAAATGACCACCTGGTGTCCATAGTAGTAGTGCCAAGTTCCATTGGGGCACTTCACCAATTACAAGATCTAGACCGTCCGTTAGGCACATCATACATTTCATGGGCTACACAAAAAAATTCAGACCGATTGGATAATTAACTCCATCATCCATAATAAGGCCTTTTTATAGCCCATTATTTTCTGAGCCGTTGTTGAAATGGTCAAAATAACTTGATAGAAGTGATGCTTTACTATAATATTACAAACAAACGAGTTGTTGTATGGTGCAGGTGGTAATGTTTGAATATCTACTTCATTTTTTTCTAATGGAACTCGGCCTAAGTTTTACATAAAACTCAAGCTGATTCACACAGGGAGTTAGTGTAGAACTCTTGTGAGTTTTAAGACAACCAGGCTAGTCTTATATGGGCCTTGAGTTATATATGAACATGGCAGGTTTTAGTTGCCAATCACCAAGTTGACTCACCCAGTTTTTAAATAACGACATAAAGTCACACAAAAAGAAAACTAAAGAATAATATTTTTTTATTGAAAATTTTATTCAAAATTCGTAATGAGTTTTTATTTTAACAAACAATGTCGTGATGCTTTAGAAGTCTTAGAATGTAGTTCTTGATGGTTAATAACCAAAACAACCTCATTTATTTTTCTCTAAAAGTGGAATCAAGGATGGTGGGGCCACATATTGTGGGCCATCCAACCCAACCAATGGGTGCACCCTAATATGATGATCCACCTGATGTTCGATTGGCCTGAATTTTTGTTAGTTATCATCATGATAGGAGGCAGCTATTGGATGAATAGGATGTCATGTAGTTTAAAATTTTGAAAACTTGATTATGCACAATGAGGTTAACTCGACTCAAATTGACTTTAATTATTATAAATTAAAAATATTTGAAAGATTAATAAATATTTCACAGTGGTTTTTATAGCACAAGTAATAACAAAACAACAATTTAAGCATAGTAAGGTACATGCTCTGCCACTGAAGATTGTTACTTACCTTATAAGGGCTGATTCTGTAGCCAAAGCAGTAACTTGCATTGGATCTGTCCATTGTGTACTCGGGATTTTTTTCCTTGTTCTACTTTAGGTTTTTATTTCTTTTCCCTTGTAATATTTTTTAGCCTCTTGTTTTCCTTTTTTTTTTTGGTTCCTCGCACGCACACACACATATAGAGATATTCTAATAAGAACTGGTTCTCAAAATAACATGATTTTTTGCCCAATCGTTCGTCCAAGCTAGTTAAAGGACTTGTATGGCTTAAACTGCATATACACATTACATGAAGTGAGTTCTCATAGGGTTCTCATGGTTTCTCCTGAGAATTAGTTCCCAGGAGAAACTCTCTCTCTCTCTCTCTATATATATATATATATATATATATATATAATACATATACATACATACACACACATGCATGCATATGTGTGTATGCATTCTTACACTTGGAGAACTGCAAAATTTAAATCAATTCATTTCCATTTTGATGCTGACCCTTTCAACTTAAAAATAATAACTTCAACAATATTGAAGACAACTTACTACAGAACATATATCTTATCTAATGGAATAAAATAATTGTACAAACTTGTATTTACATAATCATAAAAATCAAAAGGAGAGAATAAAAAATTTCTTAGTAGAATAAAAGCATAAAAAAAAGGCTATGAGTTATTTCTCTAATGTTGTTATTGATTTTCATATACTTTCTAAAAAATCATTAAAAGAAATAATGTTGCATTAGAAACAAAATATCAGACAAAATATCAGAAGATATTTAAAAGGTTTCAAAAGGAAATTTCTTTTAGACGATCA
Organism: Magnolia changhungtana; assembly: GCA_030180095.1. Classification (NCBI taxonomy): domain Eukaryota; kingdom Viridiplantae; phylum Streptophyta; class Magnoliopsida; order Magnoliales; family Magnoliaceae; genus Magnolia; species Magnolia changhungtana. Next base: position 20,259,896 of record JASAUF010000600.1, on the reverse strand, counting down.
CTTTCTAAATAAAATTTTTTATCTTTTGTTTTATGTTTTATCATTCAATTAATTAGAAATTTTGTCAGTATTTTTTAGAGATATTTTGTTATTTGGCTAGATCTTTAAAACAATTGAAAACATAATTTAAGTATCCCATAAAAATATTTGTGTGGCTCTTGGTTCATTTGGAAAGTTTTCAATGATATCAATAATCCTATTTATGGTGGTAATGGTTTTGCCTTTTATTTTATATCCAAGAAACTTAATTTCTATTTAAATAGCTTAAACTTTCTTTTAGAGAGCACTAAACCATTTCTTATAAAAATTAAATTGAAAATAGTTAGTGTTTCCGATGCTCATCAGAGTTTCAACACGAGGTGTCCTTACTCATGCTTGGGGGTAGACTCATAAGAGTTTGACGCAGGGATGAACGTCATGAGGTTGAACACCGTCTTCCTCATGGGGATAACTACTCTGAATCCACGGAGCTTCTCTAGACTCCTCACAGAGACTTCTCGAAGTCACAAGGAAAATTAGAAATAAATTCTAAAAAATTCATAAATTGATTGATAGATGCAAATAAACAAGATTACAACCCTTTAAACAGAGATAGTAAGCCTTGGAAGAAGTTTCAAAATTAAACTACAACTATAGCTCCTAGAAATCATGACTTACTATAAATAGTAAACTTACTATTTATAGACGGTTGTGATTCCTACTAGTGCGCATGGTTTTCGGCCAAAAATAGTAAGTATCCTATTTGACTCAACCATGTGATTCTCCTAATTATTCTAAGCACTTTTCATGTTGGGCGTAACTCCTAAGGCCTAACGGATGAAGAGTTATACTCAAACTAAAACTTACGATAAATAGTAAAAATGAAATTAAAACAAAAATTTGACCATCGATCTGATGATATTTCGCAAATTCATTGTGCAAAACCCTGGGTTGGGTGGCTAAAGTAGCTCTCCCTACCCCAAAATCATATATCGCACGTCGGATAACTCATTCCGGTTTGTGAGATACGTCCATTTTAAGGTCCTGATGGTCCAGATCACTTTTGCTTATGATCAGGCCTTTTCTGATCCATCTTGGCCATGATGTTGTCCGTGACCCGCTCTACATCAGTCCCCTCCACTTCAAAAGAACTCGTCCTACTTTGGTTCATGATACTCGGTCAGGTCCACAATGTTGAAAGTACGTAAGATCGCCATATCATCCAAAAGATCAACAACGTAAGCATTGTTATTAATCTTTCGAAGGATTAGTACCGGTCTAATCTTCTTATTCTTCAATTTATTGAATATCTTGATCTGAAATCTCTCCTTGCGTAGATGGACCATAACGTGGTCGCCCAACTCGAACACCTTTTTTTCGTCGATGTTTGTCGGCTTGCTCCTTGTCCTTATCATTCGAGGCATGTAACTTGGTTTGCACCTTCGCATGAGTGCCCATGATCATATCTACCATATGTTCTGCCGCAACGCTTGCACCCAGAAGCTTGGGTAAAGGAACCAAGTCAAGTGTGTGGCGAGGCACTTGAACGTAAATAATCTGGAATGAGGACTTTTATGTCAAGCGATTCACCATGTTGATGAATGCAAACTCTGCTTGAGATAAGGCCAAATCCCACTGCCTCTGCTTTTCACCTAAAATACATCGAAGAAGGTTTCTCAACGTGCGATTCACAACTTCAGTTTTTCCATCAGTCTGCGAGTGGTAGGCACTGTTAAATTGAAGTCGTGTACCGAACCGATTCCACAAAGTCCGTTAGAAGTGGCTAATGAACTTTGTATCACAATTAGAAGTGATGGTCTTAGGAACCCCATGTAGCCATACGACCTTTCTAAAAAATAGATTCATCACATGTGTCATATCGATGATCTTCTTGTATGAAATAAAGTGCGCCATCTTCGAGAAATGATCTACCACCACGAACACCAAATCCATGCGTCGATGTCTTCGTGGGAGACCCAGTACGAAGTCCATAAATAGGTCCTCCCAAGGGCCGTCAAGTACAAGTAACGGGGTGTATAGACCCGTATTTTAAGACTACCCCTTAGAGGTCTGACAAACATGACAACGCTGCACCGCTCTACCCATGTCACATACTAGCTACAACTAGTAGTACCACTTCTTAATAAGAGTTGTTTCGCCCAATGTGTCCACTAAGGCCACCTCTATGTAACTCTTGGATGATTTGCTCCCTCAGCGAGCTTTTAAGGATTCACAATTGATTCTCTCTTAAAAGGAAACCGTCTTGCATATGTAGGTTATTAGGGTGACCTTCTCGGCATTTAATCCATGCATCCTTGAAGTCCTCATCCTTGGTATACATCTTCTTGAGACAGTAGAAGCTGACCACCTCATTGCTCATTGTAACAAATAGTGATACACGACATCTAAGTGCACCAGCCATCTTATTCTGCTACCCTGACTTGTGCTTCAGAATGAACTTGAATTCCTTGGTCTCGTTCACCTTTTTAATCCTGCCAATTGAGTATGGGGAATGATATTTTGTCATAGGTAGCTGCAACTTGTCCACCATTACCTCACTATAAGAAAAATAGCCTTTACTGGCAGCCAAAACCGCCCTTAAAAGTCCCAAAAACCGTCAGTATAAGAATTACCGGCTGTCGGACACGTGCCGATAAAGGGGGGCGTCGCTGTTTCTTTTATCAATGGTTGTACCTTTTTACTGACATTTTTTATGGCCGCCGCTAAAAGTCAAACTTTTATTGGCACTTCTGGTGACGGCCAATAAAAACTATAAAAGATCTGGTAATACTACAAGAAGCGCCGGTAAACTATAAAAGAAGTCGTTAAAAGCTATGAGAAATGCCGATTAAAAGCGATGATAAACGCCGGTAGAAACTATAAAAACGCTGATAAAAGCTAAGAGAAACGTAGATAAAAGTTGTAACAACCGCCGCTAAAAGCTGTAACAAGGACCGATGAGAGATTGCAAGAATGCCGCTATGAAAGAACGCCCCTAAAGTGCCGATAATAGAAATTCCTATTGATTCTTTACTAATCCTTTCACACAAATTCCTATTGATTCTGACTAATCCTTTCCTATAACAGCTGTCCTACAATCAAATCTCCATCGGTCCGTCTAACTATCAAATCTCTATCTGCATAACTATCAAAACCCTATGACTGAAGGACAAGAAATTGGATTACCCAATAATCCGATTTCATAAAAACTAAAATAAGAATAGAGATGAAAATACAGTGAACCAGACAAGAGTAACCAGGCCCAAAATTCAACAGACTCTTATTTGGATCATTAAAGCAAGTCTTCAAACTACAAGGTAGATAGTTTCAAATGTTTTCAATTAAAAATATTTATCGATATACAGAACTTGTGTGACAAGCCTCTATTCGGTAACAAGACTAAAAGATATCAAGTAAGGCAGATATGGAACACCTATTACTCAAGGCAAAGTAATACTATTGGCAGATATCAAAAAATTCTACCAAAGAAATAGTTATAATTCAGGTAAACTTCATCAGAAATTACCTTAGTATGTTCCTTAAAGTTTTTGAAGCAATACAACATGACATGATGACCATTCATATCATTCGTCAGAATGCTTGCATCAAGTATGGCCACCTGTTATGGCTACCTGCATATAGAAGGAAAAAAAAGGCTCGATTCGTAAATCTCTTTAAAAAGTTCATTAAAGTTTTCTAGGGAAACATGAAAAAGTTCGACTTTGGCAAGATATATGATGTTAGAGGATTCCATGTGGGTGGCTAAAAAGAATTCAACCAACAATTTAATGGGTATCATCTTTTGAGATACAACCATCTATTGCACAATGCAAGAGATAAACAGTGGATCTCCTATATGTGTTGTTGCATGTACAAGGACATAGTTCTTGATTTCTAAGAAAAAAACAAAGTTGTTAAGATTCATATCCTTTCTCACAATATAAATAACTAGATTCAATCCTGTCACGCCCCAAACCCAGAGATCGGACTCACAGGAGTCCCGATCGCCGAATCCGATGCCAACAACCTCCGTAGTACCCCATTCTCGGCTCCCAGCGCCCATACGCTAGATTCCGATCCTAGGATCCTACAAGGAGGATTTTCCAATGTACATTTATTGCGTAAGAAGCATAACCACAAGTTTACCCAAATCACAAAGACAACATCATCATCACATATCCACTAATATAATCATTTGAATACAATGCTGAAAGGAAAATACATGTATCGAAAATCAAAACTCCAAAGGTCCGCCGCATGCTCCAAGCTCAACACTGCTGCAACCTAATGTCACCTGCACGCCTCTATTGTGCATAAGCTTATAGAAAGCTTAGTGGGTGGTGAGAGTGTGTGCACAAGGTAAGTGCCAAGCACACAAATACAACACCATAATCATACAATGTCGGAAGTACTGGCAAGATCATGAATCATACGATATCAGAGTAAGCGAAAATATACTGGTAAGATCATGAGTGCCATCAGTCGTACCAAGGCTATGCGATGCAAGGAATGAATGCTAACAGCCATATCAGTGCAAAAACATGGCAACTAAAATGCTAAATGTTGCGGGTGTAATGCAATATACAGTGCGAAGAAATGACCAAGCTGGAGTGAAGTTAGGATGATAGTACATAGTATCGCAAGCTATGGGGTCCACTACAAGGGACTTCTATCCAAACCAGTCCCATACCTAAATTCAGATAATCAAACTCAATGTGGTAAACTCCTGATCTCAAGTTAGTCGCGCGCCCAACCGAAATCCTGGCTTTGCGAAGGTACATGTAACAAATAGTTACGCACCACCAGCCCGAGTGGATATTGAACAAATGAATGAATAGTATGCAACTCCTGCTCAATAAGTTTACATATCAGTATGGTTCCTCTCTAGGATCATCACTGGGGTCTATTACATTCTACGCTAGCTTGCTGCCCCTATCCGAGCGCACAACTGGGTGTGGAAGAGACCTCACTATCCACCTGCCAATATCGGGCCCGGCTAGTCGAAAGCGGACCCATTCCTTAAGCTGGTCAAATTCAACCTAGACATTGCCCCCTCACTCAGGCGGGTAAGGTCACACCCCCTACCAACCGACCATGACACAGTGGGAGATGCGGCCTACTGGTATACGACCCTCATGCGTTCATATATATCCACTCGGTCATGACGTTGGGGCATCTCCTGGCTACGGAGGTTTAGGGATTTTCATCCAAGGACATCTATGATGCCCGTATGCTAGAACCAAATATTTCCGGTGCCCCATTTGGCAATCTACGATATGCCTTTGGAGGCCACGACCCTGATGTTGCTAAGGCGTACAGTACTCACAACATACAATACAAGATGCATGAATCATACAATTCAGTCATGCATCAATCCTACGCAGACCGTGCGCTCATGTGAGACAATCTCCACCTATCAGGGAGTCTCATAACAACCTGCTCAATGATATATGCAATGGTCAATCACATCTCATAACAAACATGCAGATGATGCGTATGGCCATGTATCATGATGCTATGCTGTCACTACTCATAATCAGTATCAATAACCGGCATTAACAATCAACCACAACAATGTGGACATTTAACCAACATTATCCCCCAAAGAATGGCCCACATAGAGCCTCACATATAATGACCCATGACCTTACACAAGGGCCAAATATACAACACTATGGGCCTCACTCAAGAGCTTAATACACATCACATTGGGCCTTTCTCATGGGCCTAACATACATCACAATGGGCCCACATCTCCTGGCCTGGGTATCGGATCGGTGCGCTAGTCGTGGCGTTGGAACAGTGGTGACGACGCGGTTGCTAGGGTACAAGTTTTGAGTCGAACCGACTCTGATATACGGGACACGACTCAGGATCGTGCACAACTGCCGATTATAGGTCACAGATTGTCGAAATTCAACCAAGAGGACCGCGAAAGCCTACGGAACGGTACGGTCTAGGATACGGGCCTCACAGCTCACCCCACCTAATAAAAATTTCATCATTGAAATTTACAGAACACACAAGGGAAGAGAAAACATCATCAAGTATATGTGTTAAGGCTCAATCAATCTACAAAAGGATGAAAATAACGCTCTCTAATCTTAATCCTCGTCTTCCCAAGACACATCATCAACACCATGGTGATCCAACTGAACATCGGATCCTGGTCAGAAACGATCGAGATTGGAACACTAGGTAGCCTCACAATTTTAACGATATAGAGCTATATCATAAAATCTCTAAGTTATTCAAACTCGGGGACCTAATCATTCTAGGTTCTCAATAATCACAAAGTGAAGGGTAGCTATCAGCAGATATGTGATGTTATCTTCAGGTATTCCCAAGTTATGCTCTAATACCATTTTCTGTCATGCCCCAAACCCAGAGATCGGACTCACGGGAGTCCCGATCGCCGAATCTGGTGTCGATAGCCTCCGTAGTACCCTATTCTCGGCTCCCAGCCCCCATACACCAGATTTCGATCCTGGAATCCTACAAGGAGGATTTTCCAATGTACATTTATTGCGTAAGAAGCATAACCACAAGTTTACCCAAATCACAAAGATAACATCATCATCACATATCCACTAATATAATCATTTGAATACAATGCTGAAAGAAAAATACATATATCGAAAATCAAAACTCCAAAGGTCCGCCGCATGCTCCAAGCTCAACGCTGATGCAAACTAATGTCACCTGCACGCATCTATCGTGCATAAGCTTATAGAAATCTTAGTGGGTAGTGAGAGTGTGTGCACAAGGTAAGTGCCAAGCACACAAATACAACGCCATAATCATACAATGTCAGAAGTACTGGCAAGATCATGAATCATACGATATCAGAGTAAGCGAAAATATAATGGTAAGATCATGAGTGTCATCAGCCGTACCAAGGCTATGCGATGCAAGGAATGAATGCTAACGGCCATATCAGTACAAAAACATGGCAACTAAAATGTTAAATGTTGCAGGTGTAATGCAATATGTAGTGCGAATGAAATGGCCAAGCTGGAGTGAAGTCGGGATGATAGTACGTAGTATCTCATAATAACCTGCTCAATGACATATGTAATGGTCAATCACATCTCATAACAAACATGCAGATGATGCATATGGACATGTATCATGATGCTATGTTGTCACATACTCATAATCAGTATTAATAACCGGCATCGACAATCAACCACGACAATGTGGACATTTAACCAACATTGTCCCCCAAGGAATGACCTACATAGAGCCTAACATATAGTGGACCCATGGCCTCAAACATGGGCCAAATATACAACACCATGGGCCTCACTTAAGAGCTTAATACACATCACATTGGGCCTTTCTCATGGGCCTAACATACATCGCAATGGGCCCACATCTCCTGGCCCAAGTATCAGATTGGTGCGCGAGTCGCGGCGACGGCGCAATTGCTAGGGTAGAAGTTTCGAGTCAAACTGACTCTGATATATGGGACACGACTCAAGATCGCGCGCAGCTGCTGATTACAGGTCGCAGATTGCCGAAATTCGACCAACAGGACCACGGAAGCCTAAGGAACGGTACGGTCTAGGATACAGGCCTCACAAATCCAACTGGTAATCTTTCTTCATGGTGCAAGTATGTTGGCAAGTTTGTGTCCTGCAACTGACAACATGTTGCTGAAAGATTCAGCTTCCAGATTTTTTTTATTTTTTTTAAAATTCTAAATTCAGCTTCTTAACTACCAATTTCATTTCCGTAAACTATTCTTGTAGTTTCTTTCTAAGTCTTTCTCAAGTTGTTTTCCTATTGTCTTCTTGCAAGTTGTTTTCCTGAAATCATGGTATTTGTTTTGATGATGGAGTGACCCTACAGGATGGACTGGATATTATACACACCATGGAGCATGCCACATGCAACTAGTTGCATAGTTTTCTCATCTACCCAACTAGTTGGGTATGGGATGTTCAACATCATAACCAAGGTAGCAGTAATGGCTTCAATCATTCTAGGCTTTTTTTTTTTTTTTTTCTTCTTCTTCTTCTTCTTCTTCTTTTCAATTTTGGAGGCATGACTTTCTTCATCCCAATCCATCTGCAGCTTTCAAAACTCTTTTCTTCTTTAAAAGGAAGGGGCCAAAAAGTCAGGAAAATCAACCTGCCCAATGAGTCTTTTTTTTCTCTTTTCCTAGCAATATAAATACATCCATTTCCTGCCACACATCTGCAAAACTCACATGAATACGAAGCTGGAACAACTAAGTGCTCGTGAAAATGAATTTCTAACAGTTGCTTACCTTTGAATCTCTCTAGCACGAGTTGGTTATCAGGAAAAAAGACCAAACCATGTAATGAGAAGTGCCACAAAGATTGTTCTACTACTAGCATTAGTAACTACCACTGCTTCAGAAAATCTTACTCTTTAAGACTACTCTCTGTAAAAAAAAAAAAAAAAAAAAGGCAAAGGTGAGTGGTTAGAATTTTATTAGAATAAGGATATGAATCAATGTCATCTTGAACTCCAGTTTGTGTTGATTTGAGAACTGGAAATTAAAGAATTTGCAGAGCTGCCATTCAAAACAAAAACAGATAAAGAGAGAGAGAGAAGCTGCAAGAGTATCTCGAAAAGGACCTTTGTTGTTCTTATCGCTATTGTTTAGTTACACACATTGTTTTCTTAATTTTATTTCATCTGGATCAGAAAGGGGGAAACAAAATCCCATAACGGATGATGAGTGGCATGCCTAAATGCATGTGAGTTGTGACAGTTATGATGTATCTCCTAAATGCATGTGAGTTGTGACAGTTATCTCAATGTTACGATAATCAAATCTGTCCAATGCCTCTCCAAGATTCTTTATGGGGTATTCATACCCTATAACAACATTGGAACTTTAGCAAACTAGAGTTTAAAGATGTGATTTTGCACTGCTATAATATTAGAATTGTGTGCACTATGCATACTTCCAGACCTATGTACATTATATGTGCTGCTAGATCTCCTGTCAGTACTAATTTCTTCCAGGATTCTATTTTTCTTATAAGCCTATACTATGCACAATGGTGCCACTGCTCATGATACTACATGGGTTGCAGATGCACATTACTTTTGAACGTCTTCACAAATAGTTGGTGGTCAATTCATCAAGTATCTATACATGTTTGAAAACAACATAGCTTCAAAAAACTACAAATGATTCATGTTCAAGATGAAACCTGACATACAAAAAAAATACATAAAAAGGTAAGTGTTCAAGATGAAAAAGGGGTGGACAACTTACATTTGTGTTCTTGCTCTTCATCTTTATCGACCCATTTGTCCCAGTCTACTTTCAAAAACAAAGGAGGCTTCCCTTCCTGCTTTAACAGCCTACTCCACCATTTCTTCTCTGCTTTTCTCACTAGGTAACATATATTCCTCACCCCAAAAGAAGGGCATGTATCATTTACCACATCACTAACCACACCTCTTTCACAGAAAATCAGAATAATAATAGATCTTGGATGTGACAAGCATGAGAATCAGTCGCCTGCAATTTCATTAGGGCTGCTCGTGAGATATGTTTTGTTTCAAAATTACACGTATGGAATTTCCATAAGTGGATTTGCATAAGGGCTGCATCATATTGAAAGATTAAGACCTCTATGGCCACACTGCTCCTTGTCAAGGGATACATAGTTCCATTTCCAAGGAGGGGCTCAAAGGCTTGATATAAGCAAGAAACAATGAAAACAAGGAAATGAGAAAGAAGGAATATGTGTTAAGGATTTGGAATAGAAGAGCAACGATCCCCACTTTCATAAATAAGGCAGATTTCTCTTGTTTTTGAGCTTGTTTTCTAAAGCCAAACTACAACGTTTGATCTATTAATACTTTGTAAGTACTAGCTTCTTGAGTTTATTTCTTTGATTATCCAACACTGCAATCTCATTCCAGGAGTGGCAGTAGTGCTGAATATGTAACGGTTAAATATCTCCATCAAAATTCTCTTTGTAAGAAAAAATAAATAAAATTGTCTAAAGTTGGTTAACACAGATGGAAGAATACCATGCGCAGCTAATGGAAATATACATTACCCACCTACCAAAAGAAGTTATCAGCTATGGAAATAATTGAATTGAACAGATACTACAGAACTGCAATTCTAAGTATGTTACCATGTGGTCAGCCAAATTGTCACAGATATTAAGGCTCTCAATCTCTCTCTACTTGCTCAGCTCCTCAAATAGATCCTCATAGAAATCCTGCAGTTTCAAAGTCATTCAAACCACAAAACAAACTAGTTCACCATACATAAAAAAGGGAAAAAAAAATCACATTTTGCTAGAGTAAGTGAATCACTTATGCATCTAGTTCTTTATTAGAAATGTTAGTACTTCTTGATGTTATTGTTATTGATTTAGTTCCAATTCCAACCTAAAATGAATGTAATCATGATTCGTACTGGTTATCTGCTTTGAAATGAAGTGTGGTAACTAAAATATCATGTTGCAACTTAATTATTGCAATCAAAATCAGTCTATACCCAAATAACGGTAGTCAATTACAACACACACACACACTCACGTTGGGGTAAAAACTAGTCCTTCCTAGTTTACTCTAACCTCCCACAAATTGAAAATATTGTTGGGTTTAGGATATTATTTGACAATTTGTAAATTATTATTATTATTTTTTAAATATATTTTCATGATTCTTCAATTAAAAACCAACAAATAACTAAGTTGTTTGCCTATAAATGCAAGAAAGGAGTGCTACGACTAATTGCAGTTACCTGACTAGCATTTTGGTATGCTTTTCAATGAGTATCAAGATCAACTAGAAACTAACCCATGTACAAAAAGCTAGCTCCTTGGAAATTCTTCTCTTTTTCTTTCTTTGTTAGATTTTCAGTTGAGTTCTTGAGAAGAGGATTTCATTTCATGAAGTGAAGATTAACTAGCCATGAAATCTAAAGAAATCCAATACAGTCTCTCCCTCCAAATATCTTTTTCAATTTCTCATCACACACTATGATCTTCTTATTTTCCAGGTCCCACCAAAAAGAACAAACAAGAAATAGAATCACCATCCGATTTCATGAAAGTGCATCAAATTATCTAAGTGCCAACTCTATGGTTTCACTAGCTCCAGACACATTTGTCCCCACCCATTCACATGCAGCTGCATGTGCCAAGCTGGCATGTTTGTGAAATTCCAAGCTTTCCATTAGGCACAGAACCCACCTTTTTCAATGCCTCAGCAAAAAAATTAGGCTACCCCACTCTGACAAACAACTGTTGTTGTTGAGGTCTGTTGGAATTCTTTTTCTAGTTTATATAATGGCAAGAGAACTGACCGCAATTCAATGCAGGCGCCAACAACAGGTAACTCCCCTTTTCTAAACCTACAAGCGAGATCTAGGCTGTTCACCAAGTGGACCCCAACAAATTACCCGTGAAGCAAAAATCAGGTCAGGCCTGTCATCAGGTGGGTCACATTATATATGGAAAAAAATGATGGTTTTTGAAACTCATCAATGGCCTGTACACAATCCTATGTAATTGCCAAGTGCCTGTATGTCATCCATCTCACTCTGTCAGATTATCAAAGTTTTCATTATTCTAGGAACTCGTTAACCCATGAATATCCTGTGGGGCCCAAGTTAGCTCACCTATGGTAGGTAAGCGTCTTGAGACAGAAGACTCCCCAATGCATATTACAAGGCCTGTACTGGGCTAACATGGACAATATTTTCTATGCCCAAACAAACTTTAAAACTTATTAGGCCAAACCCTGGCCTAATACACAATCTCTATGTACATATTAATCATATCTAAGAAATGTAAATGACATTACTGCCACTGCCCATAGGTAAGCTGTTAAGAGTCACCAGACGGAGCAATGCATTCACCTAATATATGGGTTTGAACGGGGTATTAACTTAGATTTGTGAACTCCAATGGCTATCTAGATTTTCCAAGTACAAAAAATCAATAGGACAGTAAATAAAAGGGTTGGGAAATTCAAATCTAGGAGCTTTATGAGGTATTCCACCATCCATGGTGAGCCTCATCATAATAGTGTTTTGGATCCCTGTACCTTACCCCATGGTAAACTATACTATTGCAGATGACAAGACTGGATAATTACTCATAGCTGATATTATTTATAGGATTCTAGATCTCAAAAGAAAATGACAGTACTTTTTTTTTTCTGAATTTACTCAAGAAGTAAATGCATGCATAAACTCATGTTTTTATAGTACCAACTGCTTCATTCCAATTTCTGGTTGATACTGATTCAAGCTAAATTGTTGGATGTAGCTCAATGAGGCTGTTACCTGTCTCTGGTTTCTGAACTCCTCTGTTTCTCATTTCCTCTCTCACTCTTGTCACTTTGTTCCATTGGCGAGCACTTGCATACATGTTTTCTAGAAGAACATAATCCCCACTTTCAAAGAAGTCTCTCATCTTTGAAAGAAGTGAATCCAACTGTCTGTAGATAAAACTATGTATGAAGAAGTTGGACAAAGCAAAAACTTTCAATGAAAGAAATTAGAAAAGAAAACAAATAGAAGACAACTACCTTGATGTCCCTAGGATATCCACTCCATCCATTAGTTTCTCAAGTTCAAAAATAGGACAGGAACCCAAATGTGAGGCAGATAAAATAATTTTTTTTTAAAAAAAAAAACCTCAAGTGGATAGCATCACAAGAAACAGTGGGGATTGAAAGCTCACCATCGAAACCTTGATAGCCCCATAGAAGCTTTGGATCTGGCTTATACTTCTTTTTTTTTTCAGTTGATCCCGGTAGTATAAAATTATGCAATACAAACATCATGGTTCACTCCAGGAAGGTTTCAACTGTGGTTGTTTCAATATAAACCCAAACTTATGAATGCCACACGAAAAAAATACATGTAGGATTCCTTTAGCATGATTCATTTAGCCCAACCTGTGATTGCCTTTGGTGAAGACCAGCAATAACCCCTTACAAAAACAAATCAATGCCACCAATTAACCAAACCATTAGTTACAAAGAACGGCAGCAACCAGAATACATGGCGAACAGAGTAACTCAATATGTTGAAAGTGGTGCAATTGCTATGAGGTAATCTTTTAATTCACATGCACTATGAGGGCGTCATGGGAGATGCTAACCTTTGAATATCTAAACTTATCTTGTACTCTCCCAAAGCGAAAATCACTTCATTGACAATCAAAAACAGGCTTTATCTCCAACACAATGTCTGACATTCAAAAACCAATTTAGAATATCAATATTTTCTTCTGGGCAAGCCACTCTTGTAAAAAACAGAACAAACTGCATATAAAATGAAATGAAAACTCTGATAGAACACTTAATAATTTATCTGAAAAACATCCTAAGCAAAGTAAGGTGAGGGGTGTTGAAGTAAGAATGGATGCCATGTTAGGTGTACCTATTGCAGAAACATCACTGAATCTCTCTTAGAAAATAATAGGCGAGAGAATTCTAGGTACTTAAACAATAAATCTTGTATTGAAAGAAGCCAGGCCAACAGTTACAGTATATTTCAGGAAGCTTTTTAGCATATGCTGGGTATTTAGCACTCATATCAGTTGACTTCGGTTATCCTTAATATCAAACCGTAATGTCATGCATTCAATAAGAACTATGCTAGAACTCCCCACAATACATACATTGTGAAATTGTACAATTGATCAATGAGGTGCACAATAGAGAAGTAAAGAGTTAAATTTAAAAAATGAGTAGAAATACTGAGGGGGTGTTTATGTACTAGAAATACAAGCTGAATTTAATTCCTTATATCAGGTTCAACCTTGGCTCAGGCAATATATGCATGGTGCTACAACAAAAAGGTGCATTTAATTTCTGATATGCACTACACTACAGATCCAGCGTGATAGGTAGCTAGCCATGTGAGGGATTACAAACAAACAAGGGAAGAACTTTGTAGGGAAAACTATTGCTCTGGTTAAGACAAACAAGCGACAATACCCACAAAAGTAGGAGAGTAAAGAAAAAAAATTCCTGAATATACCGATACATTAAGCCATAGTAGAAAATCAAGTTTAGATTAAAAAAAAAACTTCCTCTTCAGAAAATACTCATCTAAAAGTGCAGCTTTCTCCAATACAACAAATTGCCTCAAGCAATACATGTTCATGAATAAAACCATAGCAAAAATAAATGGATGCCCACATTATTATTTACAAGGGATGTGTCACGCCCCAGACTCGGTAACCAAACTCACAAAGAACCCGATAGCCGATTCTGGCCGCAACAGCCTTCGTAGTACCCCATTCTCGGCTCCTAAGGTAGGTTTCGATCCTGGGATCCCACAAGGAGGATTTTCATCATCGAATAACCATTTTCAATATGAGCATACCCAAGATCACAACAAGTAAAATCTCGAAAATAACAAAGGAACACATCGCAGAATCCACTATGAATTTGAACTTTTACAAGTTTTCATAAGGTCTAAAAGGACATACATAAGATAAAGAAGGGAAAGAGGAAAAAGACTGTAATACTGAGGCCCTCAAGCTTAACTCTGATCCAAGCTCTGCCGCTACGACGCCTGCCTAGGGTCTCCTGCACACATCAATCGTGCATAAGCTTATAGAAGCTTAGAGGGTGGTGAAGGTGTGTGACAATGGTGCACAGAAGAATAGTAGGAGGTACTGGAAGGAAAACATGCGCAATAAAAATAATACTAGCCTTACCAAGGCTTATCATGAATATGATGCAATGAGTACTGGGCGTCATACCAAGGCGATGCATAAGGGGCTGATATAGCCGATGCGAATGCAATGTAAGGTGATGTCAGCGCTCATATCCAATCCACATATCAAGTACATTTCCAATCATAAGGAAACCACCGGGGTCCATTACACTGTTGGATGACTACCGCGCCGCAAACTCACACAGTCAAACGAGCGTAAGAGACCTCACTACCCTCCTGTGGACAACCAATCACCAACAAGGCTCGATGACAGTGAACCCATTTACGAGCTGGTCAAACTCAGCCTAGCAATGCCTCCTCACACGAGGCGGGTAAGGCCACACCCCTACCCAACCAACTACACGACAGTGACAGTCGCGACCTAAGGGTATAAGGCCCTAGTGCGCTCGTAGTTTCCACTCAGTCACGGCGTTGGGGCAGATCCTTGGTACCATGGAAGTTTTGAAAATTTCACCCATGGGCATCCTATGCACCTGATATGCTCAAGTAATATTTCCGGTGTCCACACATACGGCCATCCATGAATGTCCCTGTGAAGGCAAGGCCCTGATGAAGCAAGGGCAGTATCATCATGAAATTCGATGCCAATGCATGAGTCACGCATATAGGTCATGCACTAGCTTCAAGCACTCGATGTGCACAAGGGGAGAAACTTCATCCCTCTATGACCACTGCACAATGCAATCAATTCACACAAATGATGCATATGAGTTATAATGCTGTAGGTGCGCTACTCGGCGATGATATCATGGCATATACTCCTCTTTCCTAAGGAAGGACAAGGTCTAGATAAATAGACATATACTCTAAAGGAAAAGTCCTCTAGTGGGGGCTCAATATTTTGGGATAGCCCACAAGCTAAGAGAGTTATAGAGGCCAAAGAAAAAAGTGGTCCTAACAAGGTCCAAGGTGGGCCTTCAACCACCAGTAAGGGCCCTATGGGCCTACCTTAAGACCACCAAGGAGGATATCCAACCTTAACTGGGTCTCAAAAGGTAGCCCACTAACTACACACATGCAAAGCAAGGCCCAAGGCCTAAACAATTCATGGCCTAATGGGCTATACATCAAGCCCAATACACAGGCAACGTGGTGGGCCCTTAAGTAAGGTTAGGGCCCAAGTACAAAGGCCATGAGTCCACTCATTGTGGTGGGCCTAATGGGCAGCCCATTAATCCAATCATATGGGCATTTCTTATGTTTTAGAATAAGTAAGTTGGGCCTCACACCTTGGCCCAAATATGGTGTTAATTTAATGGGCAACCAAGGGCCCAACTACTTGAGTATTTGGCCCATAAAACCCATCACAATGGCAAGCTAGATATAGGCCCCAAAGGTCCAATGGGCCTATCAAAAGTTCCAGCCCATACAAGGCTATATGGTCCAACAGTTAGCTAGAAGTATGGACGCAATAAAATTCTAATTATGGTGGGCCTCAAAAGTGCAATTATTAAGCCCAAATTTTTAAGGGACTAAAGGCATAAATGCGAGCCCAATATCTCAGGAAAATTCATGCATAGGGTGTACACATAGCACCCCCAATCTGGTGGAAAATTACAATTTAAGACCACTTAACAATGTATAGTGAAAACTGGGCCTTGCTGGAATTTCAGCCCACCCAACTGGGGTCCAACAAATGGGCTTACTGGATGAAATAAATATTCTAGGGTGGCCCATAATTGATACAAAGGGTCTTACCCAAAAAGGATTTGCATAAAAATCACAAGGTGAGGATACACAACACATCAAGGTGAGCCCACAAGGAGGATGGACGGCCAACCATGGCTGGATGTCCCAGCCCGGTGGGCAGGTCCAGCCAGCGCATGAATTGCACAGGGGTCCATTGACCCCAAAACTTGGCAGATGGGTAATATCATTAGTGGGCCACCTCTCTGTAAATTTTTAGAATTTTTGGAATAGCAAAAGTATTTTAATTAATTTAAAGAAAACAAACTGTTTAGAAAATCTGTTTGACCTGGGCGTCTCAGCCTGGTGGGCCGGTCCAGCCCTTGCCACAGTATGCACAGGGGGTCCGTTGGCCCTGAAAATTTACAAGGTGTTCCTTCTATCGGTGGGCCATACCTCTATAAAATTTCGTGATTTTTGGATGATCAGAAGTATTTTAAGTAAATTTAGGAATACAATCTGTCCATAAATTCTGCTAAGTACAAAATTCTGGATAGACCATGATTAAGCACCCAATGAGGTGGGCCCTGGATGTCCAAAAATTGAATAAATTAAATTTAAACCTTCTCTCATATATGTAGTATAAGGTAGGTTCCACCAAAGTGACCCACCTGATCAGAAACTATTTTATAATTTTGCATTTCCAAATTGCAACCTTGCTGGAATTATAGCAAAAAATTCAGCAAGTACTCATATTGGCTTACCCTTTTGGGGACCCAAATGAGGTCAATTGGGGCTGAAATTTGCCATGTTTATAGATGGGATACCCATCTTCAAAAATCATATTTCACTTGGTATACAATTCCTTACCAAAAGCCCCAAATATTAGCCTCAAGTTGGCCCAAAATCTATTCAGACAGATTTGGATAGCAACATGTACTTGAAAGAAATTGAATATAAACATCATTTAAGAATAGATTTAACCCCCAAAAATTATGTTGTGGACCACCCTAGTGGGCCCCACAAATATTCAGGCCTTCCCCATCATCAAAAACCCCTTGCATGTGCCCCATTTAGGTGGATTTGGGGCCACATGTCTAAAGATAGACCACCATGGATGTCCAATCTCCATCGATGGTCTGGATTTTTGGTTGGTCTACAAGGTAGGCCACACATGCATGATCAGAATACTAACATCAGAAAAATAAACGATTAGCCATGGGGGTAGGGCCCCGCCACTAATGGGCCCTCCCAAGATTCAATCACACCCATACAACTACCTTGATTACACATGCAACCATAAAACTATCACATGCATAGTTTATATCTACAATAGATGGTTGAGATGTCATCCCAACATGATCTTTAAGGTCTAGATGACCTTGAGATGGAGATGATCATGAAATACATCATGATGGGGTCCATGGAGAATGGCCCCATCATGTATCATGACATGCATGTAGGATAGGCCCAAGGGCCACATCCACGGGGTCAAATGGGATCCCCACCATGGATTGGTGGGTCCCATATGATCCACACAAGAAGAAATATGAAGATTGAAGGTGAAAAATAAATCAATAAGAATAATAGTCACCCACTTGCAATCAAACTCCCAAACTTCTACACCATGAAACTCTTAGGGCAAGGAAGAGATTTTAATGGTGGAGATCTATTTATAATGGTGGGATTGGAAGTATGTTGGGGGTTAGAGGGCTGGAGAATTTGGGATGTTGGAGAGGGAGGAGTTGCTAGGAAATGGAGGGAAATGAGAAAGATAAAGAGAGAGAGAGAGAGAGAGAGAGAGAGAGAGAGGAATCATCATGAGTTTATAAGAGAGATCATGATTGCATAGGGAGGAGTTTACAATGTTGTAGGCTTTAGACTAGGCTTGTGTAGTGTATGTTGAGTGGGTAGTATTTTCCAGAGAGTTGTGTGGTGTATATGTAGTGTGCATAGGGACTTGTGCCAAGAAGATGGTTCACATGCATTGCACAAAAGTAGGCCACATCATTAAGGGTTCATACTATGTAATGTTCATAACTTTTGATCCGCATATCAGATGGACGCACGAGACATGTTGTTGGAATCACAATGATGATGTGAACAAGATGGCATAGGTCTCGAGTTGATCTAAGTTGGGTCAATGTGACCGGACTCAAGGATGACCGAAAACGCTATCCGAGGGTCGTGGGTCGCCAGGATTCGACCGGTAGGACCGCGAACCACAAGAAATGAAATGCCTACTCATACACACACACATGCACCTGCAAGAACTTGAGTCAGGTCTTACAGGATGCTTTTTGGATGTACAATCCAATAATGAAAATATTTTCAAGCTAACACTAACTGAGAAAAATTTGTTGTTAGGTGCATAGAAAGAATAATCCAGACATTTTCTTCTTGTATAATTGTTTTGGTTGTTTGATATTGAGGGTCTGGACTCTAAATGGCAACTACATTATTTTCAAGATTGCCTAAAAGAAATGTAACTGCAGTTGGAGTTTTTTTGTTTTTTTTTTTTTTTTTTTCTTTTTGAAGAATCCAATATGAAAGTTACTTCCTCACCGCTAGCCCAAGTATAGAACTGCCAAAAACTTGTGCATTCGTAGAACTGCCAAGGACGTA
Organism: Magnolia changhungtana; assembly: GCA_030180095.1. Taxonomy (NCBI): domain Eukaryota; kingdom Viridiplantae; phylum Streptophyta; class Magnoliopsida; order Magnoliales; family Magnoliaceae; genus Magnolia; species Magnolia changhungtana. The sequence continues at coordinate 20,240,953 of JASAUF010000600.1, read as the reverse complement.
GCAAATAGAATAGACAAATGCAAAATCATATCCAGACTGATCAAGAACCCTCCAACTCCTTGTGGAGTTGTTTTCATTTTTCATAACACCATACTCAAATTGCATACTAGAGTTTATGAATTGAAAGTAGCAATATCCTAAGCATAGCCAAGTTATTGTTCGGAGGTGACCACTTGTAGCTATAAAATCCCTGCTAAAAAGATGCAGCCATTGCTGTAAATGTGAGGATGTAGAGTAGCAAGATGCAGAAATATAACCTTTCCAAGGAGGTTAGCCCCAAGCACCGGCAATGCCCAATTTTGTTGTAGTGTACACCATCCTTTTTTTTAATATACATGTGGCCTACCTGATAGTCAAACAAACTGATTTTTTTTCTTAATAGATGATTTTTCAGGTGTAAAGCATCCATGTTATGAAACTTGTATTTTGGTGATGATGACTAAATCTCTTACATAAAAGTGAAGATTGCTGAGAATATTAGTTTTAATGAAGAAATGGGAAAAGAAAAAAAAAGTTGATACTTTTTTAGTTTTGTATCCATACATCTAAAAAAAAATCTAATGACCCTCTTACTAGCTTGGATCCATTTACATGACTAAAACATTTTATGGACCCCATGGGGCCCATCCACAAGGAGTGTCATGTTATTAGCTCAAATGCACTGTACAATTTCTTGTAACAAGCATTGAATACAATTTCTCTTGTAACTGATTATCATTATAAATAAAGGATTTAAGAGGAGTATATTACATAACTTGACGCAGGGGAGGACGTGAGGTCGAGTACAGTCTTCCTCAAGAGGATAAGTATTCCGAATCCACGGAACTTCTCTGGATTCCTCACAGAGACTTCTCGAATCCACGAGGAAAGAAAGTATAAAATAGAAATAAATTCTAATAAATTCAAAATTGATTAATGAATTTGAGAGCTTGATGGTCCGTGTAAAGTATGAATTCCCTTTTAATCAAATAATGTCGCCAGTGTTGCAGTGCCTGAACCACCGCGTATAACTCGATCTCATATCTAGACCACTTCTTGCGTGCATCGCTAAGTTTCTCACTGTAGAAAGATACCAGCTTACCTTCTTGAGACAAAACTCCCCCAATTCTGACATATGAGGCATCACATTCGACTTCAAATAGTTTGTCGAAGTTGAGAAGTATAAGAACCGGGGTCGTGGATAATCTGTGCTTAATTTCGGCAAAGCTCCTATCGGCTTCGTCAGTCCACTGAAACTGTCTTTTCTTCATGCAATCTGTGATTGGTGACACAATGGTACTGAAATTTTTCACGAACCGACGATAGACTGTCGCCAGTCCATGAAAACTTCGCACTTCGTGAATATTTGTGGGAATCGACCATTCTCTGATTGCCTTCACCTTTTTCTCATCCACCCGAATGCCCGTGGATGTTACGACGAAACCTAGAAACAATAGGCTATCAGTCATAAAGCTGCACTTTTTTAAATTGAGATATAATTTATTTTTAGTGAGCACTTGAAGGACCTTCTTGAGGTGTTCCATATGGGTGGTTTCGTCTTGACTGCATATCAAAATATTATCGAAATAAACCACAACGAACTGCCCAATGAAAGGTTTCAGAACTTGGTTCATCAATCTCATAAATGTGTTAGGCGCATTCGAAAGACCGAAGGGCATGACCATCCATTCGTATAATCCTTCCTTGGTCTTAAAGGTCATTTTCTACTCATCACCTGGCCGTATTCGAATCTGATAGTAGCCGCTCCTTAGGTCTAATTTAGAAAATATTTTTACACCCTCTAATATGTCCAGCATATCGTCCAACCGTGGTATAGGAAACCTGTATTTTATGGTAATTTTGTTGATGGCTTAACTGTCGACACACATGCACCAACTCCCATCTTTCTTTGGAGTTAATAGAGCTGGTATAGCACATGGACTCATGCTTTCTTGAATAAGACCCTTACGGATCAACTCATCTACTTGTCCCTGCAGAATCTCGCACTCATTTGGACTCATTCGATAATGATGACGATTAAGTAAACTAGACCCAGGGACAAAGTCGATATGGTGTTGGATATCTCGCATGGGGGGTAACCCATCGAGAAGGTCATCAGGCCAGATTTCTTTGAATTCATGTAGCAGGGGCCTTAGTCTTTCAGGGATGATGGTAGGCTCGAGTTCTTCCCCTTTTACAATTAATGCATAAGTTGTCCTGTTTCTTTGGATTCTTCCACGAAGTTCCGTATGGTTAAGAGAAAACGGCCCTCCACTTTAGAAGTTTCAGGTGGTCCCTCTAAATCCATAAGGGCTAATATGGTCTTCCGGCCATCCTTGACGAAGATATATATGTTATCTCGCCCTTTATGAGTGGCATCACGGTCAGATTGTCAAGGTCGACCAAGTAGTATGTGACATGCTTCCATGTCAACCACATCGCATACTACTTCATCCTTATAATGTTTGCCAATTGAAAAGGATATAGTGCACCGTTCAGTTACCTTTGTTTCACTGACCTTCTTGATCCAACAGATTGTATATGGAGAGGGATGACGCTCCATTTTTAATTGTAATTTTTCCACCATGACCTTGGATACGATATTCTCACTGCTCCCACTGTCAATGGTCATGTCACAAACCTTTTGATTCACCGTACACCTAGTGTAGAAGATGTTATGCCACTGTGGATGCACTTCTTTTCTTGGCGCATATACTAGTTGTCTCACGACGAGCGACTCGCCGTGATCTTGCTAAACCTAACCTAAATCATTTGCCTCGTCCTCGGTGGTATGCTTCTGTTCTTCAATATCTGGATCTTCATAAGCGTTATTAGCACTACCATCATTGATGACAAGATTTGCCACTTTTCGCTGGGGACAAGTATTTGATAGGTGGCCTAGTTGGCCACAACGATAGCAGTTGTCGGGCCTTGGCCGAGCATAGGGGTTTAGGATTCTACTTGGACCAGCAGCAGTCGATATTCCCCTTTGGGGTCTAGCCTAATCTCGGTTCTCAGACGTAGGAGGTTGAGTGCGTGCTCCTACAGGCTCCTTCCCCTTGGGCTGTGTAGTTCCTTGGGGCGGACCTGCCACAGGGATCCTTGCAGTAGGATAGGTCTGTGTGTTAGGACGTTCAAGTTGCGCTTCTGTCCGGGTAGCCAACTTGATCGCATCATTCATCGTCCAGACGGATTGCATCTGGACCCGATCCTGGATAGCCATACGCAATTCACCATTAAATCTGATGACTTGCTGCGATTCAGTCTTAACCAAATTATTACGCGCCATCAGGCGATAAAATTCTTTTGTTTATTCTCTCACCGACTAACTACCCTGTCGACAATTTTGGTATTGTTGGAATAATACCTGATCGTAATGCTAGGGAGGAATCAAACACGTAGTAGCTGCTTCATCCGCTGTCAGGTGCGGATTGGTGCTTTCGTCTGCCTGGTTCGCGAGAGTTACAGTTGTTCCCACCAAGCTGAAGCTCCTCCTTTTAGCTTGTAAGCTACAAGCTTGACCTTCTTTACTTCAGGGATGTCCATATAGTCGAAAAATCACTCAACTTCAGAAAGCCAATCGAGAAAATCCTCAATGTACAGTTGGCCATTGAAGCTAGGAATATCAACCCGCATCTCGAATTCTCGATCCGTTCAATCTACTCGATCGCCGCCAGGTCTGGGGTGTTGGAAGATTATGTCATCGATTTCCTTCTCACTTGAGCCCCCTTCCTCAGGAATGACCCGTGGATGTACTGCCGATACTATCCTGCGATCAGGGCGATTACTAGTTTCAGCAATTGGCGGTAGAGGATTACCACCAGAAACATGGAGTTGCCTTAAGTTTTCCGCCAAAAGATCCGTTATGCGGTTGATGGAAGCCTACAACCCTTGCATGGCTTGCCGATTCTCTTGTTACGCTACTTCGAAAGTTGCCGCTGTTAAAGGTAAATTTCCTGAAGCACCGCCCATGGGATTGTTGCCCGACCCGTCGTTAGAAGCCATCGATCCGAGGAGAAACCTCGCTTTGATACCAAACTGACGCAGGGGAGGACATGAGGTCGAGCACCGTCTTCCTCGAGAGGATAAGTATTCCAAATCTGCAAAACTTCTCTGGATTCCTCACAGAGACTTCTCGAATCCACAAGGAAAGAAAGCATAAAATAGAAATAAATTCTAATAAATTCAAAATTGATTAATGAATGAATAAAAACGAGTTCACAACCCTTTAAATAAGGGTACCAAGCAATGGGAAAGAAATCAAAATCAAACTACAACTAAAACTCCTAGAAATCGCGACTTACTATAAATAGTAAACTTACTATTTATAGACGGTCGTGATATCTACTAGTGCGCAAGGTTTTCGGCCAAAAATAGTAAGTGTCCTATTTGGCTTCACCAAACCGTTCTCCTAATTATTCTAAGCTCTTTTCACGTTGGGCGCAACTCCTAAAGCCCGACGAATGAAGAGTTATAATCAAACTAAAACTTACTATTTATAGTAAAAACAAAATTAAAATAGGGAAACGACTATCGATCCAGGGATTTTTCACAATTCTGGACATCATAACCCTGCATATCTAGGTTGGTTGGCTAAAGTAGCTCGTTCTACCCCAAAATCATATATTTTACGTCAGGTAACTCATTCCGGATTGTGAGATACGCCCGATTTAAGGTCCGATGATCTGGATCACTTCTGTCGCCGACCAGGCCTTTTCTGATCCATCTTGGCCATGAAACTGTCCGCAACCCGCTCTACATCATAACTCCTCTCCCTATTCCTTCTTTTTGTTCTAAAATAATGAAATGAACAAAGAGCTCAATAAATGACATTATTGCATTAAAATGGTACAACAAAGAACTCAAGGGATGGCTTCCTTGTACCATGAGTTTGCATAAACTAGAACATATATAATTTGAAAATTTGTAATCATGATTTGTCAAGCAATTTCAACACCATGATAGATCTGAAAGAAATTTAACTCACCTAGACTCTTCCGTTTAAATAAAACATATCTTATTGATCTTTATGTCAAATTGCCTTTTGACTCATCCGAATCAGAATCACTTGCATTGTAACCTAACCAAAAACAATGATTTGAGTCCAAAAACAAACCGTTTTTAAAACAATGCCAAAAGGTAAAAGGGCTCACCTAAGTTCTTTTCACAGACCTTCTAAAATGATGATATACTCTTTGAAGCTTTGGTAATCCAAGCCTTTAACTAAATCAACCAAAAAATTAATAAAATAAAATAAAACCTTACTAATAAAAACACCAATAAAGATACAAAAGAAACTCATTTTACCATACAGGTAAAAAGAAGTTCCTTGCTCAAAACCCGATTCTTATAGCATCAGTGGTAAATGTTGGCCACCAACAAAAATGCGTTGGCAATGCTACCTTTTGTTGTAGTGTTGTTCGTTGATTTTGGTTGTGGGGCCTACTCAAAGAGTGGACTAGCTTGATTTTATTTCCAGGTGATCATCATGGTGAAGCCCACCTTGTGCATTGGTCTAGTTCCCTACAACATGTATTAGGTTTAGGAGAAAGACGAGCCTCATAGAACCACTTGATTTGATGGCCTGATCTACTTCTAGCATGCAGGGACTGGAACTATTAAAGTGTCATGCACAACTAAAACTTGCAATGGCCAGTCCATTGTAACTCTGTCCAAACTAATTCCCAACAAAAAAAGGATTGCTAACAAAATGGATAAATAGACAATCTCTAGCCCATGCCACATCCAAAGTAATAAAGACATTCATAACAAATAACTTACACTAATAACGAAGAATGTGAATCACCTCCTTGGTTGTGAAAGTTGAAGAGTGTTTGTAGAAACAACCGAGAGATCTGTAGAAATAAAATGATTCTCATGAGAATATTGAATAAAATTGACGTAAAATCCACGCATACTACAAAAACCAATCATTGAGAATAAATACTCTAAGATCGAATCCAGGTTTGAATTCATGTCTTTCAGCCCTGGTCCATACGAGCTTCATGAATCTTGCTTTCCCTGAGGAATAAAGAAACCAGTAGAGGCACTCAACATAGATTCACCAAAAAATTGAGCTACGAAAAGAAAATTCCAGATGTAGCCTCTAAAAGACCCCCTTTCTTAAATGAAACGAGACCGTGGTTGAATATCTGTTGCAATCAACAACTCTGAGCAATGTTGTTGTGTCCTGTACGTTGTAATTAGCCAGTTTTTCAACATGGCCAGGACCTGACTAATACATATTTATGTTCTCCTCAAGAAGTAAGAGCTCCCCATTTGACCAATACATTTAAGTTCACGAGCTACTCTCAGAATATAGGCTTTGGGCCAAAATGGGAACTAAGCTTTAAGTTCTTTAGTGCTTGCCATCCTTAGACAAATGCCTAAATAGACATTAGGTAAGTTGAGATCATGAGCTACATCTATGATAAATGTCCAAACAGAGGTAGTTAGAGGTACCTTAGAATACTCATGAGTTTGATAGACCATTACTTTATTAGAAGTAGAAAATTATATTGTACATACTTCAGTAAAGCCACTATTTGGTTATGATCTTGTAATAGAATATCATCCAAGGGCTATATGATAAAGTAACAACTGACGAGAACAAATGGTTAGTTTATCATAGGACAATGAAAAACATACAACAAACTAAAATCTTGCAAAATCCATCAGAGAAACATGAAGTAGAATTTCTCAGAGAATTGATTAAAAAAACAAAGAAAAAAGAAACAAATTGATAGTGCATGAGTCTAAAAATTAAGGCCGTGACCCCAGAACCAGGCCATTCATGGATGAAACATGTCCATCTCAGGCAATACATACATACTTCAGACGATACTTTAACCCTTGGTCAAAAATCCAAAACTGAGGCATAACTCCATTGAATAAAGACAAGAAAGAAAGAAAAAACCCACAAGATGATAACACCACTTAAGAAAGAAAGAAAGAAAAGAAAAAGGCATTCCCTAATTAAGGAGCAGAAGAGAGTATATGAATAATATTATTAGTGAAATGTCTTGTTTAGATTTATTGTTACAAAGAAGAGAAGGATACACTGTTAAACAACATGCAGTTACTGAAAGAATGCATTCTCTAACACCAAAGGAAAAGGAGACTGTTCGATCTCATTAGTGGAAACAACGGTCCACGATGCATATAGAGAAAACATACTAGGAAAACACCTTTGAAATCCTATTCATACATTCCAAAGCATAGATATGGATCAAATGGTGGGAAAAAAAAAAAAAAGGGCGATGTACCAATACTCTTTTCATAACTCCAATGGTTGAGCAGCAACAGATATGGCTTCTCGAGCTATGGCTTCTAGAAATCTTCCGTACACCCTTCCATGGATTGGGTGATCCAGAGAGAGGCATGTTATGGTAAGGAGGGCATGTCCGAGAGATCAGCGTACTTTCTCTTGCGGGCCTTCTCAGACTTTGGCATTTTTCGACGAGAAGGAGGGCAACAGCCAAGAGATCAAGAAAGGTCGGAGTGGAAAATGGAGATCGAGAGACATTGGAGAGAGAGAGAGAGAGAGAGAGAGAGAGAGTTTCGGTTGCCTATTGAAGGGAGTAGAGAAGAGGGGAGAAGGGTTTTGGGAGAGAATACGTGGGAGAGGAGGGGAGAAGGGTTTTGGGAGAGAAGAGGGCACGCGCGCGGGAAAGAAGAAGCGCGATTTGGAGAGGCGCGCGATTTGGGGGTAAAAAATAGATTTTAGGTTTTTTATTTGAAAGGAGCGGCAGTGGATTCATTGTACATGAGTGGCCACTTAAAAATGCCCCTGATTTCCATCTACAGTGGCAATTTGTTGTGGCCGCTTGTGATAAAAATGCCCCTAATACTAGTATTTTTTGTAGTGCCTTCAAGATGATGTTCTCACTACTACCACTATCTATGATTACATCAAAACCTTTCTGTTGACGGTGCACCGCGTACGAAATATATTGTCTTTGTGGATGTAACTCCTTCCGTGGGGTGTACAATAATCGCCTCACGACCAGAGATTTACCACGATCCTTAGCCGTCCAATCTTCGCCACTAGCTCCTTCCTTAGTGGTTTGTTCATTTTTATCACAGCCAGGGTCTTCTTCTGCAGCATCACCTTTAGCCCTCCCTTCGTTAATAGTCAAGTGGGTTGTGGGGCGTTGAGGGTAGGTGTTTGATAAGTGGATTAGTTGGTCACAGTAGTAATAATTGTTTGGTTCAAGCTGAATGTAAGAATTCAAAATCCTACTTGGGCCTGCTGTTTTGGTTGCTACACGTTGAGGCCTAGATGGGTTGCTCCCCTCGTGTCAACACTGAATCCTGTGTGGGACCCATCATGGGAGGTCGACTTGAAGGGTAAGGCCAAGTAGGGACTTTTGCAAGCTACATTTCTGCCCTACTTGTCAACTGAAATACTTCATCCACGGTCCCGAATGGGTGCATCTGAACTCGGTCTTGAATCATTGATCGTAATCCACCTATGAATCGTGCTACCTTCCGCGATTCGATTTCTGACAGGTCATTTTGTGTTGCCAACCGCTGTAATTCTTTGGGGTAATCTTTGACAGTTCGATTCCCCTATCGACAATTTTGGTATTGCTGGAACAATATTTGCTCGTAATCACTAGGGAAGAATCATGATTGAAAAAGGCGTCTCATCCGTAGCCATGATGAGATGGGCACCTTGTTCTGTCAAGTCGGTGAGAGTTGTAATTGCTTCCATCATGCTGAAGCATCGGATTTTAATTTAAATGCTACTAATCGATTCCCCTATCAACAATTTTAGTATTACTAGAACAATATTTGCTCATAATCACTAGGGAAGAATCTTGATTTAAAAAAGCATCTCATCCGTGGCCATGATGAGATGGGCACCTTGTTCTGTCAAGCCGGTGAGAGTTGTAATTGCCTCCATCATGCTGAAGCATCGGATTTTAATTTAAATACTACTAATTTCACCTTTTTATGTTCTAAAACGTCCATGTAATTAAAATATTGTTCTACTTTGGCAAGCCAATCGAGGAAATCTTGTAAATGTAATAAGCTGTTAAAACTAGGAAGTTCGGCCTTACCTCGATAATCTCTTTTAGCACGATTTAAATGCTTGCCTCCATGGATTACTCATTGAGCAAAGCCTTCATCAAGGTCCTCATCACTAGAGCTTAAATCATCTGGTGTGGCCCTATGATTCACCACTGGTAGTGCTCTACAAAAATCAGGGTTATGTCGTACAACAACCACATATGGTTAGGCATCGCCTTGGGCTCGACGTGAAATTAATACATCCGCAAGATAGTTGAGGGTTGCCTGCAACCCTTACATGGTCAACTGACTTTCCCAGTGAAACGCTTCCATTCTTTCCTAAAGATAACGAATCCATGAATTACCGTCCACATGATTTTCATTCATATCTTCATTGTTTGTCATCGGCGCAAGGGGAGTCCTCGCTCTAATACCAATTGATGCAAGGATGAACGTGATGAGGTCGAACACCGTCTTCCTAAAGGGGATAACTACTCCGCATCCACGGAGCTTCTCTGGACTCTTCACAGAGACTTCCCAAATTCATGAGGAAAAATAAGAAAAATAGAAATAAATTCTAGAAATTTCGTAAATTGATCGATAGATGTACATAAACAAGATTAAAACCCTTTAAATAGGGATACTAAGCCTTGGAAGAAGTTTCAGAATTAAACTACAACTAAAACTCCTAGAAATTGTGACTTACTATAAATAATAAACTTACTATTTATAAACGGTCCTGATTCTTACTAGTGCGCATGGTTTTTGGCCAAAAATAGTAAGCGTCCTAGTTAGCTCAACCGTGTGATTCTCCTAATTATTCTAAGCATTTTTCATGTTGGGTGCAACTCCTAAAGCCTAACGGATGAAGAGTTATACTCAAACTAAAACTTATTATAAATAGTAAAAATGAAATTAAACTAGGAATTCGACCGTCGATCTGATGGTATTTCGCAAATTCGGCATGTGTAACTTGGCATAGCTGGGTTGAGTGGCCAAACTAGCTCGTTCTACCCCAAAATCATATATGGCACGTCGAATAACTCATTCCGGTTTGCGAGATAGGTCCGTTTTAAGGTCCTAACGGTCCGAATCACTTTCACTTCTGATTGGGCCTTTTCTGATCCATCTTGGCCATGAAACTGTCTGCAACCCGCTCTACATCAGAGTTTTAACACGAAATCATGGGTTTAAGTACCCATTCTGGTGAAATCCCATTGTGGTGTGAGTGCATGGGTGCATGTGGGGTATGAGTGTGAGTTAAAAGAAGTGTTTCCAATGCTCATTGATTGTTTTTTTTTTTTTTTTTTTTTAATAGCAAGATGTGTGTGTGTATTCCAAAGGTATCATATTCCATTCATAATGTCCAAAAATAACAATGAAAGAAGTTTTGTATTGATCTTGTTAAGTTGTTTGTACATGTTTGTACACATATGGACGATGTAGGCATGCGTGCATGTGGGTGTTGACTTGTTCGCCTATTGCACACACACACACACACACACACACACACACACACACACATATATATATAATGATACTATACGGTTGACCTCATGCGAACTTCCCATGAAGTCGAGTTGTGTGGGATATGCTAAAAACCAGCCCTATATGGAATTCAAGTGGGCCATACCATCTAAAACCATGTGAAGACATGCTAAAACATATAAAATCACTTGGTGGGGCCCACTTAAGTTTTGGATGCAGCTGAAACTTAGTCTGACCCCTCATCCAAGTGGGAGACACATAATGGATGGGCTGGATTTGTAAACCACATCTCGGTGGGCTCAATAAATGATTACGAATGTTTTAATGGGAGGATAAACCCTCTCAACTGTTATATGTGGTGTGGCCCACCCAAGTGATCATGGATTGACTTAATTTTTAAGCCTGCGGCCCACCATGGAATGCTGCATCTGATTGATGGGGTAGATGTTTGACACACATCACGGTGGGGCCCACACAGCTTGACCCCCATGGAAAGTTCCGGTGTAGTCGACCTCATAGTACCATCCCCCTTGGTAGACTTATGTATTCTACGTCAAAGTAAAAAATTATTAATATAAGTCCTTGCTCATGCCTCAATGGTGGACTTACAAGAGTTTCAACAAGAGGTCATGGGGTTTAAGTACCCATTGTGGTGACATCCACTATGGCATGTGTGTGGGGGTGTGAGTGCTTGTCTAAAAAAAAGTAAAAAATTGCTAGTATGCCAAAGAACTGTTTAGATGCTAAATTTTTAACATGCTTTTCAATGGCTTTTTTGGCCGATTTACAATTTATTCTCAAGAGAAATTTCTTATTTAAAAATACACTTTAAAGTTTGAGTACGCTTTGAAATTTGAGAGTGCAAGATAAAATTTCTTTTTTGATGCCTGAATAATTTTTTGGTGTCAATAGTTTCATGTTCTTGGAATGAAATCAACTTTTTTGCTTTTTTCGTTTTCTAATGCTTTCCTTTAGAGAAGGACACCTCCATATCCTTTTATAAAAGTGTCAGTTTAGATAATTTTGAAATAATTGGGATGAGCAATATTGAGGCAATGAAGAAGTTTTACCTTTTGTTTGAACTTTGTTACCACTTTACTGTTATATTGTCCAATTGAGTAGAGATTTTTCAATCTTTCTCTAAGGATTTTTTGTTTTATACTTATATATGTGTGTACATGTATGTATACAGGAGAAATGCTCTCTTAAGAACCAATTCTCCTAGAAACTTTATAAAAACTTTTGACACATGATGAGGGCACAAAATTTGGATAGTCCAGGTGAAACCCTTAAGGCTATATTTTTGGTCCAATTCAAAAATCTAGCAAGTCATAGTAAAGTGAAAGGCAAACCAAGGGCCTGAGGGTTTCTACTTTGCTATGGCCCACCAGCTGAGTGGACTATAGCTTGTGGTCCAACCAATGACCTCCTCTCTCTCACACATTTGAAGGTTTTATATATGTTGGTGCACGTGTTGAACTAAATCATGGTGTTTGTATGCCATCCAACCTATACATCATGATACTTGCAATGAAAATGGGAAACCCCAAAAATCAGATCGATCCAACCATTAGATAAGACCCATATAAATGCAGAAGGTTTTTTGGTGGTTCATTGTTTTCTATCGTCTTTGCCCACCTGATGGTTGGATCAACCTAATTTTTGGGTCATCTCCTTTTCATGGTAGGAGTATCTTACTACCGGACGAGTGGGATGGTATAAAAACACCACGATTGAGTCCCACATCCTAACTAGCTGGACGTACAACTAGTTGCATTTGAGTGTACGGGCACATGCGTCCAGCTAGTTGTGCGTGAGGCCTACCATGGTATTTGTATAACATTCAACCCATGCAGCAAGATAATCCTACGATAAAAATGAGATGCCCCAAAAATCAGGTTGATCCCACTATATAAACATGATACTCATGTTTGCATACCGTGTGTTACCTAGTTAGTAAATTAAGGTACCTACATGGAATATGCAGCAAGAATATCACTATGGCTATGTCACTGCTGGATGCACTCCAACATGTATGTATTCTTCTAAGCCTATATGACTAGCACCAAACAAAATTTACATAATTAAAATTCATGAATTCTGGAATTACAATTAGAGTGGTAGAAATAACCATTAGAATATAACTAGGAAAAAAAAAAAAAAAACTGCAGTTTTGAATCAAGTCGACTGGCTGATTAGGCGGCTGGCTCGTTTCAAGTTGGCCGAGCTGTCAAGCAGACTCGAAGAATCTTGTCTCGTCGAGTTGAGTTGACTCAACTGAGTTTTGAATCAAGTTGGTGAGCTTTAGAACTATGGGTTCGACACCACAAGTCACCCATACAAATTCACTCCCAAATTGGGTGAGTCCCCACTCGACTCAAGACCACATTGAGTCGGTCTGAGTCAGCTAACCGTTTAGCACGGCCTCAACGCATCCATAACATCCATTACAAGAAAGAAAATTGAGAATATTTTAGTTCCAGTTCATATAACTTGTTAAAAAATAACATTTGGTTCATTGCATCAAAACTTATAACCATAATCAAAATTCAAAATTCAAGAAAAACGAAAGAGTTACTAAAACCCTACTAGAACTAACACAGTTCATGTCATCTGGACCTCACCGCCCCCGGTTTTTGGCGCCGTCGTTGCAAAGTCATCGGCGTCATAGACTGAAATATTGTGCTTTGATTCCAACTTCTCCCCATCGCCCCACAATGCATATGCCTCCTCACCATGGATGGCATCATCCCCAGCTAGCATGTCCTCTTCAGACAGTCGAAGCGGCACCACGAGCTTTATGAGCAAGCATATCACGCTAGTAGTAAAGATATTGAGACAGATTATAAAGAGAATTCCCCCCAACTGAATGGCTATTTGACGGATGCCAGCAATGGGGCGGCCCATTTGAAACCCATAAAATAGTCCTATGTATTTATCGTCGGTGCCGAAGAAGAGGCGGTTGAGCTTGGGCTCAGCGAAGAGGCCTGTGAGGATTCCACCGAGACTACCGGCAACGGCGTGCGTGTGGAAGACGGCCATTGTGTCGTCCACTTTCTTTAGTAGTCCTACCTTCTTGTGGACTACCATCATTGTGTACCATGGAATGCTTCCTGAGAGTATCCCCATGATGATTGCAGCCCAACTTTGAACCACTCCTGTTTTCACATCAGTAATGGAAGTTGGTATAAGAAATCCGTCTCAGTGGGTCCCCTTCTATTTTGGACAACCAATCACTTGAACATGGAAGTATTTTTGGTGGACTACATTTGTATGTGAGTGGTGCTCATACAAGCTTTTAGAGGTGATAGTCTGCTTAGGATTTAAATTGGGTATTGCTTGTGGTTGTATTTGAGCTTGGCATATGCATAATGTGGATTTGATTGGATGGCAAGCTGTATTTAGATATAGGGCATATATAAAGTATGATCAAAAGGTGATTGGTTAGTTATGTGTTTGAATGAGTTTTATTTCCAACAATAGCTTATTATCCAGTTAAATTCTATCATCATGCTGATAGCAGCCAATTCATATCCTTCTACTTGGGAAACATTTTAGGTGAGTAACATGATAAAGCTTTAAGATGTTGAGATATGATTAAGCCACATGATGCTGTCAAAGATGGGCTAGACAAAGCATATGTTTGAAAGTGAAACGCTTCAAAGCAGGCCACTCCTCAAGGGCCTCAGATAATCCACTCCCAGCTGATTATAGCCAAATCGAAGGTCTTTCTTGGTGGATCGGGTTAAGACGCAGAATACAATTAGATGGTCGCCCACAACAACCTGATGTGGTGTGGTGATGTATTGGGCACTGTGGAGACCATTATAATGTGTGTTTTATATCCATGCTGTCTATTCATCCTGCTGGTTTATTTTAAGGTAAGAACTCTTCAATGAAGCAGATCCAAAACTTAAGAGGACCACATCAGGGGAAATAGTGGGCACGCACCGTTCAAACCTTTGCAAGGCCCATCTTAATGTTTATTTGTCATCCAACATGTTGATAACATGGCATGGAGTTATATAAAAATACAAATATCAACTTAATCCAAAACTTTTTTGGTACTAAGGAATCTTTTAATGATGGGCATTCAATAACAACTGTTTCCTTGTGAGGTGATCCACTCACTTTCAGATTTATTTTTTATATTTTTTAGCTTCATATCCTAAGATGAACCGGCAAAACGGTCTATCAGAGTAGATATAAGGCAAATATATCACGCTGGGTCCCACAGTGCCAACAGCTGGGGTGGTGTGGGCGACGCCACCTCGTCACGACGTTGACCAAATGGCTTTGGAAGGACGCGGTTTGGCTAATCACGCTGCCACCGGCCAGGTGGCTAGTGGTCGGTGCTGTGTGGGCCCCACTATAATGTATATGTTTTATTCACGCGTTACATCCATTTCTAAATATTAATTTAGTAATCTCATAAATGAGACAGATTTAAATTTCACGTGGACCATACCATGGAAACAGTAGTGATTGAATATATACCATTAAAAACCTCCTAAACCCACTGTAATGTCTATTTGACATCTAACCTGTTGATTAGGTCATTCAGACCTCGATGAAGGGAAGAAACAAATATCAGCTTCATCCCAAACTTTCGTGGGCCTGATAAGTTTTTAATGGTGGGCGTTTAATCAACAGTGTGTGGTCCAGTTGAGATTTGGGTCTATCTATTTTTTGTCACAACAATCATTAAATGGTCTGAAAAAATGGATGGATGGCATGGATGAAACACATACATAACTGTGAGGCCCACTTAGCAACGACCACTAGGCATTGGCTTGTGGCGGAGTCACTAGCCAATCCGTTTCCGATTTGGAAAGCATCCGGTGCCAAACGCTTATGTGTAAGTTAGTTATCCAGCGGTTCGTATGTATACATGTGGCATATTTGGATGAGATCTCGGCCGTTCATCCTTTGGATCATACAATAGATGACCGATTCCCAAAAATCACAACCGTAGAATGATTCTAGCTGCTGTTTGGAGGGAATCATTTCCTTTATGCGGATCCCGGATCAGCTGGGTGGATAGCTGACTCTGGGCCCACCGTGGTGTATGTGTCTTACATCCACGCTGTTCATTAGTTTTGAAAGATCATTTTAGAGTATGATTCTAAAAATTAAGCAGATTCAAATCTAAAGTGAACCACACAGGGAGAAAATGGTAATTAACCATTAGAAACTTTTTGTAGGGGACAAAAAGTTTTGGATCAAGTTAGATATTTGTGTGGTACCATCATCAAGGTCTTTGTGACCTTATCAACCGGTTGGATGAAAATAGACAATCCGGTTTCCCAAGAAATTTTTAATGGTGGATATTCATAAACACTGTTTCATGTGGTGTGGTCCACCTCAGATTTGAATATTCTTTGTTTTTGGCAACATGACCTAAAACGATCCTTCAAAACAGATGAACGGAGTAGATGTAAGGCATATATATCTTGGTGATTCAACCAAGGCCGCGCCAGTAAAAGTTCGTCCACCTGGAATTGGCCTGATTTTTCGGATATGGGCCATACTTATCCGGTCCGTCCAATGGACGGTCTCGACCCATGCATGTGTGGTACATGCAAGTAGATGGAATGCTAGATAACCAAATTTTATTGTCATGCACGTGTAGGAGGGTATTTTGGTAAATTACCGGCGGCGGGGGTAATGCATACCAAGCCGGTTATCATGCCCTGTACGGCGCCAATGACGGAAGGCTTTCCGAAGAAGAGGATGTCGAGAAGGAGCCAAACCAGCAGGCTGGTTGCCGCGCACACGTGTGTGTTAAGGACGGCCAGAGATGCATCGATGCTAGCGACGTAAGGATCTCCACCGTTGAATCCACTCCAACCCATCCAAAGCAGGCCGGCGCCTGCCAACATCAGAAGGATGTTGTTTGGCGGGAACCTCTCCCTATCTTTGCTCGCCCTGGGGCCCACCTATTACAACACACGTCATGCCATAATTAGAAAGTTCTAACCGTTGGATGGACATCTATTACGATCAGCACTCTTAGAAGTTATTAATGTGAACCGCGCTATCGTACCTCGCGCTAGGTTACTTTCTCTAACCGAGAGCCACGTGGCTGGACTTTTATAAGATCTACCCCGTCCATCATCTACTCTGCATGTTTTTCAACATGAAACTCAGAAATCATAGTGATCCATCAGTTAGATGGGCCACACAATAGGAAACAGTTGCAATGAAACACCCACATTTAGTTTCTCTGTTGGCCCACCGTGGTCTTTATGTGCCATCCAATCCATTCATCTAACGTCCGTACCACAGAATTTCCTCAAAAAAAAACAAAATCACAGCACTCCAAAACTCAGGTGGGCCATACCGTGCGAACTTTTAGGTTCCAGCCACAATTTTATGGAGTGGGCACCCTGAATGTGGAATCAGCCAAATTTTTGGGATAAAGGTCAGACAAGCGGTGATGTACCTGATGGATGGGATGGATCGAGTGTTTATATGGGAGACCTTTCCATATCGTGTGTCAGACATCTGAACCGTTCATTGGTTGAGTTACCTACAGTTGGCAGCATGTTCCCAAAAATAATCGTGTCCTAAACTTAGGTATACCACACCATCCCGAAACATATTAATTTCCTCCTGAAACATCTAAAATCACTTGTGCTTGTTTGTTTCTTCAATGGAAATGTAAATGGTTGTGTCATGTGTACACGAACCGAGCTAGCTTGGTTAGCTTGCTCTGACTCGACTGGAAAAAGTTCGATTCGAAGCTGAGTTTGATCCGAGTCGAGCTGATTTTTTTGAGCTCGAAAATGAGTTCGAGCTAGCCCCAACTCAACTCGACTCGACTCAGATCGAACCCAGCTCGAATCAAACTCGAATCGAACCAGTTCGATGACTTGATTACTTTGATATTGATGTTGTACACTAAGTGCTTGATTAAATGACTCAACAAAGTGGGACTTGGTGGCAAGGAAGGTATGTATATGAAACAAATACCCTTTTTTTTTCTTGATTTTTATGTTATTTAGAAGGTGTTTGATAAAATATCTGTAAAACCATTGCTGCTGTCTTAAATATAGTGAGATTTTGAAAGTGCAATCCAGGTGTTTGTGAAAATGCTGCACAAGCGAACTCGGCTTGATCTGGCCCATGCTGCTAACCAAACCGAGCCGAGCTAACCAATCAGGCTCAAGGACCGAGCCAAGCCAAGTTTGAGTTGAGGTCAGCTAGTGGATGAGGCAAGTTGAGTTGAGGCCAGCTCAACTCAGTTTGACTCAATGTACACCCCTAAGTGTCAGTAAGCAATGACTAAATTTCACCTGATAGACAAGGAAATTACCTTATTAATTATCCTTCAAGTAATCAAACAAAAATTTTGTCCGATTAAATATTTAGGCCCATGATGTTGTGTGTCTAATCCACACAATCCATCTTTTTATTAACTCATGTTAACGCATGAGATATATCCAGAGCTCAAATGGGCCACACGACAGGAAACAAGGGGAACAATGACGGTTAAAAGCTGAAAGGTGAATCATGGCTTGCAAGGATGTGCATCTGTCATCTAAATAGGGTCACACAAAATAAATACAAATATCAGCCTGATTCAAAACTTTTATGGCCTAATTTTTTAGCTCATGCAATAAAATGAGCATATACTCAATTCTCATTTTTAATGTGGTGTGGTCCATTTGCGTTTTGTGGATTTGCCTAATTTTTCAGTTCACGCAATAAAATGAGCTAACCGTGGCCCCCATAGATAGTAGACCTATTGCATTTTAACTTCTCAATTTTAGCTCAACATTCCAAACAGCCATAACTGTCAAACACGTAGCTCAACTAATTGTCTAGCTGGGCTGGGTTGACTGGACGACGCAAACGGAGGTTCATAAATCTATTTTATAAGTTAGTTGAAATTTTGGAATATTAATAAATGCTTAAAGTGATTGCATATTCTTAAAAGATAAATAATTGTCAAAAGTAACAAATCATAGCTAATTCTATAATAATTAGAAAAAATTTCCTCATTTCCAAAAGACTGTGGTCCAACTAAGTAATTAACTTGGTTTCAATCAACTCAGTAGAGTTAATTCGGCACGGTAACCTATCAGAGTTGAGTTGACCCTGTTGAGTTCGAAGTTGAGTCACTGAGCTTTAGAACTATGGTCCGAGCGACCATTACTAAATTTTAGAACTACCGTCCGAATGACCAGATAGTTCATACTGTGGATCCCACCTTGGAGTGGCTGCAAATTGAAATTGCCCGATCATCCAATGTGGATGGCTTATATATGTTTCCAAGGAAGTGATTGGTGGCTTATATATGTTTCCAATGTGGATGGCTTATATATGTTTTGTTAATGACCCATTTGAGCTATGGCCCACCAGATGAACAGGCACGTTAATGGGCCCAGTAATACGAGGACATCTACAAGATGTGTCCTATTCTAAAGAGGACAGACAGATATTAATAGTTCACTCCTAAGGAAATAGAAAGAAAACTAACCACAGCAAACTGGCCTGTTATTGGGCTCGCTTGACTATGACCTTGGTCTTAGCCGGCTAGGGTCGTTCGGGTCTATTCTTGGAATGGTTGTCTGCGATTGATTGTTATACACCAAAAATCAATGAATCTCACCCAGGCTACCCTCAGTCAGATGAACTGCGTCGATGTCTGACTTTCAAGCTTTAAAAGAAAAGAAAAAAAAAAAAAGGCTGGGTTAGCGACCCAGGCCGTGTTCTTCATCATCCTGGCCCACCCCTGATGTGGTCCATTGACAACCCTATTCTTACACATCGAACTTTTTCAAACGTTAGACCAAAAGAGCAAAACACCCTCATTCCTATTATTCATGCTCTCTTTCTCTCTCCACTCCATTGACATGTTAGTGAAAACCTGTGTGATCTTAACCCGTTAAAACGATGAAATTACGATATAAAATCTGAATGATCGAATGCAATATCCTTACCCAAAAAGCTGCGGTGAAGCCGGAAACACCCGACGAGAGGTGAATTACGTAGCCTCCCGAGTAATCGATGACGCCGGCCTTAAACAAGAATCCATTCGGGCACCATAGGCTAAAAGCTCCAATGGTATAAGAGAACGTGAGCCACAGCGGCACGAACAACATCCACGCATTGAAATTCATTCGCCCAAGAAGTGCACCAGCAATCAGAATCAGTGTAATTGCTGCAAACACAAATTGGAAGAAGACCATCGTGGCGGTCGGGAACAAGCCCGCAAATGCTCTATCCAAAAGGTACCCTTGATCTAAGGCCGCGCCGGGCCGTCCCCAGAAGAAGAGAAACCTTTTACCGAACGACATTTGGTATCCCCAGCCAACCCAACACACTAGCACGGCCGCAAAGGCGTAAAGGGCCATGAATGCAGAATTCACAGCCCATTTCTTCTTTACGATGCTACCGTAGAGTATGACGAGCCCAGGCACGCTTTGTAGGCCCACCAAGGTTGCAGCCGTGAGTTGCCAGGCATTGTCACCTTTGTTCATCCATTCGGGACTTGCCTCATTGGGGGCCAGGTTCGAAGGAAGCGCCATTCTTGGAGAAGGATCAGATACTTAACATACAAAGGAGAGAGGAAGAAGATGAGAGGTTGTACACTGTCAATCTTCTTATGTATTTTATGTGCCTTCTCTCTATTTTTTGGTTGTATTTTGTGGCTTTGTTTGGAGAGAGATAAGGTTTGAATTGAAGGGTTGGAGTGATTATATAGGAGAAAGAGAATGGAGGTTTTGATGTTATTTGCATGAATCTGGTCATTTGTGTTTGTTTTGAGTGTTGGTGAGTCGGCTATTTTATGGTGTTTGACAAAGTCACTATTGTATTTTGAATAATATGGGCGTGGGATTTTATTTAGTGGGATAGTATTAATTTCGGTTAATCACCAAGGTTTGTGTTGCCCATGGATGATATGGGCGTATCAGCCGACGTAGGCCCGGAACATAGCAATAGGTACTTGTGGTGAATGATCCGATACGCTAAAACCGATCCCTAACGCAACTCGGTGGCTCAAGCAACCAACGTGCAAAATCATACGGTGCAGTGACAACATCTTAGGTGGGCCAAATGAATCGAGACATCGAGTCGGGGCCGCGGTTTGACGGATCTAACTTCCAGTTGATAATTTCACAAGCCATGTGTGGTTGGAGTCAAGACCCGGTTCAATTGGACTATGTTCTTTGTTGCACCAAGCTCAGGTAACTATTATAACTTGGGCTAGGTTTGGATGTGTAGTTGAATTGAATAGCGAACAAGCAGTTTAACAGAGTCTCTATTTCAAGGCCAACTTGTGAGTGCATAATTGCAATTTGGAACTAATCTTTATTTCCACTTCATTGTACCATGATTGCAATTCAAGAGAATAGTGCATCCAAACACGACTTCAAGAATGTTATTTTGATGAGTCTAGATCATCTGAGCAGTGGCTTGGAAACAAACTTGATGGTCCACATAGATTATGCTACAAACCATCAAGTTCCTATTTCAGGGCCTTCATCACATGAGGTCCGCCATTGATATCTCAAACTTCTTGAGCTGGGGAATTTTATTTTATTTTTTAAATTACGAAATTCATGATTTATACCTTTTTGTTAATTGGGTTGAGTGAATTTAGAAATTAAGCTAACCAAAATATTAATTACAAAGTTCATAAATGTGGCCAATTTGTAAATTTGGTGTCCATCCAAACACTCCCAAAAGATCCTTGTCTTTTTTGAGATTTGGCGGAATACACAACGGTCGAACAGCTACAGCACTGTGCTCCCACGAAGATTCCTAGAGCTTCTTTGTACATACTCGGTTGATAGGACCAATGGCTCCCATGGCTGTGGCACCGTATATTTTTTACTAATCTAATCTTTCTATATTGTCTTAATCAATATACTCTAGGGAACCCAAAACTTAGATTATTTTATTTTCTCGTGAGTGGTACGTGTCATGAGTGACACGTACCTATTATGGTAGTTTTTAAAAATCTTCCATATTGTCCTTTCCTTACGGGCTGTTGGGTATGATAAGTGGGGCTCATGGTTGAGCAATCTAGGCCACTGGTTAGTCGCGCGTCCACCTTGAAAAACTTTTACATCGAGGACAACGTAGATTTTTCAGTTGGGAATGGGGGATTATGTGAACTAATCAATGTTTTCTTAATTTTGAGCAAAATTTTTAAAAATTTTCAATGTTTCAAGTTGAAATCTGTTTGAGAAGCTATGAATTGTGTACTTAAGAATGTGTTAGGTATGATAAAAATAGAGATTGAATTTTGGATTGTTGAGTTTGATCAACTAAGAAATCTATCACCTAAGTTCTTGCTCTCAATTGATTAAGAGATAGTTTGAATATCATGTTAATCTAAATCACAAGACACATTCAATTTGTCTTCTGTAAGACATGATAGAAGTTTTGATTATTAGTATGTAAATTTTTGATAGATGGTGAGAATTGAGTCTAGAGAATTTTATCTACCTTAAAAGAAGAAAAGAACTAGTTTTTAAAAAATTTTAATTTAATTTAAAATTTTATTTTTTTTTAAAGATCGATAAAGAGGTCATGAAAAAGAATAAAAAGAATGAAAAATATGGAAAAAATGCAAAAATAAAAAGAATGAATAAAATTGATCGTCGATATAAAATCAAAGAGTGGAAAAAGAAGGAAAAATGAGATATGTTCGAAATCAGTACATGAGTTTCAAACTGCTCTTGAAGTGATGAGTATGGCTAACATGATGAACTAATAATATTCGTACAGGAAGTAAGTTGATTTTCACTGAGTACATTGAAAAACTTGATATGTAAATTATGCTCGATTTAATAGACAAAGAATTTACTTAATTGGTTGCTTGTGTTGTTCGGCTCTAAGTTTTCAAAATCCCATTTTCGTATCTTAGTTATACCCATTCATCCTTAAGTGTACAAAAGATTGTTTTCCTAAAGAGGTTTTGAACATTAAGCATCGAGATTTATTTCACGCATACTTTACTCGGGACTAGCAAAATGCTGGTTGGGGATTGTGTTGAGGGTCAAATATTGCATATTATCCCCAATTTATATCTTGGTTTTATGAACATGATAATGCTTAATGTTCTATTTTACTCATGTTTGTATTGCAACGTGAATTTAAGAGCTTTGATTGAAAAGTGTGCTAAAAGCATGGATTTGATGCTCAAGAATCACCAAGGCAATGGATGGATCTTAGGAAACCAAACTTGAAAAATTCACATGCAAAATATCTATGAAAACCAAGTGAGGAATGAAGAGAATCAAAGATTTGAAGTGAAGAAAAGGAATCCTAAAATCGTCCTAAAAAGCATATTCTGAAACTCTGGGTCATTCTATGAAATTGCGTAGAGTGAAGTCTATTTTAGCAAACTGCGTAAATTTAAGGCGGTTTCTAGAGTTTTCCAACTAGGTGCGAAAGTCGGAGTTCCACAACTATAAATAGGACTCCCTAGGATGCTCCAATGGATATTCTAGGGTTTGGAAGAGCAAAGCACAAGGGTGGAGAGCCGTCGCCAAGCGTTTTTCTTCCTTTCTTAGTTTTTCATTCTTTCTTCTAGGGTTTTAATTCCAATCATGTTTACGGTTGGCTAAACCTCTTAGCTAGGATTAAGAGGTGAAGCTTGTAACGTGATGGGATGTTTTTATTGATTTGATTCATGTTTATGTTGAACTTTCTTTGATTTTAGTTTGATATTTGAGGAATACTTTCAGTTCTTAATGATTTATTGTGACTTAAATTATAATATATCTGCAATAGCTTTGAGTATCTTCTTTTCTTGTTTTGAAATTTTGAGATTATGAGATTGGTAAATCCTGTTGTTTTCCATCGTCTCATGGGTATGGTTTGGTGATGGAATCCCTACTAATTATCATAATTCTCCTCTTTTGAAAATTAGGTCAAAGGAAGTTCAAATTTGATCTTAATTGCTATATCTTCAAATTAGATAGGATAGAACTCCAATTCCAATTGTGTTACTTGAATCAAGTAAGGAATCACCCTGATTGTTTCAAGTGGATCCTTGAAAACCCCAGTTCCCACCTTTGAATTCTTAAGTTTCTAATTACACACTTCACAATTACTCTCTTTAATTCCAGATTTAGATTCATATCTTTTTCTAGTTCTACTTTTAGTTGCTTTCAGAATACACACGAGATTAGTCCCTTTGGATTCGTCGCGGTTCCAATGTCGCGACTCGCGCACCGATCCAATACCCAAGCTAGAAGATGTGGGCCCACGTTCATTTCGAGGAAAACGCCACGCGTTACGAATTTTGAGAGAATCTCTACGACCTATCCCATCAATCAATCAATCAATCAATCCCATCAATCAAGTACACATCACATCTCAAGTCAAGTACAAGCAACCCGTACCCTACCCTTGCCTCTCTCTTATACAAGCTACCTCAAAGTCAACCCTTACATCACTTCATCCATCACTCCACCCATCACCCATCACTCCATCTCATATTAATCTATCACCTCTCTTTCTCTCTCATTTTCTAAGCAACCTCCTAACTCCCATGAGAGCTTCCAACATCCAAGCTCTCTCCCATGTGTGGCCCACTTTCCTACCCTCTCATCTCTCATCTCAACCTTCCAATCTCCATCAACCTCCATTAAAATTAAAGGCAAAGAGTATAGGAGTCCAAGGAGCTAAGGAAGAAGGCCGATAGGTGGGTGATCCACCGTTAAATTTTGATTTTTAAGGGCCCACTTGTTGTGGAACTCACTTGATGTATGGATTGTACAAGCGAGGGCCCAATAGTGGCAGAGTCCCTCCCCTTCTCGTTTTTCTCTTTCTCTCTCTCTCTCTCTCTCTCTCTCTCTTTTCCTATTGCGACCCATCATTATGAATGGATTAGATCCGTACTGTCCGGCCATGTGGACGATGGAAATCCCACCGTAATGTATCATCCATACCATCTAGTGGGCGGGCCTGGATGCAGGGAAGGCACTAATATCAGCCCTATTCACTATGTCTGGACAGAGGGAAAACACCAATATAATCCAAAGCTGGGGTGGGCCACACGTGTGGACCCACCCCGATGCTGTGCTAGATTTGCACCGTCCAGATATCGTCTTTGATGCATGTGCTTTAAGTGCGTACATCCATCCAGAGGGTGGTCTGGCCATTAGTCCCTTTCAAATATATATATATATATATATATATATATATATATTTAAATATATATATATATATATATATATATATTTGAAAGGGACTATATATATATATATAATACATTATTTTAATGATAACATAATATATTATATTATATAAATATATAACATATGTATATATGGTGGGCCCCACGTGGGACCCACCCTGTTGGAAAGGATTGGTGGTGTGCGCGTCTCACACCAGCAGCATATTGCTACATTATGTCTCAGCACGTGTGGGTCCACATGAGATGTGTTTCATCTCAACTGTACATCTGTGCCCCCCCAGTGCCCCCCCTTATGATATACATGCTTTGATCCCACCGTCCAGATGGGCTGGACGGTGGGCCTACTCACTTGATGTATGGGTTTTATACACACACCGTCCATCCATTCATCTGGCGAGCTCATATTTGAGCCACGTGCGTGGAGCTCACCCCGATGCATGTTCGCACCCACGCCGTCCATCTACCTGGTGGGACCCACCGTCGCTAGACAGTCAGCGGTCTCAAGTGGGGTTCACACATGTGGACCACACGTGATGTATGGGTCTTATCCACACCGTCCGTAGGCTGGGACGGTGGGCCCCTATGATGCATGCATTCTATATCCAAACCGTCCATCTATTTGGCGATTTTATCCCAAGGGCTGAGACCAAAAATAAAGCAAATCCAATATCAAGAGGACCACACTGCAGAAAACAGTGGAATGAAAGCCCACCATTGAAACCCCTTTGGGTACAGAAGTTTTGAGGCAATATAATATTTGTTTTCCCTCTATATCCAGATCTTTGTGACCTTATGAACAGTATGGATGGGAATTAGATGCTATGGTGGGCCCTCTAAATTTTTAACCACGGAAATCATTATCACCACTGTTAGATGTGGTATGGTCCAGTTGGTCTTTTGATATGATTCATTTTTTATGATACTCTATATTGATCTCTAAAAGTAGATGAATTGTGTTGTACTTGGCCCATTCGATTCGGCCCATTTGACTCGGCCTATTCGACTCGGCCTGTTTGACTCGGCCCATTCGACTCGGCCCATTCGATCGGCCCATTTGAATCGGCTCATTCGATTCGGCCCATTTAAATCAGCCCATTTGACTCGGTCCATTGATTCAGCCCATTTGACTCAGCCCATTGATTTGGCCCAATTGAATCGGCCCATTTGACTCGGCCCGATGTTATATATATATAGGCCCATGAATGAGGCCCAATGTGATGCGTATATGCCCTATAAGCGAGGCCCATGATGATGTATATTAGGCCCTTATATGAGGCCGTGGGCCCATTATACGATTGACCCTGTGAACGTCATTTCTTGGGAGCAATGTTGGTTAAAGGTCTACATTGATGGGCAATGATGGTTGGATGTCCACATTGTGACCTTCCCTTAGGCCTTGTTAGGCCCATTCTCATCATTTTCTAGTGGGTTAACCTAAACGCTTGGGCTGCATTGATCCATCATCGGCCGTCCATCTATGAACCCCGCCTTGCACAAGGTTAATTATCGATGTCGATTATCGATGCCGATAGTCGATCCCGGCTACCGTTGCCGATTATGAGTTTGTGACAGCATAGCATTATGATACATGCTCATACACATCATATGTATGCTTGATATGAGGAGTGACTGATCATGGCATATGCCTTCGGGCATATTATTTATGGGCCCCCTGATGGGCAGAGTTACCCTTCATGAGTGCGCAGTACGCGCAGGATTATTGCATGACTGATAGTGTGATTCATGCACTTCGCATTTGTATGACATGATTACTATACACCCTAGCGACATCAAGGCTATGACCTCCATAGGCACATCGTAGATGACAGGATCGGACACCGAAAATATTGTTACTAGCATCAGGGTGCCATAGATGTCCCTGGGTGAAAATTCCTAAACCCGATGGTACCAAATGATGACTCCAATGCCAAGACCGAGTGGATACATGAGCGCACGAGGGCCTAATACCAGGATACCGCGTCTCTCACTATGTCGTGGTCAGTTGGAAAGGGGTGTGGCCTTACTCGCCCGAGGGTAGGGGCATTGCTAGGCTGAGTTTGACCAGCTCGTGAATAAGTCCGCTATCGACGTGCCAGATAGGTATTGGCAGACTATTGGCCAGGCAGATAGTGAGGTTTCTTACACTCACTTGGACTACGCGCCTGAGAAAGGGGCAGTGTCATTTAGAGTGTACTAAACCCCGGTGATTATCCAGAATGAAAACTGTATTGATATTTGATGAGCTGTATTAATATGTGGATTTGGATGAGGATTGACATGCTTGAGTTACATCTCGCATCACATTGTCTTGATATGGCTGATAACATTCATATTTTTGCACCGTATAGCCTTGGTACGGCTGATTGCATTCATGTACTCATTAGCATGATTCCACATTTATCTGACATTGCATTTTGAGCACGCTCGTATTGCGCAAACACTTACACCACCCTCTAAGCTTTCTATAAGCTTATACACGATTGATGCGTGCAGGTGACGCCAGGTCGCAGTTGTAGCTTCGCCACAGTAGGAACGTGTAGTCGAGCTTCAAGAGTTTCCGTTATTATCATTATCTTGTATTTCTCTTCATACACATTATACCTTAAAGTTTTTTATCATAGTGGATTTTTGTGATGGTGTTCTTGTGGTTATTGTTGGTGGGTTATGCTTATGGTTATGCTCGTTATGAATCAAAATCATGTTATCATTAGTATTCTCAAAATCAGCTTCTTGATCGCGTTTCTCATTGATAATATGATTATGTAGGATACAACATGCAGCGACTATATTGACTTGTGTATTTAAAGGGTAACCTAAAACAATCTTCGATATGGGAAATCGTGCCTTCAATACTCCAAAAGTGCCTTCTATAGCATTCCGCAATAAGGAATGATAAAGATTAAACAACTCTTCCTTTATTCTAGGTTGACAACCATGCCTAAATTCTTTTAGATGATACCGAACGCCATGGAATAGTGTTAAAAAACTAGACGCATTCGCAAAACCAGCATTTAATAAGTAATATTTTCCTATAAAAATACAGCTTGAAAGTCATTTAAATTTAATTTACTTATTAATAAATAAATATATATCTATACGTCTACTTAGATTAGTACCTATCGAAACAATCAATTTGTATTGTCGATTAAGAGCGTTTGCTAGTATTCACGAATCTGATGTCGATACCTCCCACCTCGCTAGTACATATTGAAATGTTAAATCAAAAGAGTAGCTTGCAAACACATTTTTTGAAATAAATCCCTTTTAATTACACCACTTGGCTTGCTCATTTATACTGATCATCGCTAGAATATGTGAGTAGTTTATGGCTCCAACATAATCTTTAAAGTATGGGAAAAACCTCGTACTATTCATTATTTCGGGCGGTACACCAATTTTGAGTGGTATTTTAATATCGCGTTGTAGAAGTAAAATTACATTAAACATTCTGTTAAAGTGACAACTAATTGTTTCTCCGGAATAGTTAAAATGATGCTGCATAACACGGTTCTTAATATTATGGGTAATTATATGAAGAAAAATTACTAACTCTTCTTCTAGTGATATGTCAAATGTGCCTCGTAGGTTACTCTTTTCTTATATCATGTTGCGAAGGTGAAAGAAAGTATCTTTGTGCATGAGAATGTAGTTGAAGCACGTTGGCCTCGATCCATTAATAATCGCATTCGCAGCCTGTGCACCTATCAAATTTCACTTATGCTGTTATGATTCTTCTAACATGTTATTTTTATCAAGCCAAATAATCATCAATACACAAGTTGTAGTCATCGTAGACATTTTGCAAATAAATCTAAAAATCAAGGAATTATTAAATTAATAAATATAAAAACCAAATAAAATAGCACAATTTCAACAAGTAATAAAAAGTACTGGACCTAATTGAGTAATAGCACAATTTCTGATAGGTGCAATTATTGACGGTCCACATAGATCATTGGATCCCAAGGCAGCGTATGTAAAATGCATTGGATCTAGTTGACGGTCCACATAGATAATATGGATGGATAATTCCCATACATTTATAAGCTGATTCGTTCCCATACAATTATTGTGTATGCTCATCATGACCTTTCATAAAAGCTTATTCACCAAGTTTCCATATTATCTCGGTGGGCCATATTTCATGGTATTTATTAACAATCACATGGCCTATGTTGTTTATCACATGTTTCACTAATTTTTTCCGGAGCCAGGAAGCTCCTATCTTTAAATTGAAAAAATAAAACATAATGAAAATGACAAAGGCCATGTTATAGGGTGGATGAGATGTTTATATACAATAGGAATGTTGTTGAGACTCAAATAGTGCATAATTTCCCTCATTTATATCTTAGTTTTATGAACATGAACCAGCTTAATGTTCTATTTTACTCATGTTTGTGTTGCAAGGTGAATTTAAGAGCTTGGATTGAAAAAGGATGCTAAAAGCATGGATTTGATGTTCAAGAATCACCAAGGCAATGGATGAATCTTAGGAGACCAAGATCGAAGAATTCATATGCCAAAGATCTAAAAAAATTAAGTAAAGAATCCTGAATCGTCCTGACAAAGCGTATTCTGAAACTCTGAAGTCTATTTTGGAAAACTACGCAGATTGAAGTCTATTTTAGAAAACTGTGTAAATTTGAGGCGGTTTCTATAGTTTTCCAACTTGGTGCGAAAGTTGAAGTTCTCCACTTATAAATAGGGCTTCCCAAGGCATTCCTAAGCATCATTCAAGGCATCCCAAAGTAAGATATAGGGTTTTTAGAGAGTTTTATAGTTTTAATTTGTTATTCTTTACAAGCTTTTAGATATTTATTCTTTCTTGTTGCTTTCTTTCTCTATTCTAGTAATATTTTTCTAAGTTTCCTCTAGCTCAAGCTAGAAGAGAAGCACATTGGTTTAATATTTTCATAATTATGATGATTAATTATTTTAATGATGAGAAGAATGGTTTATGCATGTTATCTATTGTTTAGATTTAGTTTTTTATCCTAATATGATATTCATATGTTTCCATTATATGAGATCCACATTGATGGATAGGGTTACCCTGAATCAATTAGATTTCCTAGATAGGAAAGGTTCTCAACCTTCTACATTTCTTTGATATTCATTATCTTATAGATATGAATTCTTAAAATCATTGTCGCTTGAAAATATATACCAATGGTGCAAATTCATAATTTTCTAATTTTTTATATAATTTATTTAAAATGTTTAAATTGTTTTATTTTCTGATTACGCCGACAATAGTACTCGGATCCTAATTGTGTTATCCAAGTCATCATGATTATGGAACAATAACCTATGTGTGGAACTTTAAAGCTTAGGTGTTGTTTTAATTCAGTTGAATTATATCCATTCAAAACTCCCAAAATCAAATCATCAATTTAGTTTTTATTATTTAGTTTGTTTTGCATTTGATTTTCTCCTTCTCGCAATTCATCTCCCTATAAGATTGACCCTGTATTCACGGGATATTACTTACGAACCTCTACACTTGGAGGCAGGCAATCAAGTTTTTGGCGTTGTTGCCAGGGAGAGATTGAGATAGATTAGATTTATGTAAGATAGCTAAGGTAGGTTCTTTTCTAAGGTAAGTTCTCTTCTAAACCCTCCAAAATTTCTGTAGATTTTCTATTTTTCTTTGAAGGTAAATTCAGTTGGGTCTTTCAAGCACTAACTGTGTCATAAGGTTGCCTTGCTTGGGATTTTATTACCCAAGTGCTATGGTTGTCCTACAATTGTTGTTTAATTACAAAGATCATCCGCTGAATCTATTTTCCAAATTAGCATAGTTTAATTTCTGCAATAGTTTTACTTTTGCTGATTTATTTTTGCTTTGTGATTTGAAGCCTTATGGTCGGCTTTGCCACCTAGGTTGTTGATTTATTTTTGCTTTGTGGATTGAACCTCATGGTCGGCCCTTAAATTAATTTTTGTTCACACAGGGAACATTAATTTTAAACTAGGTGTGATTCAATTGATTCTTAAATTTCATGGCTTGGATTCTAAAAGCCCCTATTCGCACCTCAAAGACTTTGAGAAAGTAATTGCAACATTACAAGTAAACAATGACAATAGAGATGCACTTAAGCTTAAGTTATTCTCGTTTTCTCTAAAGGATCGGGCCAAAACATGGTTCAATTCTCTAAGACCTAATACCATCACTACATTGCAAGCCTTAAGTAGAGAGTTTTTAAAAAAATTCTTTCCTAAGCACAAAACAAATATACTTAAATAGAAAATCATGTCGTTCTCCCAAAAGGGGAATGGATTATTTTTCCAAGCTTGGGAGCGCTTCAAAGACCTTCTACTTGTTCACATCATGGTTATAAACTATGACACATGATTAATGCATTCCGAAAGGGGCTTACCATGGATACCCATCAGTTCATAGAGATAATGTGTGGTGGAACCTTTCTTGACAAGGATCATAATGAGGCTTGGGATTTTCTAGACATGTTAGCAGAGAATACGCAGACATGGGATATCTCTGCTAAACCAGACTAAACAAGACCTATTCCTAGAGAGAAAGCGGAGATGTATATCCTAAGAGAGGAAGACGACCTTAATGTAAAATTCGTTGCATTGGCTAGAAAGGTTGAAGCCTTGGAAATTAGGAAGGTTGATATGGTTAAAGAAAACACTTCCTTATGTAATTTTTATAACATTTGTGGTGGTGCAGATCATGACACAAAGGATTGTCCAATAATCCCAGTTGTATAAAATATCATGCATGAGCATGAACAAGCAAATACTATAAATAACTACCAAAGGTCAGTTATGCAACCAATGAGAAACACATATAATCCAAATTGGTGTAACCATCTTAATCTTAGTTGGAGGAATGGACCACAAATTAACGCGCCCAATGCACCTCAAATGCCTCCACAAAACAACTTCTTTAGGGCATCTAACAACGCACCATATGTGCCCCCATCAAAGCGATCATCTGTAGAAGATGCATTAATCGCATTCATGAACTCTCAAGCTCAAATGAATCAGTCTCTAATCCAATCAAATCAAGAATTAAAGACGGTCGTAGCTAGGATTAAGACTCAACTACATGTTAGGGAAAAAGGCACCCTTCTTTCTCAACTTATGCCAAACCCTAGAAACACATATTGCATTGGAGACTCAAATTCAAGTGAGCTACATTACGAACAAGCTAAGGCCATCATTACATTGAGAAGTGGAAAAGAGGTCAATAACAAGATAATGTAATCGATAAAAATACTGGAGGATGAGCTACCATCTCAAGAGAATGATGAACCTGCTATGGTTCAAGATTCGTAAAAACAAAAGGGTAAAGAGACTAAGTCATATGAACCTTCAATTTTGTTTCCATCTAGACTTCGAACCCAACTGTCCCCATAAAATATCAAAAGGTGTTGGATGTGTTCCAAAAGATTATTGTTAATATTCCTCTGCTTGATGCTATTAGACAAATTCCATCATATGTTAAATATCTCAAGGACTTGTGCACTGTAAAGAGGAAATTAAATATGCACAAAAAGGCCTTCCTTACTGAGAAAGTGAGCGTTATCATTCAACAAAGGGTAGTACCCAAATACAAAGACCCAGGAAGTCCCACTATTCCTCGTATTATTAGAAATTTCCAAATTGAGCATGCTTTGTTAGATTTGGGTGCAAGTGTCAACTTAGTACCTTATTCAGTTTACCAATAAATGGGGTTAAGCGAGTTTAAACCAACCACGATTACACTCTAACTCGCTGACCACTCCATTAAGGTACCAAGGAGAATTTTAGAGGACATGTTAGTCCAAGTGGAGAAATTCTACTTCCCCGTGGATTTTATTGTATTAGACACTGAACCATGTGTAAATTTAGCGCTTAGTTCCCATCATTTTAGGCCGCCCATTCTTAGCAACTTCAAATGTAATCCTAAATTGTAGGAATGGAATGATGAACTTGTCTTTTGGTAACATGACTCTAAAGCTAAATATTTTTAATCTATGTAAGCAACCCATTGGCAATAATGAGATCAATGAGCTGAATTTCATGGATTGCTTGATAGAAGAAGAGGAATTGGAACCTAATATGACTAAAGAATTGATTCAAGTCTTTGGGGACTTGAAAATTTCTGATTTAGAAAAAGTACTTGCTGAAATTTGTGATGATAATGAGAGCACTACCATGCAGGAAATTGGTATGTACCAATGGAGACTGTGCACTCAAATCATATCAATTGGGGACTCGCAACCTCTGCCATCACCAACTAATGTTTAAAATCTTAATCTAAAACCACTACCAAATGAGCTTAAGTATGTATACTTAGGTGAAAATAAAACTTATCCTGTAGTGATCTCTTCATTTTTAGACAAGGATCAAGAGATTAAATTATTGAATGTTCTAAGGGACCACAAAGGAGCCTTGGGCTAGACCATTTCTGACACCAAGGGTATAAGCCCTTCCAAATGCACCCATCAGATCCACCTCGATGAGGACGCCAAACCAATTAGACAACCTCAAAGGCGTCTCAATCCAAACATGATGGAAGTTGTAAAAAATGAGTTGATCAAATTGTTGGATATGGGAATCATCTACCTAATATCTGATACTGTTTGGGTGAGTTCAACTCAAGTAGTTCCAAATAAATATGGAATAACTATCGTGCAAAATTCTAATAATAACTTATACCAACACGTGTCACCACAAGTTAACGTGTTTGCATTGACTATAGAAAATTGAACCAGGTCACAAAAAAGGACCATTTCCCTCTATCATTCATTGATCAAGTTTTAGAGAGGGTAGCAGGTCACTCTTTTTATAGTTTTCTTAATGGATATTCTGAATATAACCAAATAGAGATAGCCCTGGAAGACCAAGAGAAAACCACGTTCACTTGTCCATTTGGCACATTTTCTTTCAAATAGATGCCATTTGAATTGTGTAATGCCCCAACAACTTTCCAACGGTATATATTAAGTATTTTTTTCAAATATAGTTGGAAAGTTTCTTGAGGTTTTTATGGACGACTTCTCTGTATTTGGGAGTAGTTTTGAAGAATGCATCAACAATTTATCTCTTGTCTTGTCTAGGTGTGAAGAGAAGCACCTTGTCTTAAATTGGGAGAAATGTCATTTCATGGTTCAAAAAGGAATTATTTTGGGCCATGTTATGTCTAAAAAATAGAATCGAGGTAGATCGTTCAAAACTCGACATTATTGTTAATCTACCTATCCCCCGAACGGTTAGAGATATTAGATCACTTCTAGGGCACGCCGGTTTTTATAGAAGATTCATCAAGGACTTTAGTGTCATTACTAAACCCTTGATTAATCTTCTCCAAAAGGACAGATGAGTATGCAAGTGTCTTTAATAAAATTAAACATCCCTTACCACTGCACCTATCATGCTTCCACTAGATTGGACACTTCCTTTTGAACTAATGTGCAATGCAGGTGATTATGCCATAGGGGCTGTTTTGGGCCAAAGGAAAGATAAACGGCCCTACGTTATTCACTATGCGAGTAGAACTCTATACACGGCCCAAGTGAACTACTCAACAACTGAAAAGGAGTTATTGCAGTAGTTTTTACTTTGGATAAGTTTAGTTCGTACTTACTGAGATCCTTCTACTCCAAGAATTTGACTTAGAGATAAAAGATAAGAAATAAGTAGAAAACGTAGTGGCCGATCACCTTTCCAGATTGGTGTTAGATGATTTCACTGAGGAGATGCATATACAGGACACTATTCCTGATGAATAATTATTTGCGATCTCTAAATTGTCTTGGTAAGCAGATATAGTGAACTATCTTATAACGGGAAAATTATTATATCATTGGAAGTCACAAGATAGGAAGTGTTTTGAAATCGAGATTAGGAATTTCTTTTGAGATGACCTGTATTTATATAAATATGGGACTGATCAAATTTTTAGATGTTGTGTCCCAGAAGATGAAGTTCCGAGTGTTATTTCCTTTTGCCACATGGAAGCATGTGGTGGCCATTTTTCTGCTAAAAAAACCACTGAAAAAATCCTACAGTGTGGTTTTTACTGGCCTACTATATTTAAAGACACTCATGCTTTCTGTATTGCTTGTGATAGATGTCAAAAGTTAAAAAGAGTGTTCCGGCGCAACATGATGCCTTTATCCACAATTTTACTATTGGAGATATTTGATTGTTGGGGTATTGATTTTATGGGCCCATTTCCATCTTCTTTTGAATTTCTTTATATATTGGTTGGTGTGGACTATGTTTAAAAGTGGATTGAGGCAATTCCAAGTAGGACCAATGTCAACAAAGTGGTCATATGATTCCTCGAGGAAATTTTTTTCCTATATTTGGAACTCGAAGGGCCATCATTAGTGAAGACGGGTCTCATTTTTACAATAGGACATTTGAGGCTTTGATGAATAAATATGGTATCAAATATAAAGTGAGCACCCCATACTGCCTACAAACGAGTGGGCAAGCTAAGATTTCTAATCGAAAAATCAAACACATTTTAGAGAAAATTATAAGGCTAAATAGGAAGGATTGGTCCCTCAGACTATCCGATGCTTTATGGGCTTATAGGACTACTTATAAGACCCCGATTGGAATGTCCCCATACAGATTGGTGTATGGGAAGGCTTGTCACTTGCCTGTGGAATTAGAACATAGAGCCTACTGGCAATAAAGAAATTAAACTTTGATATAGATCAAGCAAGTTGACAAAGGAAATTAGAGTTGAATGAATTAGATGAGCTGAGGAGAGACTCTTATGAAAATTCTAAAATCTACAAAAAGAGGACCAAAGCTTTTCATGACAAAAACACCCTGAGGAAAAATTTTAAACCTTAGCAAAAGGTCCTATTATACAATTCCCATCTCCAGTTCTTTCTGCAAAAATTAAGATCAAGATGGACAGGCCCCTTCATTGTGAAGAATGTTTATACTTATGGGGCTATTGAAATTGAGAATCTACGTAATGACAATGTATACAAGGTTAATGGTCAAAGATTGAAGCCTTATGTGGAAAACTTTCGTTTGGGACAAGAGTACGTCCCTCTTCATGAGCCAGAATATTCAGATTGTTACTCCTAGTCTGACGGAGCATTTATGTAGGATTTGTATCATATTCAATTTTTTTAGTGTCATTTAGCAAATAAGTTCTTCATGGTAGGGCATTATCCACCCTTTCTTTTATTTTTATTGTTTTCTGCATTACATTATCATTACATTGGGGACAATGTAGATTTTAGGTTGGGGGTGTGGATAGTCGTCCATGTGAGTTTTATTTATTTATTTAAGTTTTAGTTAATTTTTTAGGTTTAAGTTAATTTTTTAAGTTTCTGGGAAAAAATTTTTTCAACATCTTTAAAATAATATGTTCATATATAAGAATTTGAACATGATATTATGCGAATTCCAAAGGTAAAGTTAATACTTAGTTTAGGTTGATAATAGTCAGAATTCTGATAACTGAAAATTATAGACTCAAGTTCGATTATCTAATCATTAGTTTAAAGTGAGTTATAATTTGATGTACTGAATTCACAATACACCCTACCTAACTAAGTGAGGAATATGATATGTGAATTAGAATAACAAATTTTGATTCAAACAAGGTTGAATGAACTAGTACCATTGATATATGTTTAAAAGAGAGAATATTGAAGGAAAAAAAAGTGATGGAAATTTTTTTTATTTATTATAGATCATGAATACAATGACCATAACAATCGTGTAAGTAATCCGGAATAAGGATACTTAAGTATCAATTACTGTTACTATTACAAGTACGATACCTTAGGTTATGAAGCAAACCCGTTAGCAATCTTCATTTAAGGGTGGTCTATAATAATGAGGATATGATGATAAAAGAAGAAATGACATGAAAGAAATGAGATAACTAGAGATTTTATATTCTTATGATGATTGAAAGGAGTTAGGATAGGAAACAAGCATTTTTCTCAAAATTAGACTAGTGTCACTGAGCACCTAAGTATATTGGATCATAACTATTATAAATTTTGAATAGGTCTCTAAACTTAAGGATGTAATGGATTAGGAAATTGAGATTCTAACTAACTTCAAACTTAGGGTAAGTATTATTTTGTTTTGGAATTCATATGATGAATAAAGGCATAATTGTATAAATTTATAAGTGTTGAACTTTTTTCTATGTTTTCAATGTTTGTGGATAACATTTTTATAAACCCTCATAAGACTATAACTCGTCCACTAGGGAAAACTTAGGGGTTTAAAGGCTTATTGCATATGCTAAATGCAATTGAAATTACCTGCGAAAGTGGTGTAGTTAGAATTTTTTTATTTTAATTTTGTTTATAGAATTAATTTTTATTCTTATTTTTATTTTTCTTCGCTTATTTTGCTCGAGACTAGCAAAATGCTGGTTGGGGGTGTTTTGAGACTCAAATAATGCATAATTTTCCCCATTTATATATTGGTTTTATGAACATGAATCAGCTTAATGTTTTATTTTACTCATGTTTATGTTGCAAGATGAATTAAAGTGCTTGGATTGAAAAAGGATGCTAAAAGCATGGATTTGATGTTCAAGAATCACCAAGGCAAGGGATGAATCTTAGGAGACCAAGATTGAAGAATTCACATGCCAAAGATCCAAGAAAACCAAGTGAGGAATGAAGAGAATCAAAGATTTGAAGTGAAGAATCCTTAAAAAGCGTATTCTGAAACTCTAAAGTCTATTTTGGGAAACTGCGCAGAGTTAAGTCTATTTTAGCAAACTGTGTATATTTGAAGCGGTTTCTAAAGTTTTCCAACTTGGTGTGAAAGTTGGAGTTCCCCACTTATAAATAGGGCTTCCCAGGGCATTTCTAAGCATCATTCAAGGCATCTCAAAGAAATATTTAGGATTTTTAGAGAGTTTTATAGTTTTAATTTGTTATTCTTTACAAGCTTTTAGATATTTATTCTTTCTTGTTGCTTTCTTTCTTTATTTTAGGTATGTTTTTCTAGTTTCCTTCTTGCCCAATCTAAAAGGAAAGCACATTGGTTTAATGTTTTCATAGTTATAATAATTGATTATTTTAATGATGAGAATAATGATGTATGCATGTTATCTATTGTTTAGGTTTAATTTTTTATCCTAATGTGATATTCATATATTTCTATCATATGAGATCCACATTGATAAATAGACTTACCTTAAATTAATTAGATTTCTTAGATAAGAGAGGTTCTCAACTTGCTATATTGCTTTGATATTCATTATCTTATAGATATGAATTCTTAAAATCACTGTCGCTTGAGAATATATATCAATAGTGCAAATCCATGATTTTCTAATCTTTTATATCATTTATTTAAAATGTTTAAATTGTATTATTTTTCGATTAGGCCGACCATAGTACTCGGATCCTAGTTGTGTTATCCAAGTCATTATTATTTTTGAATATTAACTTATGTGTGGAACTTTGAAGTTTGGGTGTTGTTTTAATTTAATTGAATTACATCCATTTAAAACTCTCAAAATCAAATCATCAGTTTAGTTTTTATTACTTAGTTTATTTTATATTTAATTTTCTCTTTCTCGCAATTCATTTCTGTGTGGGATCAACCCTGTATTTACGGGATATTACTTACGAACCTCTGCACTTGGAGGCAAGCAATCAAATGTATATAATAGACAATTGCATGCCAATATGCATGAGTATGACCAAGAATAATATTATATTTTTCAACTGAAAGCTACTTCAAGAATCCATGTGCGGCTTGCCTTAATATTATTTTTTATACCCAGGCCGACCATTTGTTTTTCCACCTCATTTTAGGATGATATCCTAAAACTCGAGTAGAGCCAAATCCTAGGTGGACCACACCATTAGAAACAGGTAACATAGCCAATAACTCCATTAAATTAGTTACGACTGTTTGCTGTGGTGGGGTCCACATTAGATTCAGATGTGCTTAATTTTTGGGACCACATCGTAAATGAGTTGGAGAAACGGATGTACAAAGTGAATATATAACACATCATCAAGGTGGGCCCCACGACAGGGGTAACACTCACTGAAGAATAGGCCGGTAACGAAATTAGATTGCCTACCTGGGTACACTTGAGTAAACTCATTTAGCCCATTGTAAATGTGTACGGTTTAGGGCATGTTTGGATGTCAGGCCCATATGGTAATGTATCGTATATATTAATAAAATACAACACCGAAGTCAATCCGATCCAAACAATGCCACGTGGTACGCTGGCTACCCGAGTACATCGCCAACCCAGTTTCTCGAGATGACACATCTTGTAAAATATTACTATAACGCAGGCGTCTGTCCAGTGCAATGATATCACTGCACCGCCATAGCAGACGGAAAGGGAAAAAAATCCCAGGATTTCCAAGCAATTCTGCGGACCATCATTTACCATCTACTCTCTCTTATCATCTCTCTGGTTGTCTCAGGCGAATCTCACCCTCCTCCCCTCACTCCTCCTGTTGTGCATCTTTCCAAATACCTCCACCACCGCCTCCAACTGGAATCAATTGAATAGGATTCAAGGAACATCCTTACTGGGTGATTTCATGATTACAGGTAATAAACAACCTAATGACTCGATTCTCTGGGAGAGATTTCCCATTTGATGTAGTACGATGTTATTATGCTACATACTTCTCCATCTCTCTGTTTACTCCCCAAACGCCCAAATGTACATACCTCTTGGATATGCATGTGTGAGTTGAGTAACGACCATGGTGGGGATTCACGCTTAGTCGATGGACCCTGTGTGAAGGCTATCGTCAAGGAGCTATTCCTGGCAGATGAATCTTTTCTTTTCACTGCGTATCTGCGATGTATCCGGTTGGTGGATTCATGTCACCGCGACATGCGATTTGACCTGTGCATATCAATGAACAGGGCGTACTGATCTTTGAAGCGCCTCATAACCATTTGCGGATACTGTATATAAACTATCTTTATCTTCCTTCTTCTCTCATTCGATTCCATTCTTAAATACTGAACTGTTGCATAGACTCCAGGTCTTCTACATTAGGCCAGGTATTACCTCCCTATTTGTGTTAGTAATCTATTGCAATGTATCGAACATGCTTCTTCTCATTTGACACGTTCCGTAGCCTGCTTGATTCCCTTTTTTAAAGGCGCATAGTGTATGTATGTTTTATGAACATTTTCCCATTTTTTTGGGCATGAAAAAATATGTGAATATATTGTTAGGCTATCCTAATTGATGTGGTTGCTATTACTAATATCTATTTCGGATTGTATTTCAAGACATGCTTGTTGGTTGCTTGATCAATGTCAATATCCTGTGTTATCTCTGATGAATGAAAATGGTTTTCATGTTTTAGATGGAATCGATGTATGTTAAACTCGGTACTATGTTGATAATCGAACTGATGTTTATTCGAAAAACTCTTCAAAAGATATCATAATGTTGTTGTACATTTGAGATTTTCATGACATTTCCATCTGTAAATTCAAAGTAACTTGGACCTAGTAACAAGTCAGACACAAATTGTCTCATGGGGTCTGGTAGTGGTGTCTCTAGTAGCGAGAGCTCATCCAATAATGACTGGAATGAAAATGAGGTAGCAGCTGTAATGACTGCAATTGCAGTCTCTGCATGTGTCATGGGGGCTACCGAATATTATCGTCGTTATTGTTTGAAGTCGTCCTCTCGAGATTGTCATGTAACTAGAAATAGATTTGTAAATGGAATCATAAGGAAAAGTGATGCGGATTGCCTTTCACAACTACGTATGGGGCGAGATAAATTTTTCGAGTTATGTTCTTTGTTAAGAGATAGGAATTTGATGTGTGATACTAAAAGGTACAGTTCAGAAGAATAAGTTGTCATATTCCTGCATACAATTGGCCACAACGTGCGAATCTGGGTCATTGGTAATCGGTTTTTAAGGTCTGGAGAGATAGTGAGTCGATATTTCAATAGGGTTCTTCAAGCTGTAATTGGTCTTTATTCGGAATATATCAAGTTCCCAGGCTTACATACTCCAAAAGAGATATCCGATAATCCAATGTGGAGTCCCTATTTTCAGGTAATACGATCCCATAATATTGAAATACTGATAAAGTTATATTGTCGTTTGCATAATAACGACCTAAATGTTAGTTGAATGTTGCTTGTAGGATTGCATTGGGGCACTCCATGACACCCACATTCCAGCCTATTTGCCGAAAGATGAAAGTGCAACTTTTTGTAATCGAAAAGGTATTCTGTTACAGAATGTAATGGCAGCATGTACGTTTGATATGAAATTTATATATGTGCTAGTGAGTTGGGATGGTTTAGCCGCCGATGCTCGTGTATTGCAAAATGCATTAACTCGACGCCCTGATTGTTTCCTTGTCCCTCATGGTAATCAATGACACTTGTTGATTCATGTACATATGTAGGATGCGATTGTTCACATGTTTAATTCTCATATATTGCTTTGTGTAGGAAAATATTATGTTGTGGATGCGGGATATGCCCACTCTCCTGGTTTTATGGCACCTTATCGAGGTGTCCGGTATCATTTGAATGAATTTCGTACAGGAAGAAAGCCTACAAATATGAAAGAACTATTCAATTATCGTTATGCCCAATTGAGAAATGTTATCGAACGGTGTTTCGGTCTTTTAAAGGGTCGATTCCCTATATTGTAGATAACACCACAGTTCAAGTTTATAGCACAAGTAAAAATTGTTATAGCTTGCTGTGTGCTGCACAATTTTCATCCGTGTTTCCGGTGAAGACGATTTTTATGAAGCAGTTGAGGATATTGGAGATGGCTCTGAGGAAATCTCGCCTTCCTCTATCAAGGCCAACAATGCCGACGAAGATCGCGCGTTGACTAGTCTGACAGACCGCGCGAGAGATGAGTGGATCAAAAAAAGGGATCAAATTGCGCAGAGGATGTGGAATGACAGCCTTCCTCGTACCCGGCGGCGGTGTTAATTTCCCCTTTTTTATGTCATGTATTAAGTTGTTTTCTGTAACAGCAGATTTTTACTATTTTGTTGGTCATCTGGTGTGCTCTTGGGAACTTACGACTATTTTCCTTTTCATTTTCTTATTAAATGACTTCATGATGTCTGATAGTTTAATCGATTATTATTGCTCAGTTTGCAATGTATAATCTTAGTATGCCTCATACTCATATTTCTTATCCACATGCTTGTTTCTTTCAGACTACTTTCCATTGATTATTAATACTTCGTAGGTAATATGAACTTCCTATGGAGTTCCAACAAAATAGGCAAAGATAAAAATGTGTTAGCATCTCCGTCAAAACGCAAAGGCTTTACCAATAGCCCCCTGACATCACTCAGCAAAATATTTGGAACATCAGCTACAACTAGCTCAGCAGCACTACTGACAGCAGCATTACCAGTGTCTCCAACCGAAAAAAATCAAAGATATGCACGCCCGAAAAAAACTGTTCACATATAATGGACTGATGCGATGGACAACGCATTGGTCGATGCTCTAGTTGAGCAGGTAAATCTGGGTCGTTAGAGCGACGTCGGCTTCAAGCCGGAAGCGTACAAAGCAACTATAACTAAAATCAGTGTCAGATGTGGAGTCCAGCTAGAGAATAAACATATATCCAACCGCCTACGCACTTAAAAAAAAATTCTACTGAGTTGTGAAGGATATGTTAAACGCGAGTGATTTCGATTGGGATCCCGTTGTTAAAATGGTCATTGCTACTGATGATGTCTGGGAGGCCTATATTGCGGTAAGATACATGTATTCTCTATATAATGTTGAACAAGTAATATATGCACAGCTGATTAAAGAAAACTAAAGTTGCTGCAAACAATATCAATCCTATGCATATCTCTATGCGTTTTT
The DNA here is from genome assembly GCA_030180095.1 of Magnolia changhungtana. Taxonomy (NCBI): domain Eukaryota; kingdom Viridiplantae; phylum Streptophyta; class Magnoliopsida; order Magnoliales; family Magnoliaceae; genus Magnolia; species Magnolia changhungtana. The sequence goes on along the minus strand of JASAUF010000600.1, from coordinate 20,198,477 downwards.
TATGCATTGCCCAAATTTCAGCAATGCATATCTGAAATTCAATTAACTGAACAGAGTGTTATTCTGTATAAATGGTCTTGTCGGATATAATGTTTCAGCTATACATATCTAAGAAGAGAAAATAATTGTTGCTAATGATTTTGTAGACCCCATACCTGATTTCAAAATGATTATAGACTGAGGGGATATCAGATAGACATCTCTGAAATAAAATTATGCGTTCAACCTCATTTTCTTTGGGTGGACATATCTGATTATTCAGTTGTTGGGTTGTTAACTTGTACTTTTCAGTTCTTGCAGTCCCACCCACATGCAGAAAGGGTACGAGAAAAATATATAGATAGGTACAATGATCTGAGTTTTATTTTCAGTAATGACTGTGCGCAGGGATCTTATGCCAGTATAGCATACTCATCTCCCATTTCTAGATGCCGCCGCCCAAGAGATGACGTTAACTCTTCCGATGAGTTTGAAGAGGATGACAATGATATAGTACGCCTTTCTTCAGACAATGATGATGAAAACGGTAGTGGTTCGGCATGATGTCCCAATAAGGGGTCACATAAGCAGACAAAAAGGGTTCATATAGGCCCTTTGGAGACTTCGTTTGGGTCTAGGAACAGTCAGAGCACTGGTACTGGCATGACCCGTCAATGAAGGGTTAAACCGAGTGACCAAATAGGAGACAAGATGGGTGAAGTGGGCGAGGCTGTCAGGTCCCTAACAATTACTATGGCAACGGGAAAAACTATGACCCGTCTTAAAAAAATACTGAGCATTTTAGAGGATGTCGATGGTCTCAGCCAGGAGGACCAGGTCCGGGCTGCTAGACTGCTGCATAATGATATTGTTCATGCCGGTTTCTTTATCAAGATGGGACATGAAAGGCGGAAGGATTGGATTCAAAACTCATCGACCACAACACAGATGTTTGAAACATCTCTATCCTGGCGATTTCTGGAACTCTTCAACAACTATTACTGAAATAGTTTCTTTTTGTTGTTTTGTAATTTAAACAGGTGGTTTTTTGGATTGCTGTTTTTGGTGGGCTAGATAATTAGGGTACTACATGGGTACCAGCACCCAACTTTTGGGATCTTGTTGATAATGCTTCATTAACTTTGACTCTGCAAATTGATCCTTGGTGGTAGGATTACTTCTAATATTTGTTAGCAATGAGAGTGAAATGCATGAGTGTAGGTAAAACTGATTATCTACCTCAGAACGCAGGAACATACCTCTTGATTTCGAATGTTTGCATATATTATGTTTGGACGGTTTTCCATGTTATATATGTTGTTTTATGTGGTCTATCTGTTCTATTTCCTTGCAGAGAAAATTGTCATCTCTTCATATCATATATGTACATTATCTTTTCTATTAACTATGTTATAAACTCTCTGCACTTTATCATTGTTGCAGTGCCACCTAGTATGAATTAGGATATGTATATTTCATTTTTCTTGCAATGATTATATTAAATTCCATAATTTCATGGGATCGAATATCGGTTCATTACTTCATAAATACCTACTGATAAGGTAAGACCTGGGATTAGGTGTGGATGGAAGCAGTTGTGCTTATTGTTGTTATCTGATTCTTCTAATAACAGTTGAACAGATTCAAAACTACTGGCACATGCTATATTCATTTCATTGTAATAATGACTGTTATTTGAGATGTTTTTTCAGCAACATATGAGAACATACTACGTGGTCTTTGTTGGCAGACATCTTGTATCATATTACACGTGGGAGGATGCACGAGCACAGGTGGATCGCTATAGTAGATGTAGGCACCAATCGTACAAGTCATATGAGGAGGCTCCAAAAGCTTGGCAGGATTTTCAGGTACTGATAAGAAACCTATGTTTAGATGGAATCGTCACATCGTTAGCCTTATTGTTTGAGAAGAGATTTGTATACCATCTCCATCATAATACATTTGAATATTGTGTTTTTAAGTATTTGTCAGAGCACATACCAGAATCATGAAAGACCCACCACATGCCAAAATTATGATAGGCCCACCAGGAGATTTCAGACTGAAGATTCTCCTCCTCAGGGCTCGGCTCATCGGCAGAAGGATTTTGTTGGGATGCAATCTCCATGCGAATCGCACACAGGCTTGATAGGAGAACATGGTGAAAATGGGATGATGTAATCAAAGTTGTGATTGAGGTGTTGCTGATTTATGTAGCCGTTGCCTAGATCGTTTCTTCTATCGTATCTTAAACATATAGTTGCAGTGCTATGTCCATATTGGTTGCAAACCTTTCTTCAAGTCAAACTATGTCCGTTGTTTTTATATAGCAAGTTTGCATTATGTTTCTTCCACCATCTGTGTCGGGTTAGTAGCAACTTTAGATTGTTTGGATTTTTTTGAAAGATAGACACTCCTTTTTTTTTGTGGTTTTTTTTTTTTTTTTTTTTCCTTTTTGTAAACAAGAATCATGGTACATATCTATCTGGTTGTTCTCTGCTCTCCACCACCAGCTATGTTTCACAAGGAAATCATCCTATGAACATTTTTACATGTTCTTTTATTGATGACATTATTATATGTCATAGTGGGACCACTTCATGTGACGACATCTAAAATCTGGTTGGTTATTGATGAACCATAACGGTTGTGGCCTAGAAGCATAATTGAAATCTGGTCCGTTGAAATTTGTACCGTCTTATCTGGATTAATACAGATCTAACTGATTATACTGAATATATCCAGGATATATAAATCAGGTGGACTGTGGGGGTTTTACTTGCGTCATCATGGTGGGGCCCACATTGACTTTGGACAGGAAATACATCATGTGAGGGCTAGATGTTCACTCCCCAAGTATAGGGTTGTGATGTAGTAATAAACTTGGTAAGACCGAGGTCGAATCCACAGGGACTGAAACCTGTACGTTATCTGAAACTAACTAGGATTAGAACTAGAATGAGATGAAATCTAAATTGAGTGTAATTTGAAGAATAATGATGAAGTATTAATCTAAACTAGTGAAATTTAAAAGTAGGAAACTAGGGATTCAGAGGATCCACTTGTAGAGATCAGGGAGATCTTACGCCTGCTTCACGAATCATGGAAATTAACTGAACTTCCTTTGATGTAGTTTTGAAAAGATGAAAGGTATATGAATTAGAATGGATTCCATCACCAAACCATGCCTAGGAGACAAAGCAAATAACAGAATTAAACTAATTACCAACCAATCAATGTATGAAGGTTAGGAAGGGTACCGACATCCAACCATGCCCAGGACACGATGGTGAACAATAGGGCTTCCTGACGTCATAAACATAAAAGGCAACAGAAATACTCAAAGCCATCGCACCCATTGTAATTTCGGTCTATGACCATTAAAGACTAAAAACATTCCCAGATTAAAATTAAATCAAAATCCATTCAGTCTAAACAAAAGGCACAAGCAAAGTGCCTCCATCATGCTACAAGCTTCACCTCTTGGCCCTAGCTAAGAGGTTTAGCCCATAAACATGATTAGGCTAGATCTCTTAAACAAAAGAAAATAAAAAATAAAAGACAATAAAAATCTACTCCCTGTTCTCCCTGCTCCACGTCCCAACTCCTCCCAGCCTCCTCTTTTTCTCTTCTCTCCTTTCTCTTTATAGCTGCTGGAGGTCGGATGGGTTGCTGGAGACCTTGCTGGAGTCGGAGAACCAAACTCCACGTGCGCAGAAGGAGTTTACGCAGCTCAGCGTGCAAACAATAAATTCCTTGCGTTTGGATTGAGATTGCGACGCAAAATCAACAAATCCGTTGAATCTGACACCTTGGATAGGGTTATGGCCACCTGTTGTAACATGTGGACGGTCCAGATCATCAAAACGATCGAAGATAGTGGACCACAAAGCCCCGAAAATCCCGGAATTCTCGGACGCGCGTCCCTGCGTAAACAGGGTACGCTGTGAAGATCGGTGGGCCCCACGATGATGTTTTTGATGAAATCCGCCCCGTCCATTGAACTCCTGACGAAAAACCAATAGGGAAGGGGTGGTTTTTGTAAGTTCTGACGTGACCCACTTAATCAACTCAAGCGGCTGTTCATTCTGCGTTTGGACGGCTGGATTTCTTTCCTCGAGATATTTTGGAATTCTTCCACCTAAGAAGTGTAGATAAACTCCGTAAGGATCAGATGGACGGTCTGGATCGATGATTTGGATGATAGGTGGGGCCCACAATCAAAACCCAACCATGCGGAGAAAAACGCTGTTGCGTTTGGTTTGTTTGAGAAGACGAGTCGGTCAGCAAACGCTGACCGACTTCCGGATTGTGGGTGCACGCCTGGTGCACTAGTGCACCGTGCACATGCACTGCATACTTGGGTCCCTTAGAGATTTTTGTGAGAAATCCGATCCGTCCATCCCTTTCCAGATCCAATTTAAAGCGTTGAAAATGAAATTTAAATATATCCAGATATCAGGCGGGCCCCAAATCGAGATTTAAGGGGCTGATCTGCTCGTTAGGCTACTTCCACAACGATCCAATGGATGATTTTTGACGTGTACGGTTAATTTATGGTCCTCAGGCCACGTATGAAGTTTCGAGCCGAACGGATGGTGGGAACCCCATGATCTCGCATTCTGGACGTCATTCAGGTCATTTGAGCTTCAGTTTCTCACTTTTCTCGGATCTCTGGCATGTAACTTCCTTGATCTTGGTCCCCTGGAGTCCGTCCCTTACCTTGGTGTCCTCAGATTATTAAATCCATGCTTTTTAGCGACTTTTTACCGTTCATGCTCTCAAATACACCCTGTATCACAAACACAGTTAAAACCGGGCACTAAACAACATTGTGCTCGTAAATCCAGGTAATAAATGGGGTCTGATATGCAATATTTGACCCTCATCACTAGATGTCTGTATACAATTTTCCTCTCATGGCCCACATTAATTCCAGACCCATGTCATGCTTGGGAAACAGTGTGGCTGATGACCACTTCATTCCCAAACACTGATTTCGGAAACCATGGGAAGAGTGCAATACGAGTGCACTCTTATCCAAACATTGTGAGTGGTTTGCAATTTGCAGACGCATTACCACTGTGAGACCACCAATACGTTGATGAGACAGTTTTACTTCCCTATACAATACTATATGCGAATCCATCCATGTGATGTAAAACCCCGTGAAACCCGTGGCCCCACTTTTACTTTGATCGAAAACTTTGGTGGGGCTATGGAAAACCTTACAGTTTACTCCCTTGATTTGCATCTCTTTTATATGGCCCACCAAAGTTTTGGGTCAAGGTGAAAATCGGTTCTCGAGGGTTTCATGGTACGGTGCGTCACATGGACCGTTCAGATTAGAGTCCCATGGCACGTGTGTAAAGGTGTACCTGCGCAGGCGAGCATGCGTCCACATTAGTAACACCTAACACCGAATCCACTTCCGTTTTTAAAGCAAAAAAAAATGTAGCTTGCGATGAAAACCCTACCGTTTTGGGGAGGAGGAGAGACGGAGGGCGTTAGTTGCAGAGGGAGAGAGAGAGAGATTGCAGAGAGGGAGAGAGAGATTGGGATGGAGAGACGAAAGCTTCAATCCCCTCTTATAGAAGCTTATCAATGGTGGTTGGTGGTGTGGTAATTGGCGGTTGTTGGTGCGGTAAATGAAGCTCTGATGCGGTAATAGTGTTCTAGGATGTGGATTGGCTGCACTGCTGCAAGGACTGCTGGAGTTCCTTCACTGGCTGGTGCTCCTTCTTCATTGGCTGGAGCTTAATGGTGGTTGGAAGGTTGGTGCGTTTCTCCCTCTTCCCCTCTTTTTAAAAATCCGACCGTTGAGCCTATAAGTGAGTTACAGGGAAGTGACTTCTCACCCTATCCCCCTGCAGTTTTTGGTAGATTTGCCTGTAAGTGACTTACAGGCAGTAAGTTGCTTACAGGTGAATTTTCTCCCCCAGACACCACCTGTAAGTGACTTCCCACTTACCCAACTTACAGGCATCCAAACAGGCCCAGCTTACAAGCAAACACATACCTAAAATGATCTGCAAAAACATATGGACGGCATGGATATACAATGCATACATGAGGTGGGCCCTACGGTTAGGGTCCCACCTGCATTTCTGGTTCTGGGTCTCCAAAATAAGGCTGAAATGTGTCCCGATTTCCATCTCCTATCTCAAAGGCAGGGCAGATCCGAAAAAAAAATCTGTCTCCCGGCGAAAGCTGAAGGTATGTTCTGGGAAATCTTGCAATTCGGGGTAAATTTTTTTTTTTTTTCTGGTGGGGGGATTTTTTTTTCCTTCATATTTTCCAATTCCGGCCCATCCGAACTTCAATCGCCGATTTTGGCCCAAAATTTTTGCTCGAATCCACTAATTTTGGAAAGTAGTTTCCAATTTTGTCTTTACAACTTAGATCTGAAGAGCGATTTTCGAAATTCTTCGTTTTTCTTTTTTCTTTTTTATTTGAATTTTGAGTATTTACACAAGCTGTGATATCCACTGAGTTTAGAAAATTTTGGTGATAGTTTAGAATATCAACTTTTTCGGGCGATATCTTGGTGATTTCCGTAAGAGAAACGATACCAGAGCATTGATTGGGGCCTAGTCCACATCTAATCCACATTTAATCCCTCTAGATGAATGGTGTTGATTGAGGCCTGACTTGCAGAAAATTATAACAGTTACAAGTAGCCACATTTTATCTTTGGTTGACATTTGACAATAATGAGAAATTTATTATTCGACTGCTCAAATAATGCAATTCACTTTCACTTTCTAATGCTAAATTATTATATATTATGTTATGAAAAGTCATTTATTTATACTTGTTACACAAAAATATTACTTGTTATAACTTTGCTAATGATTATTTTGGTTTTATGTCTTGTGATTCTCTTTCACTTTCTAATGCTAAATTATTATATATTATGTTATGAAAATTCAATTATTTATGCTTGATTTGTTCCACAGCCTTTTCTCTGTGTCCTGACACTGATAGACTCCTTTTGCTTGTAAGCTGGACCTGTTTGGATGCCTGTAGGAAGCATGTGCTGGATAATGTTTATATCTGATTTCTGAATTCATGAAATTTGTTTTCTGTACCCAAGAGCTATAATTTGGAAATATATTGGAGCTTTTCTTGTTGAGGTTGTGGAATTTTCACTGTAAATTTGCAGATACTTTTGTGAGGAACGATGAATTTTCTGCTGCGGACTGCACATTCTGCAGCTCCAGATCAGTCAACTATTCAAGAACTCCCTTCGGACACCCAATTGTTACCCAAACTAGCAACTACTCTAGAGGGTCTTATTGCTGAAGATCCATTTCCAAAGTCTGGTACAGAGGAAGATGATGATAGAGACATTGATGGAGCTGGAATTTCAAATGGGAGTGTTGCTGCTCCAGTTGCAAAGAACTATGTTCCAATTGAAAACCACTCCGATGTTACTGAAGATCAAGGGTGGATAACCATTCCATACAGTATTATCCTCTACCCTCTACCCTCTACCCAATTTTATTATCTCTAAATTAGATTTATGAACACATTTTAGAGGAAATATACAATGATCTAGTAAAGAAATCTGTGTATTTAATTTGGCCAGCAAACATTCAGGTGGCCCTTACTTTTTGATGTTCCAGACTTTTCTTTTGGTTGGAGTCCTTGGATACATCGTGGAATGATCCTGACCGAAAATATCTATCATATAAGAAATCTTATCTAAGCTTATACTAAATAGAAGGTACAAGGCTATGGTGATGACAGTGACAATTATGATGAGAATCCTACCCATACAATCTTTGGAATTTTTCCTTGTTAATGTGGACTGATGGCTCAACACTGCACTTTTATGCCATTTGTTAGACAGTTAACATCTTTTGATGGAGGGTTTATTTGCATTGCTGGTAAGAGTAGAGGCTACCCAATGAATCGTATGGATCACTGAAATGTGGCTATTGAGCTGCTGGGTCGAACAAAAAAATGCTATTTGTTTCAACCAATCTGAATGGTCTTTGTGTGCATTGGAGCTAAAAGATGTATTCATTCCAAGAGTTCTGTCCCATTTGAATGTGAACTAGAGCATGCATTTCGGAAAGGGAACTGATCGCCTGCAACCATTTGTATGGTACAAACCATTTTTATGCCTTCAGAATGTTGCTGTCCAATTTTCCCTTGAAACCATCATACATTTCAAGGCCAAAATGCTTGTTGAGAAGGCTGCAAGTTAACCTATGAGTGGGTGTAGGTGGTCAGTTCTCTAAGAGAAATGAGGATGGTGTGCTTTGTCAGTGAGTATTTTACTGGCAAAAGAATTGTACAAAGATTAAACAACCTAAGCAGAATTACAAAATCAGGAATTGACCCGATCACCAAGATTTAGCAGCTTCATCTTTGGCAAGTGAATCTCTCCATGTTAAAATTACGATGAGTGGCAGGTGATCTATAGCTAATATGAACCATATTATGCTGAGCAATTTACATTTCGGACTCAGTTGATCATTGATCTGGGCTGTTCATTTGATGGGTCTAATTCCTGATGGATCACCATTGAAAGTTACAGAAGTTGGATGATCCTAAAGATTTTCCTGCAAACAGTTGATTGCCAGCCGTTACAGCTGTCCATCTTCAAGCTACCAATTGAGTGGTTAGGGTCGTCAAACCCGTGCAAATTTTAAGCCTTAAACATTCCAACATGGTTTCTGCTGGATTGTTGATTATGCCAACAATGTGTTCAGGAGCTTGAGTTGCTCCAAACAGCGCAAGTTTCCATTGCTCCATTATGGTTTTTTTTTTTTCCCTCTCTACTACCAATTGGTTTTGCTCAATAATGATTATTTCCGCACAATGTTTTGAGACCTGGACTGGACCTTGACCTGTGTTTGTGGGTTGTTTGGTCAAACCACCATTCCAACTGGTCAGACCTGCTCTGGCCTGTTTCTTCCTGGAAGTCTGCTTAGTTGAAAATCGGAAAGAATGAGCAATTTACTAGTTTTTGATCCTAACTTATTGTTTAGAGCATTTAATTTTCATATAGAAGTTGTGGGGTGGAGTTTCAGCTGATGACTGATGTAGTCACATTCCTTTTACAAAATATGACTGGGTTTTACAGTGACCTGGCCGTTTTGGTGACCTGCTCCATTCCAAACCAGTCCAACCACCCATTCTGGTCCGGGTTTTAAAACACTGTATCTGCAGAAAGGGTTGCTGTTCTTGGCATAAACATCTGCTTTCCAGGATTTGAACTTGATTACTATGGCAGGTATATATTTGAGAGGTTTTGAGACATAGGTGTAGAATTCGACTTACCAGTCAAATAGCGGATGATACTAAAATCTAGTTTTCCATGTTGACAACAATTTCATCAGGTCCAGAAAATTTACAGACATATCTAAGTTTTCTCATGGATGACACCATCTGGTCTTTGTTTGATCTTCAAGTTTGAACTTCTAGCTACTAATTTCTTTGAAGGTTCGATGACCGAATTTATTGATACTTCTAGCAATCTGACCATTTGTTTTGGTTTTCAATTTATGCATCTTGACGATGCACATGCAGAGGAGCTTCCTGAAAATTGGAGCGATGCTGAAGATATACGGACATTTTGCCACTTGGACCGTTCCTTCATTTTTCCCGGTAACCATATCTATATTGAATTTTTTGGTTCTGCTTTCAGTTTGACATGTACCTATGGCAGTACATTTGGAGTTATTGCTTTCATTACCAGTGAACTTACTTGTTTCTCCTCTCAGGTGAACAGCTTCATATACTAGCATGTCTGTCAGCATCCAAACAGGATACAGAAGTCATAACTCCATTTAGGATTGCTGCAGTGTTGAGTAAAAATGGCATTCTCGAACACAATGCCAAGCAGCCAAAAGAAATTGTGGGAAGTGAGTCCAAATCTATTGCAGAAAGAGAGGACTTGAATGGCATGCATCAAGGTCCCGCTTGTCAAAGTGTAGAAGATGATGGTGAAACTTTATTAGCTACAGATAAAGTTGATCCAAAGAAGGATATTTCTGTGAGTGAATCTCTTCTTCGGATGGAAGACCACAAACAACAGACAGAGTCACTATTGCAAAGATTTAAGAACTCACATTTCTTTGTTAGAATTGTGGAGTCTGGTGAGCCACTTTGGTCAAAAAGAAATGCAGCAGAATCATCGTTGCTTAATCCTGAGGGTGTGGGAGAAAAATTTACTGCCAGTGATGCTGGAAAGAGACATACTTCAAGAATGGATTCTCATCTCAGTGCAGTTATTGATAGAGGACATTTTGATGCCAATGCATCTGGTGGAATTGCTAGAAATACTGTCAGATGCTGCTCTCTACGTAATGGAGATATAGTGGTATGTTTCAGAAGACTTATTACTGCCTATGGAATTAGCCTTTCCATTTGAGTTGAAAGATATTTCGTGAGTGTTTGGAAATTTCCTTTGGACTTGTTTGATTATGATTTCAATTTAATGGAATTAATTTTGGAGTATGCAGGAGCTTCTTTGACATTGCATGCTTTATTTTGTGATATTTATTTTCTTATAAACAAGGGCTGGAAGCACCAGTTATCCATGACACTGATTCTCACCTGATTTCTGTTGTTGCTAGGATGCAGGTACTTTTACAAGTAAACGTTGGGAATAATTTCATGAAAGATGCTGTTCTAGAGGTTCTTCAATTTGAGAAGTATGAGTCCAGTAATAGAGCTTCTGAGAAACATGAAAACCTAGTTGATTCAAATTATGAGGATCCATGCGGGGAGCTTCTTAAGTGGTTGCTTCCTTTGGATCATACCCTGCCCCCTCCAACTCGTCCACTATCTCCCCCTACTTTGAGTTCAAGTTTAGGTGTAGGAAATGCATCTCACAGATATAGTGCCCCTTCCTCGTCGGGTTCCCAGCTCTTCTCTTTTGGTCATTTTAGAAGTTACTCTATGTCTTCACTTCCTCCAAATAATGCACCACCAACCTCTGCTGTTGCTTCCTCCCCTGCTAAACCCACCTTTGAACTTGAAGATTGGGATCGCTTCTCATCGCAGAAACCTGCAAAGAGTCAAGACATAGGGAGTGAGGGGTTGCTATCTTTTCGAGGCGTCTCACTTGAGCCAGAGAGATTTTCTGTTCATTGTGGGTTGGAAGGCATCTATATACCTGGAAAGCGGTGGAGAAGGAAACTTGAAATTATCCAACCTGTAGAAATCCATTCTTTTGCTGCTGACTGCAACACAGAGGACCTCCTTTGTGTTCAGATAAAGGTATCACTTCTGCTTTTCCACATTATGAGCTCCATGTGAGTTGTGAATAGTTTTTCAGTACTATAACATGTTATTGGAGGTGGTGTCTGGTTTTAGTGCCTCGGTAAAGTAGTGTAATGCATGGTAAATGAGTAATAATTATCATTACCTCGGTTGTTGGAAGTAAACAAGTTTTACTACTGCAAGTAATTTGCCTCTCACAGATTCCCATCGAGACATGTAGAGTAATTTTTCTGATTAGATGCACTTAGATGTAATTTCATCAATACATGTTATATCTACACCGTCTGTCCATTTTGTAATATCATTTTAGGGCATGCCCCCAAAAATGAGGAAGATCCAAAGCTCACCTGAACCACACCACAAAAAACATTGGGATAATAATGCCCATCGTTGAAACCTTCCTATGGCCCACATCCCGGGATGTTTATTTTCCATCCAACTTGTTCATAAGGTCAAACAAACCTGGATGAAGGGAAAACACAAATATCAGCTTATTCCAACGTTTCTGTGGACCCCAAAGTTTTTTCAATGGCAGGTGTTCAATCCCCACTGCTAGCTGTGGTGTGGTCCATTTCCGCTTTGGATCTGCCTCATTTTTTTTTGTCTCATGCCATAAAATGATCGCGCAAGATGGATGGACGGTGTGGATATAACACATGCATCATGGTGGGCCCCACAAAACTATGCCAGGTAAAATGTCTTTCCACCTATCCATGTCCACCGGGATTTGGAAGGATTATAGTGATGGGACAGTTGGCAATATCCAACCACAGTGAAGATGTAATGTTGTGAATTTTACTATACATCACCGTGGTAGTTCACAGAAAAAGACCCTTAAGTACATGGTTCTTTATTCAAATTCTTTCATAGATGCCAACAACGATATCACCTTGTTTTGCAGAATGTATCTCCTTCACATATACCAGATATTGTGATATTTTTAGATGCTATAACCATTGTCTTTGAGAAGGCTCCAAAAGGTGGATCACCCCCATCTTTACCAGTTGCGTGCATTGAAGCTGGAAATGATCACAGCTTGCCAAATCTTGCCCTCAGGTTATTGCCGGGTCTCCTCCCCCCCATTTACAGCTTTCGGTTGTTACCCTGGATATTATGTAGTGGCATTACTGTTGCTTCTGTGGCCTGTCGGTTTTTCAGATTATAAGGAGTTATTTATAAACCAGACCATGTGGATACTGAGATCTTTAAGAGGTTCTGATATCATGTTTCATCGTGATCTTAAAAGGCTGTTGAATTGCAAGAATTGTTATTCACTTTTTAATTATTCTGCTTTGAGTAGTGTTGGCTGTTGATCTATTTCTTTGGCGTAATGCATAAAAAGTCCTGCAGTAGGCTTATCTTGAATACTATTCATTAAGAAAGTAGCGAATCCCAAGTTTTGTGCATAAGGATGCATGTGGATGGACTACTGAATTCAATTCCAAGTTTGCAACCACTAGTCCAATAAAGTGTTAATAATCAAATTTATCAAACAAAGGTATACGTGGCCAAACTGTGATTTCCTATTGTGGATATGGGACATAGCCAAACTGTGATTTCCTATTGTGGATATGGGCTCCAACTCCAAATTGCCGTTGGATTAATTTCAAATTGGACTAGGAAGAAAGAGTCACTTCCACTGTAGTTAAATGAGACCGCATATTCGCATATGCAAATTCTCCCATGCATTTCGCATATGCCATGATGGCATATGCAATTGCAGTGCATATGTGATCGCATATGACAAAAATGCAAGAATATGCGATGTATGTGATCGCATACAACATACGCGATCGCATATTGGCATCCACAAATTATTATTATTATTATTATTATTTTATTTTATTTTATTTTTTGCAAAAAAAAATAAAGACCTTTTGCCTATTAAAAGACATCCAAACCTCCTCCATTTGCAACATTCTCATTCCAAAACTCTCTTACTCTTTTTTTTTTTTTTTTTTTTTCTCTTACATTCTTATTTCCAAGTGCAATCAATCTCTCTTACATAGTTCCTATCCTACTTCCAACCAAGTTCCAAGTTCCTAGTTCCTACTTTACAAGATTAAAGCAAGAAGATCATTTATTCATTCAAGAAGGTAAGTTTACTTCTCTTGGAAGATCAAGATTCAAGCTTCAAGCACTCTCGAGGAAGATTCAACTTTCAAGATTCAAGCACTCTCATTCTACAATTTACATTTCCCTCTTTTACACAATAATCCTAATTCTTGCTTGTTAATGACTTGATGTATACTCAATTCATTGTTTAATTGATTTTAGTTCTCTCAAATGTATTTTAAATATGTAAAATTAAATATCTATTTACTCAAGAAAGTTCCCCCTAATTTCTTATAGTTTTTCACATTTTTTCTCCTATTTTTTTTGATTTTTTTTTTTTTAATTTTTCAAAAAAAAAAAAAAAAAAAATATGCGGTCGCATATGCGATTTAACAACATTGGCCACTTCCCCTTTATGAATGCTAGGAAACGCCATTGATCTTTTGCATTTCCTCTTGATTGTCATATTGTTTGGTTTCATGTTGGAAGTTATGGATTCAAGCTTACCTCTCTTGGAAGATCAAGATTGCAATCAGTGTTTTAAATAGCGGTAGCGTGTTGCGTAGCGTTCAACCCTCCGTAGCGTGTAGCGAAATAGCGTAGCGTGTAGCGTAAGCTACACAATACTTCTATTTTTTAATTTAAAAAAAATAATATATATATATATATATATATATATATATATATATATGATAAATATTAAATAGTAAGAAAAAAGCAAAATATATAAATGTCACATTCTTCAAAATAAAAATCAGTGAATCACAAAAATCAACATACGCACACCACTTACACTCATACGCATACACAGTGGGCCCACCATACAAAATAATGCAAATCCACCCCTTCACGCACCTCAGTGGGCCCCACGTGGGCCACACCATAGAAAATAATGCACATCTCACCCCTTCACGCATCTCGGTGGGCCCCACGTGGGCCACACCATAGAAAATAATGCACATCCCACCCCTTCACGCACCTCAGTGGGCCCCACGTGGGCCACACCATAGAAAAGAATACACATCCCACCCCTTCACGCACCTCAGTGGGGCCACGTGGGCCATACCACAGAATTTAAAAAAAAAAGAGTATAAAAACAAAAAACCGACAGTAACTGGCATTTTAAAAGGGAAAAAATGAGGAAAAAACTGAAAATACGAAGTTATTTTCATTGTACATCGAAAAATTTGAACGTTCCCATTGGCGTGCATCCAGCAGGAATTGAACCTACGAATTTGCCAATTATGAGTTGGGCGCTTTAACCATTCAGCCATGGATGCTTAACAGGGATCATCGTACATCGTGAATAACCAAATTCCAATTGAAATGAAATCTTTAGGAGGAATCAATGAAACGACATCAATTCAAATCCTGGATCTTCGAATTGAGAGAGATATTGAGAGAGATCAAGAATTCTCACTATTTCTTAGATTCATGGACCAAATTCGATTCAGTGGGATCTTTCACTCACATTTTTTTCCACCAAGAACGTTTTATGAAACTCTTTGACCCCCGAATTTGGAGTATCCTACTTTCACGTGATTCACAGGGTTCAACAAGCAATCGATATTTCACGATCAAAGGTGTAGTACTGCTTGTAGTAGCGGTCCTTATATATCGTATTAACAATCGAAATATGGTCGAAAGAAAAAATCTCTATTTGATGGGGCTTCTTCCTATACCTATTCTTCCTATACCTATGAATTCCATTGGACCCAGAAATGATACATTGGAAGAATCTTTTTGGTCTTCCAATATCAATAGGTTGATTGTTTCGCTCCTGTATCTTCCAAAAGGGAAAAAGATCTCTGAGAGTTGTTTCATGGATCCGAAAGAGAGTACTTGGGTTCTCCCAATAACTAAAAAGTGTATCATGCCTGAATCTAACTGGGGTTCGCGGTGGTGGAGGAACCGGATCGGAAAAAAGAGGGATTCTAGTTGTAAGATATCGAATGAAACCGTAGCTGGAATTGAGATCTCATTCAAAGAGAAAGATATCAAATATCTGGAGTTTCTTTTTGTATCCTATACGGATGATCCGATCCGCAAGGACCTTGATTGGGAATTCTTTGATCGTCTTTCTCCGAGGAAGAAGCGAAACATAATCAACTTGAATTCGGGACAGCTATTCGAAATCTTAGTGAAACACTTGATTTGTTATCTCATGTCTGCTTTTCGTGAAAAAAGACCAATTGAAGTGGAGGGTTTCTTCAAACAACAAGGAGCTGAGGCAACTATTCAATCAAATGATATTGAGCATGTTTCCCATCTCTTCTCGAGAAACAAGTGGGGTATTTCTTTGCAAAATTGTGCTCAATTTAATATGTGGCAATTCCGCCAAGATCTCTTCGTTAGTTGGGGGAAGAATCAGCACGAATCGGATTTTTTGAGGAACGTATCGAGAGAGAATTGGATTTGGTTAGACAATGTGTGGTTGGTAAACAAGGATTGGTTTTTTAGCAAGGTACGGAATGTATCGTCAAATATTCAATAATTCATCCTTGGAAGATCAAAAAACTTTCAAGATTCAAGCACTCTCATTCTACAATTTACATTTCCCTCTCTTACACAATAATCCTAATTCTTGAATGTTAATGACTTGATGTATACTCAATTCATTGTTTAATTGATTTTAGTTCTCTCAAATGTATTTTAAATATGTAAAATTAAATATCTATTTACTCAAGAAAGTTCCCCCTAATTTCTTATAGTTTTTCACATTTTTTCTCTCTTTTTTTTTTTATTTTTTTAAATTTTTCAAAAAAAAAAAAAACAAACAAATATGCGGTTGCATATGCGATCGCACATGATTGCATATGCGATTTAACAACATTGGCCACTTTCCCTTTATAAATGCTAGGAAACGCCATTGATCTTTTGTATTTCCTATTGATTGTCATATCGTTTGGTTTCATGTTGGAAGTTATGGCATTAGTTTGACGCTGGCTGCCAATCAGATGCAACCCTCCTTCATCTGGGCTGAGAACTAGCGATGACAACATAAAACTCCCACATGTGCAATGTAATAGATTATTACATGGGTAGATTACAATCAAGCGTTATCTAATAGTCTATTAGTTGGGTTAGAATTAGAAATGAATGCACTCGAGGGCAGTGTTCAAAATATTGGTATCGTGTTACGTATCGCATCCTTGGGATACAAATACATATCGGTTATCGCATGGTATATATCGTTTGTATCAGGTAATTTATCGCACTTTTTAAGAAACATGGGGAAACATTGGGAAAATGGTTGAATTTTTCAATGAAACTTTAGGGATTGTTAGAAAAGACCTTAATATACATTTTTAAATCATAACATCTCAAAAAAGAAGTGCACATAATAGGTTTCTTTAGTATAGGGTCCTAAGCTTTTCACTGTCTGATTGAACTAATGCAACTATATTGAAATTGAATGCATACCATTTAGAGTGTATGTGATGATCATTTCATCAAACACTCCTAAATACTTTGAAATTAGTCTCAATTGATAGCTAGTTGAAGGGAAATTTTGAAATTTTTTTTTTTAAAATAAATTTTAATTAAAAAATAAATTTTAATTCTCAAAAATTGACAAAGACTTAACAAATCAGTTAATCAACCCTCATACATGCTTGATTTCATGTTTGGAGTAACATTGCAAGCAATTTGGGAGAAATTTGAAAATTTTTGAATTTCCTCAATTTTCCCCAAATCAGACCACCTACGCACAAATTTTGAAATGAGAATATATGTGATGATCATTTCATGAAATACTCCTAAATACTTCGAAATTAGTCTCAATTGACAGTTGGTTGAAGGAAAATTTCGAAAAAAAAATGGAGAACATGAAGAACCAATGGGTATTGAAATCGAAGCTCCCACTCCATGATTTTTAATGCAAAACATGAAGAACCAATGGATTTATAACAAATTGACACTGATTTAACATAATTTCAACAAAAAAAAGGATTGAAAATTGAAAATGCTCATCGGATCGAACATGGGATATATTGGCACTACCCGTGCGTTTCGTATCGCACATGTGGGATACAAGATATATCGTGGGATATATCTGCCAATATCGTTGATATTTAAAACATTGCATGAGGGTACTTAGGAGTAGGTATTGGGGGTATGTAATGAGATGAGGGAAAGTAGAATTAGATGGTTTGGTCTTGTGCAATGAAGACAAAACTTTTCCGATCAGGAGCGAGTTGTTACAAGTTGAAGGCTCTAAAAAGGCAAGGGGAAGTCCCAAAAGGACGTGGGTGGAAGTAGTAAAAAAGGACTTGACCTATTGTCTAACTGAACTTATGGCCCATGATAGAGTGGAATAGCGGGAAATGATTCATGTATTCGGCCCCATTTAGTTGGGATGAGGCTTAGATGATGATGATTTCCTCTTGATTTCACTGTATCTTTGCAATTCAAAATTATATTCCTCCAAGTAGAAGATACTCTTTCCCATAAGCAGAAGATCATACTTGTCATAGTCATCATCATCTAAGCCTTATCACAATTAATTGTCGTTGGCTACAATAGAGCATACTTGTGCTAGATTCAATGATTAATCACATCATAGTGGGCCTCGTAGCTTTTGTTGTTCTTACTCCCAACAGCTTCACGACGAGGATTAGTTAAAGAACCATGCTGTCGTACCTTATGTAGTTGTGGATCTCATGAAAGTTCCACCCATGTGGCACTCAGTTAGTGGTAGGTACCTATGCGAAATTACCCCTAGGTACCTCTGCGAGGTACGTAAGCACGGTTCTTTAACTAATCCTCTATGTGAATTTCCTACCATACTCGCTATAGGGAGCTAGAACGACAAAAGCTACGAGGCCCACCATGGTGTATTTGTGACATTAACATTGTCTATTAGTTGTGCCAGCTCAACTTAAATTGTGACCTAGAAATGAGGCTGATCCAAAGCTTAAGTGGGCCACACTACATGGAACAATAGGAATGAGAATTTCCACCATTGGAACCTATCTGGGCACATCGTGATTTTTATATTCCATCATGCACACAGCACACTGTCCGTCATTTGGTCATGGGCCAAAAAATCAGGCCAATCAATGAATTTGGTGAGCTGTATGCCACACCATAAAAGAACACTTGAGAGGGGGACTCAAGGTATCCCATATCGGTATCGGTTGGCGTAACGGTGCCCACCGATACCGATACGGATACGGGGGTGTATCGGCGATACGGGGGTGTATCGGCCCGTAACGGTGTAAAAAATTTTTTTTGCCAAAAAAATATGAAAAAATATGGATTAAATCCGGAATATTCTAAGCATCCAAATATGCATTCATTTATAAATTGGAACATGTTTATGGTGGTGTAACGGTCCACTCTTTGGTGAGAAGCTATATCGGACTGTCTGATGAATTTATGAACCAGACAACTTGGTATGGGCTATAGATATTTTATATTTAATTATCTAACTATATAATATCAATATGAATTAATTAGAATGAATCTAATACCAAAATATCTCATATTTGTAGGTATTGGTGTATTACATACCTTGTGACTTTTGTACATTTTATTTCAACATACTATCTAGGGACTTTTATATCCAATTATATAATTCATATATTTAACAAATTAATATAATTTTTCCTAATAAATCTTAAGAAAAAATGTAAAATTATATTCAAGTAAATAGTGTTGTCGATTTAGAGCTGATTTGGTGGACCATTTGACGCCCCAAATCAACGTTAAATTCATGCAATCTAGTGGCACTTATCTCACTAATGGATTGGTGAATATTTATTGAACAGTGAAGAATGAAAAATATCAAAGGATCATATTTCAAAAAAACAAGTGTTTGCAAATTAACGGTGAGAATCATTTAAACAATTTAATTTTGGAATTGTGACTTGGCAACAATAGTGCCATAATTTAATTTATTAATTTTGAGTTAATGTATGCCTCATGGACAATTTTTACGGCCATGTACATAGGGCCCACCATGATGTATGTATTGTATATTAATGACATCCATCTGTTTTATCAAATCATTTTAAGGCATGGTCCAAAAATGAGGTAGATCCAGATTTAAGGTGGACCACTAGTGGGTGAGGCCTTGAAATTGGGGTCCACCTTGATGTATTTGTATATTCGTGTCGTCAATCTATTTTGCCAACTCATTTTAAAGCATGATCCAAAAAATCAGGTAGATTTAAATCTTAGGTGGACAACTAGTGAATGACGCCCTGAACATAGGACCCACCTTGATGCATTTGTTGTATATCCATGCTGTCCATCCTTTTTGCCAACTCATTTTAGGGCATGGTCCAAAAAATGAGGCAAATCCAAATCTTTGGGGGACCACATAATAGGGATTGAATTCCCACAATTAAAACTTATATTATTATTATTATTATTATTATTATTATTATTTGTTAATATTATTTTTTAAGTTGCGACTTGTGTTTTCCTTGATCCATGTACATGCAACCTTATCAACAGTTTCAATGGTAAATAAACATTATAGTGGGTCATAACAAGTTTTTAACAGTGGGCATTCAATCCTACTGTGCAGTCCACTTGAGATCCGGATCTGCTTCATTTAAGGGACCATGCCTTGAAATGATCAAGAAAAACTAATGGGTGGCATGGATATATAATATAACACATAAATCAAGGTGGACCACATGCACAAAAATAATGCAAGTGCACGGTGGACATTCAATCCTACTGTGCGGTCCACTTGAGATCTGGATCTGCTTCCTGTTAGGTAATATGCCTTGAAATGATCAGGAAAAACTGATGGGTGGCATGGATATATAATACAACACATAAATCAAGGTGGGCCGCATGCACTAAAATAGTGCAAGTGTACTAAGCGGCATGCGCCGCAGACTACCGATGAAATAAGTTGCGTGGCTGTAAAACAGCCACGCCGGGCGTGGATTAGCTACCTACGGGTTGAGTAGCGAGACACGCTACTGAAGTGACGTCACCAAGTTCCGTGGGCCCCACCATAATGTATGTTTTATATCCACACCTTCCATCCATTTGTAGATATCATTTTAGGGCAATATCCAAAGAATGAGTTAAATCCAAAGCTCCAGTGGACCCCAACACAGAAAATTGTGGGGACAGTGATGCCCACCATTAAAAACTTCTAAAGGCCATGAAAGTTTTAGATCAAGCTAATATCTGTTTTTACCTTATTTCATGTCTTTTTTAACTTTTGAACTGGTTGGATTTCAAATAAAAATTATGATAGTTTCAATGGTGGGAATCACTCTCCCCACTGTTTTCTGTGGTGGGGTCCACTACATCTTTTTATCTGCCTCATTCTTTGGCTCATGCCCTAAACAATATCTCAGAGTGGATGGACGGTGTGGATACAACACATACATCGTAGTAGAGCCCACAGAACTTGGTGACATCACTTCAGTAGCTGACTCGCTACTAACCTGTTAGTATCTAATCCGCGTCCGGCCACGCCCCCCTTCATTTTTTTTGAGACTGCAAGGGAAAAAGAAAGAGGGTGGAGAGGGAGTTGCACTAGAGGGGAAAGAAGAAGAAGAAGAAGTAGGAGGTGGAGCTGCAGCAGCGCCAAGAGGAATTGCAGCAGCGCCGTGGAGAAGAAGAAGAAGAAGAAGAAGAAGGTTGGTTTTTTTTTTTTTTTTTTTTTTTTTTTTCTTTTAGGGTTACTGACCGTAACAACTGTTACGGGCTCGTAACGACTGTTAAGGCCCTGTAACTTCCGTTTCGGTTTCGTTTTCTGCACATCTCCGTTTTAGCCCCGTATTGTGTAACGGTAACCGCCGTTACCGTTACATATCGGCCGTTATAGCCGAAACGTAACCGATTTGGGATACCCTGACTCCATGACTTTTCATGTTAAACATGAAGAACCAATGAATTTGTAACCATTCGACATTGATTTAACATAATTTCAACAAAAAAAGGGGATCGGAAATTGAAAATGCTCACCAGATCGAACATGTGGGATATATCGGCACTACTTGTGCGTTTCGTATTGCACAGGTGGGATACAAGATATATCGTGGGATATATCGGCCAATATCATTGATATTTAAAACATTGGTTATGGCTACCTCCCATTTCATCACGACCACTTCTTCCACCATGGCCACCACCGTAACCTTGTCTAGAGAATGATGCTAGAGCTGAGCAGTCATTGGCTCCACTTGTAGAGCCCAAAGATACATGATGGAGGCATGTGTACACCTCATTTAAAAATGACACTTCTTTGCCACTCAAATTTGTGCACGAACTGGTTCATACTCACGTTTCAACCTAGATAGGAACTTGGCCACTCAGAAGTTCTCACGTTACTGATGTAGTTTTTCTAAAGTCAGGGGCTGATACACATTCAACTCTCTCCACATTCCTTCGAGTTTGGAATAGTATCGAATCAACAATTTATTTCTTTGTTGAAGCTTGAATATTTCTTTATGACTGATAAGTGTGAGAGATGTTTTTATCAGATGAATATTCCTCATGTAGGGTATTCCATACTTCTTTAGCCGTACCCAAAAACATGACATTTACACTTATTAAGGGTTCTATACTCTTTCATAACCAGGTCATAATTTGGATGTTTTCTTGGATCCATTTATCATAAGTACTGGATTCTTCATTAGGCTTCTCTATGGTCAGATATCTTAATTTTCCTTTGGTCATGAGAAAAACTTGGATTGACTTAGACCACTCTAAATAATTATCTCATTTGACTTAATAGGGGTTATGTGGACCCCTAAAAAATCAAATGGGTTTATAAATACAACTTTCGGATAACTTTTTATCTCCATAATAAATAAACGAAAGAGTACTTCACAACTATAATCATTGGCTGACCTAGCACAATTGATGAGCACCATACTTGAATGCTTCACACGATGCGCATGTTACCTCAGGCAGAAGAATAAGCGACACGTCCACTACTTCCAACTGGCTACGAAGAAATATAGTCAGGAATACGACATCCAACACAAGTAAACAACCCGTATTTAGCAACAGTCACACGTGGGGTGATATCATTCAAGAAGCCGATGCCTTCATTCCCCCACGCATAGACGGGCCATTATGAAAAGTTCGATATACAAAAGAAGTATAAAAAAAAACTGTAGGTTTCTTAAAATTTTTTTAGCACAAGCAAGATAAGGGACACCAAGAGATGAGAGAAAAGAAGAAATAAGAAGATTTGGAGAAGAAAATGTCATTGCATGCTAAAGGCACGACGTGAACCCCTAAATACTCCCTCACTGCCATTGTTACTTCCCCAGTCCCACTACTCCCAAGTTACGAATCGAATCGGTCCTCCCAAACATTCGATGTTGCCAATCATCATCACGAGCAATTCAATATACTTTCCCTCTTTGCCATTGTCTTGACTTAATGTCCTCTTCAACGTCTTGTGTAGGAACACCAAACATTTCTGCTCGACATGCATCAAGGGTAGCTGTCTCCTTTTCCATCATTGCCTTTTTTCCTTTAATTTCTTTTATTTATTTTTGTCCATTTGCTTTGTTACTTCTTTAGGGACACTTGGACACCTAGAAACTTAAACCTTTTTTACGGTCCAAGTGTTGTGTTAATCAAGTCATGCTCCTGCTCACTCTCACATATTTAGCTGTCTACTCCCACCTATTCTTACCCTGTGCTGCTATCCTATATCTTCGTTTCATTTTCGGGCATTTTCCTGAAGTCAGGTCGTCAACTGCCAAGCCCAAGGTCCTAATCAGGAAGTCACCAACCCAAATCTCCAATGGACAATAGTCCAAGCTACCCAACAAACACAATAACCACTAATAAGCCCACACTCCACGACAATTGACCACCATACTACTAATCCATAGCTTACAGTCCACTCTTCAAAAACACCGAAATAAAGTGTGTCACAGATTTGTGTAATAAAGTAAAAAATTGAACACATGAACTTGTAAAACAACCACCATTCAATTAAAAATCCAAAGATAACATCCAACTTTAATAAAATAAAAAACAAGAAAAATTACAAAAAATGATAAAAAAACAAAGAAGAGGTGAAAATGAATGTATTCATCAATCATTTCATCCATATTTCCATTTCCCCAAATTGATTTTTGAAAAAAAATAAATATGAAATGGTCGAAAATACATAAAGAACAAAATTATAGATGATCGTGTTATGTCCAAACAACATAGATCTATGTTCAAACAACAACATTTTTTTCATTTCCTTAATTTGATTTGAAAAAAAAAAAAACAAAAAAATTTTAAAATTGCCAAAAATAGGTGAAAATATGTTAAAAATAAAATTATAGCTTATAAAATGTTAGTCTATGTTCAAAGAATTTAGATCTATGTTTAAACAACATAGATCTATCACTCCCCCAGGTAAATTTTGGAAAAAGAAAACAAGAAAGAAAAGAAAATCTAAAAAAGGCCAAAAATATGAAAATAATTTAAATCTAGTAATAAATGGTCGATCCATGTTCAAAACAAATATAGATTTACCTATATCTATCATTCGATTCATTTCCCTAAAATTATTTTTGATTTTTTTTTTTTCCTTAAGAAAATGCCCAAAACTATAACTCGAAAATACCAAAAAAAAAAAGTGTTGATGCGTGTAAAATCTTTAGATCCATAGTATTGAAAGATCCTTCATGCATCATTACAAAAATTAGGGGAGTGGATTAGGTGAGACCCTGAATCCACCAAGGTGGGTGGGACCCCTGATTGTGGGGCCCACTGTGATGTATGTGACTAAATCCATGTCATCCATCCGTATTTAAAGATCATTTTAGGGCATGATCCAAAAAGTGAAGCAGATCCAAATCTCAGGTGGACCATAATACAGGAAACAGTGGTAATCGAGCATTAAAAACTTCTCGTGGGCCACAAAAGTTTTGGATTAAAGTGATATTTGTGTGGTCTCCTCATCTAGATCTTTGCGACCTTATCAATAAGTTGGATGGCAAATAAACATTCTGGCGGCCCTCATGAAGTTTTTAATGGCGGGGATTCAATCACTATTGTTTCCTGTTGTATGGTCCACTTAGGATTTGGATCTCCTTCATTTTTGGTATCATGCCCTAAAATGAGCTTTCAAAATGGTTGGACGGTGTAGATTTAAGGCACATACACATCACTTTGAGCCCCACAGTCAGGGGTCCCACCCACCTTGGTATATCCCGAGTCTCACCTAATCCACTCCCAACAATTAGTTGATTTTTTAAAAAGAAACTTTCAGACAATTCTGTTGTAAATTGAAAAAAAAAAGAAGCAACAACTTGCCAAATCGAAATCAAATCAAGCATGATTTGATCTATTTGGTGTTATAGTGTTGATTCGACTTGATTTCAGTAAGAATTAAAAAAAAGTTTTTCAATCTTAAAATTTAATTTTCTCAAATTGGATATCCAATTTAATCCTTTGATTTGATGCAAAAAATCTTGTTTTGATCAAAGGTACTGTATATATGGTTGGAAATGGGCCTAAAAGAGTCATTCACTTAAAATTTTTTGAAAGCGGAAGAAAGGAAGGTGGAAAAATGGAAAAAGGGGATCATAACGTGTCAATACAAATAGGATATGCCCGTATCGGTTGATACTATAACGGTTTTTAAATCCATGGTCTTCACATGCCATCGCAAGATCTAGTTCAGCTAGATACCTCTCAACCAGTCTTTGAGAGGATTTTGCATGTGAGTGATGGTTTGATGGCTCAAGGTTGCCTAGTTTTAGAGGAGTTTGGGTGTGTAATGTGAACTTTGGTTGTGATGTGGTGTCTTATGTTATTACCTTGAGAGTTCAGTCACACATAGGGTATCTGTGGGAACGTGGGTTCTCACTCTTATCCTTGTAAATGGACTCATTAGTCATTTAATCTAAAAGAATAGAGGGTGTAGGCAATGTAACCATTTTGAATACCTTGGCACTCAAATGTAGCAAGAATGCCCTAGCCTGCCCTTTAATACAAGCCCCTTTTGTTTTTTGTTTTCTATTTATTTAACGTGTTGGCAATGCAAACTCAACTTTTATTCTGTTATGCATTATGGTATTGCCTTTGTCCCATGTCGGATAGTTGTGGGAATGTGAATTGTAACTCCTATGTATATAAGGGGGCTCCAGTCTTCTATTCTATTTGACGGATAGCTGGGAGCTTTAATATAGTAAGATTGTCCGGCACTTCTTTGAGTATAAATATTGTGTGTTTATCTTTCTTTTTTACTTTTATTAACACAAATTATGAATGCCTATTTGATTTTCACTGTGTCAGGAGAGGCGAAGAACATTCTTTCATTCTAAAACCAGCAACCTCGATGTCAAAGGATCTTAAGGCTCATGGTGAAAGTTCTTTGCCAACATCTTCCCAGGCTGCAAGTGCAACATCAAATTTGCATCCAATTACAAGGGTTGGTGAAGGAAAAAAGGTTCCTGCTAATGCTGATCAGTATGCAGTACTAGTTTCATGCCGCTGCAACTACACTGGTAACCTCTTCTGTTTTTTTGAAAGATTAGACTGGTAACTTTTTAACTGGGTATTGCAAGTAATCCTGAAATGAGCTTTGCTAGGCCCACATGCATGTGCAATAAAGGCTCATGTACATGCCACACGTGCCAGCATGACACGAAAGGTCCAAGATCAAATCCATTCATCAGAATGGCTCCACGATATTGATGCCCTAGCCCAAGAATCAGGTCAATCCAGTGGTCAGGTAGGCGACAGTTTGCAAAACAAATGTACGGCTCTGAAAAACTTGGATTAAGTTTTCTAACCACCTGCATTCCCAATATTGGGGCCCACATGCTGATTGGACCAAATTTTAATTTTTTGTGGAAACAAGTAAAAGGTTGGACCAACTTGATGTATGGATTAGATCTTGAACTTATGGGCCATGCCGGCATGTGTGGCGTGTGCATGAGCTTTATTGCTTGCACACACGTGTGCGCTTAGCAAAGTTCTTCCAAAATACTTCAGTAGAGGATATTCAATCTCATCATGTGCTTTCAGAATCGAGGCTTTTCTTCAAGAAGCCTACTAGTTGGCGTCCCCGTCTGCCTAGGGATCTCATGATCTCTGTTGCATCAGAAATATCCGAACAAACTTTCGGACCTAATGGAGGGATATCTCAACTTCCAGTTCAGGTTTCATCCGATCTGAGAAAGTGATCCTGTTTCTTTGTTAAGCATAATAAATTTAGGCCATTTCAAGTTTAAACCTATTCTCTAACTGGCACCCCTTGTTAAATGTTCAGGTGTTAACCATTCAGGCTTCAAATTTAACGTCAGAAGATTTAAACTTAACAGTTCTTGCTCCAGCATCATTTACTTCACCCCCTTCAGTGGTTTCATTAAATTCTGCTCCATCAACCCCAGCGAGCCTGTTTCTTGGTTCCTCCGAGTTCACAGCAAGAGCGAACGGGGAGAGACGTGTAACAGGCATGCAGAAGCTGAGTTCAATGCCTGTTGTACAAGAGAATCAAAAGGAGAAGGGCGGCAATGGGGGTAGATCCATTTCTCTTGATGAGCAGACTATTTCCTCTGATGTCATTCCAAGTACTGATTTGGGCTGTACACATCTTTGGTTGCAGAGTACAGTTCCTCTAGGGTAGTATTCTGTACTGCTGTTTGCTTATCTTAAACCAAGACATGATTTCGTACTTCTAAAATATCATCTGAGTGCTTTTTTATTTCTTTTGTCCTCTCTTGTGGCATCAGATGTGTTCCTTCTCAATCAACAGCTCTTGTCAAGCTTGAGTTACTGCCACTGACTGATGGGGTAATCACACTTGATACTTTGCAGATTGCTGTTAAAGAGAAAGGTGTGCTTCTGTGCTCATTCTCTTCATTCATTTTGCATTTCTTTCATTATTGTATATGGAAATAATATACAGGAGTCATCAATTTGGTCAACTACTTGGAAGCAAGGTATTCAATTACGGTAATGGTAGCCGTAACGGCCTTGTGACAATCGTTTTTTTTTTTTTTTTTTTTAAAAAAAAATATTTTGAAGGAGGAAAATGTATGCCCCCCCTTTATTTTCAAGAATTGGCATTATATCCTCGTATTGCTTAATGGGTCCCACCATTATTGTTACGGCTGTTACATACCATTTTTGAATACCATGCT
This sequence comes from Magnolia changhungtana, assembly GCA_030180095.1. Taxonomy (NCBI): domain Eukaryota; kingdom Viridiplantae; phylum Streptophyta; class Magnoliopsida; order Magnoliales; family Magnoliaceae; genus Magnolia; species Magnolia changhungtana. The sequence continues at coordinate 20,171,109 of JASAUF010000600.1, read as the reverse complement.
GGAAGTATAATTTTTTTTACCCAATAAAAAACATTAATAACCACCAATCATGGCTGTGGGACTGGGTCTTGATAAACATAGATCCCTCCAAATTAGTCAGCCTAACTGTAACACATTGCATCGAAACATAAAGGATGTCTGCTAATTTTTCACTTGTGGTTTGGAGCATGACAGGTCTGACATATATTCCTGAACATTCCCTAAAGATCCATGCAGCTTCCAGCATTGCCACAGGGATTGTGTAGGATACTCCAAACACAATTCTCATTTCTTTTACATTGTCTGGTTGACACATCTCGACTTCAATGAAGCAGCTTATTGAGTTCTCTGAATTTGATTGGCCGTATTGCCAAGGCATGCCATTTCTTCTTTCTTTAGCAGCGTGGAAGTAATTAGCTTGTTGAGTTCTTTTCATTTTGGAAGCAACTTATGCATCATTCTGTAATGTACAAGCTATTGGGGACGGTTTCGATGTCCCTAGTTGACAAGCATTTCATGTTCTAAAGCATCATCAACCAATCATTTGTTTTGCTTCCATTCCCAAAGATAAGGAGGAACTTAGAAATGCATATGATTCTGTAGGTGCAGTTCTTTTATTCTGGAAAAAATGTTTGTACTGCCAATGTAATGCTTCTTGAGATTATTCTTTTATTAGGAACCGAACAATGCAACGGAGACCACCATGTTTTAAATATTTCCATTCGTCTTTGTTGCTTATTCAAATAATAATAATATATAAAATAAAATAAAATAAAAAAAGGCAAAGTGTATGGTTGGTCTCTTCAACAGTCCATTTGATAGCCGCTGTCAATTTGAGTCATGACTCTGCTTGGCATTGGGTGGTTGGTCTAGAGTCTAAGCAATGTGATTTTGGGTTTGTACCTCATGGTTAGTGCTAGTGGGACCAACTGGATTGAAGTGTATGCACGCCACCCCTACAGTAGGAGGTTGCATGCGTACCTGCAGTCAGAGCTAGGGTCGCAACTGGTCTGAGACAGTAATGGGCCTCGGGCATGCGTGTATTCTGTTTGTATTTGGGTGTAGTGGCTTAGTTCTTGGTTGTATGTATCTCTAGTTATAGTGCGTGTAGACCAGTGTGCCCTCTTTGTATTTTCTTTTTCTTGTTAATAATAAAAATTTTAGAGTGTGTTTGGTTGCGCTAAGTGTATGACATTTTGCACCGCTTAGAGTGATTAATCATGAAATTTCATGGCATTTGGTGCAAGCAAACACACCCTTACCTAGGAAAAAATAAAAAATGAAAATCAATTTTCACTTTTTCTTTAGGTCCTGTTTGGATTCATCGCTAAGTAGAGGAAAGAAACATTGTTTCCTATAAAACTCCATTCCCATTGTTTGTCAAGCCTTCCATGCGGTAATTTGTGGGAAACACCATTTCTGCTTTTGATCTTTGTTTGAAAATGAACAAATTTATTTTCCCTCCACCACTAAGAAAGACATTTTCCTACAATAGGAGGATAGATTTCTCAAGGATTAAGCACAAATGTACCACCATCTCAATTTGATCACCCCACGTGTGTCACATTTGTCCGTGCCAAATGAGCCATTTTCTATCTTCGGTTGTGCCTCACAAGTGCCACTATGCCACATGTTCCAATGTGCCACATGTATCACCATCCATCTTCTCTTGCACCCTGCGTGTTAATGTGCCGCATGTGACAGCATCTATCTTCTTGCACCCTACGTGCTAATGTGCCACATATACCACCATTCTTCTCTTGTGCCCCATGTGTGGAAAGCACTCCATATGTGCCATTTTCCATCTTCAATTGCTCCAAATATGCATGCCAATGAGCATCATTGTTGCTGTCTACCTTCAGGTGCCGACATGTCAAATGTACTACCGTACAACTTCAAGCAACTCACATGTACCACGTGTGCCAACGTGCTACTATTCATTTTCAAGCATCCCACTTGCCACGTGCTACTCTGACACATGCTAGCAACTACCTAGATTTTTTTTTTTTTTTTTTCTGTAATTTTTGTTGTTGTTGTGTTTTCTTTTTTGTTTTGCTAAACAACAAAATTGAAAATACATCCTAAGTTACTAGGAAAATCTTTTTGAAAAACAAACAAGGAAAACAATGTTTCCTTTCCCACAGTTTCCAAGAAATAAGGGTTCTCAAGAAACACTATTTCCTTTCCTATGCTTTCCATTAATCTGAACAGGCCCTTAATTGATATTTTGTTGTAATTAATGATGTTTTAACTTTGGTAAAGTGACAGTGGTGGAAGAATGTTCATTTTGGTTGGTGAAGAAAACTGGAACCTGATTGGGTGGGATGTCAGGTCCCACCTTTTGTAAATCAAATCAGTTAGGCCCCTTGAACCATTTGGTATCTTAACATGCCACCATGGTCTGCAATATCCACATTTCTGTGATGGCACTCTGGACTTTTTGTTTTTTCCAGGTAGACTTTTCTATCAATGGCAATTACACTCTGGTTGTCCAGATAGCCCTTTCAATACATTGTGGCCATAGTCTTAAGTTGCCCTTCCAGAGATCGCTTCTTCTGCTAATCAAAATAACAGAACATTGTATTGGCTGTGATACCAAACGTTCAGAACATTACCTATGCTCCAAAAACCCACCCTAGGACTGGTGGAAGGCAGCTTGGCCCCAGGACCGGTGGAATGCATCAAGCTGCCTTAAACAATTGAGGATCATAACTTCTTCTTGGAAGTGCCCCTTTGTGATCTCAGATTTACACCTGATAGGTGTCTTCAGAAGTTTGCTTCAATGCATCGGGACTTCTTTAGCCATTGAATGTGGGTCATCTTCCAACGCTCGAAACTATTTATATGATGAGTCTTAATTGTGCTGTTGAAAGTCAAAACAAAAACTCTTAATTGAATTATTTCAACCCTTAGATAATTTGACCCTTTTGCTTTGAAGATGAATGGTGACTATATAAACGTTTGCATAATCAGAGGGTTGAAATATTAAATATGGGAGTTTTTATTCATATCGATCTGAAACACCGTAAAAATTTGAGGAACTAACAGCGCCGTTGTATATACATGTGAAACTCAAAGCTTAAAAAAAAAAAAAAAAAAAACTCGAGTTGACGTTCATTCCAGTTGGGTAAATTCGAACTCAACTCGATATTTAATTATTATAAAACCCAAAAATTTGACTCAAAGTTCATTCCAATTGGATCAGCTTGAAGACTTGACCCAGCTCCAACTTGATATGATAATTACAAAACACAGATGTTCATTCTGGCTTAACTTGATATTTAACAATTTTAAATCATTATATTTGTAACTATGTTTAAAAGAGAGATAGATGCTCCAGTGCTCTCAGAGCATTATAAGTCTTTTGAGATGACTCCATAAGGGAGAGATCTCCATACCGTAGACACAGGGATAGGGCTCCTTCTCGAAGACCTATCCCCAGTCATTCGGATCGGAACACCCCCCCACTAAGAGGAAGGTCGCCTAGAAGATTTAACAGCCCTGGAAGCTCGGAAGCCTGCCGCCCAAATACCGATTTCAGCCTTTTGTCGGAAATATTCCCTTCAACAGCTCCAGCGAAGATCTGTGGGGAATCTTCAATAGATATGGACGAATACTGGATGTATATATCCCTACTCTCCCAGGCACTAAGAAACCCAGGGGATATGCATTTGTGCGATTCCTCTATAAGCAGGATGCTAAAGTAGCTATGGATATACTAAAAGATAGGCATATCGATGGCAGAGTAATATCAGTCAGTTGGGCGAAAGTTAGCAATAAGGCTACGTCCGAGATGAATTAGGGATTTCGGAATCCAGAAGGAAACCTAGGGCGGGCAAGTAAGCAAGCCTCCATCAAACATTCAGGCCCTCTGGACCCTTCGTATGCAACAAGGGTAACTTAGGAAGTCAAAGACGAGAGAGTAAGGATACTTCCGATGATGATCGCATTTCCGTGGCCTACCCGAGAGCGGTGGTGCATAAATTGCAGAAACTCCATATGGGGCTAGTGGGTACTGTGGCAAATCCAAATATATCCATTCTGAGATTAATAGGAGCTATTAGGGCATCTAAATTTGCATCCTCTGCAATAGATGTCACTAGAATTTCCCCAATCAGCTTCCTATTCAATCTCAAATCCAAATTAGAATAAACAGATTTCTTGGCAGACTTTTCATTACATGACCAAATGGGGATTGAGTCAATCCCTCCATGGTCCTTGGATGTTGTAATGGGAGGGGAGGGGATTTGGTTCAGATTATTTGGCATCCCAGCCCATGCCTGGTTGGAAGCAATTATCCTAGACTTAGGAAACTACTTCGGTAGGGTCATCCAAGTAGACTCTACTACAAGACTCGGCATCTTCCAAGTTTCCGCTCGCATCAAGATAATGATTCGTTTGGGGGTCAATTTGAAGCGAGTACTCAAATTGAAGGTAAAAGATAAAGTGTTCCTAATCCATGTGGAAATGGAACCATTTGGACATAGGGGGAGTCTGGCAAAGCACATTACTAGAAATCAAGTCTTAGAGAGTATCAAAGAGTGGGTGGAAAGAAGGTTCTAAAAGAAATCCTCGGAAAATGACTGCTACCTAGTAGATGTTTGTGATAAGGACAGATAGACAAACTCAACAGGTGACAGAGTGTAGCCAGCCTATCCTACCTCAGATTGGAAGAGTAGGAACAGAGGAAATTCAATCTCAACCTCCAGATGTTCGATACAATGTCTCAGCGGATGACAATGATTTGAGGAGAGGGAATATTTGGTGCTCAAGTCCTATGTCTACTCTAGGACAAGAAGTCTGAACCAAGGGTCAACCAACAACTACTCCAACTCTTCAACATCTCAGGACTTCCCCCAACCAGGATACAAGACCAATGCTAATGCTGGCTATATGATCCCTCGAGGAGAGCAGGTTTCAAACAACGATCTCTATAATTAGAAAGCCTTGTCAACGCAGGGAGAGGAATACCTCCAAGGAAAGGTGAGAAAGAAAAACATGTTATACCTTTTCAGATCAGTAGGTAACTCTCCCCTAGGTTCATCTATATGCAAGAGGGATCCGGGAGGGGATGAGACTCCACCCTTCTTTCCTCATTCTGAGGTAGAGGAACTAATGCCATATCAATCTCCCTCTCCCACAACATTCACTCAGGAGATTCCAGCCGAAGAGGAGTTATAAGCAGAGGAAGATATAGAGATACTCTCAGAGACCCATGCCCCACCCCTCTCCAAGATAGTGTAACAAAGAGCAGGTATTGAGTCGATCTCTCCCCCTTTTTCTCATCAGTTGTCAGGTTAGAGGGACAACAAGTCAATCGTCTAGCAGTAGTTACAGTAGATGCAAGAATCAGGACTACAATAGATCAATGTGGGATAAGCAACTACCTGGAGACATACATGAGGGGAGAGAACCCTGCCCAAAACCTGTCAAATTCAAGGGAATCTGAAGAATACTAAGAACAGAGAAGGCCTGAAACCACTGTTCAACTACATCAACATTCCCCTAGCACAGGGAGAGGAACAAAACTGCTAAGAAGGTTTAAGGTGTTATACATAAGTGGAGACTGGGAATCCAGACTACGTAGTCTAAAGAGAAGGGCCGTGAATTCAGGTTGTGTGATTGATGGATAAAATCTTAAAGTGGAATGCTCGTGGAATAGGAAATCAGCGGACTGTTACAACAATAAAAAGACTTATCAATAATTATGATCCATGGATAGTGGCCATCCTTGAGCCAATGCTAAGAGATGATAAGAGAGTGGGGTTAGGCCTATCTCTGGGCTTCCACTTGTTCTGCTCAAATGCAGATGGGGCAGTACATCAAGCCGAGTCAAGTTGAGGTGGGTCAAGCTTGGCTTGGCTCGTCCATGCTCTCCTCGAGTTTGAGCTGAAGCTCGAGCTCGGCCTCGAGCTCACCATTGGAGCTTGGCTTGTTTGCCAAACCTTTTGAGTCGAGCTAGTGGATCGAGTCGAGGTGAGCTTATCTCTAGTTGAGTCGAGTTTGCTCTCAACCTGACCCAACCTAGCACCCAACCTGCACCTAACTCAACCCAACAACCCGACCCAACTGACCAAACCTCCAAATCAAATATTCAATTAATTGTGTGTGTGTGTGTGTAAAATATTAGATATAACTATAGAGGGTACCTTGTTGTTTGTGCTGAGAGAGAGAGAGAGAGAGAGAGAGAGAGAGAGAGAGAGAGAGAGAGAGAGAGGAGCTCAAGCACGACGAGTTAGGTAAGGAAGGGAAATGTTAAGAAAGGGACGGACAGGTATAGTATGGTTTAAGTTTTAATTTTAAAAATTTTAAAATATAATATATATTTGAGTCGAGCTGAGCTAGGTTCGATTCGAGTTGAGTCAAGCTCTACTATGTTCGAACCTGGCTTGTTTTCAAAACGAGCTGGGTCATATGAAGCTTGGCTAGCCTTGAGTCATCATTCAAGTCGAGTCAAGTCGAGCTAGATTGAGCCAAGCTGAGCAAGCTTTTCGAGCTAGCTTGGCTCATGTATAGCCCTAAACGCAGAGGAGGGAAGGAAGATCTAGGTTTTTTTTTAAAAACCTGATCTCCTTCACTGTTGTACAAAAGACTAATCAATCGCTATCTATTGCTATTTCTTTACAGGCTTTTCAATCTTCTATCGATATTACATTCATATATTCCAGTTGTGTCAGCATCCAAAGAAGGGCGCTTTGGGATGACTTGGCATCCCTTTCCACTGCAGTGCAGGGTCCCTGGGCAGTTTGCGAAGATTTTAATGCCACAGTTGAAGCCGTCAGAGAAGGAGCCGTAGAGACGCAGACAGATCAAGCTCTCTAGAATTTTCAGATGTAATAAACAATGCTAGCCTTCTTGATGTAGGTTTTTCAGGAAATCAATTCACTTGGAGTAACAATCAAGGTGGAACAGCTCGAGTGTGGGCTAGGCTAGATAGGGTACTCATCAATGTGGGTTGGTCTTCCCTGTTCCCGAGATTCCATGTGATTATCTCCCTTGAATAAGCTTTGACCACACCCCGTTTCTCCTGGTGTTCCCTTGTCAGTCAGCTGCTACACAGAAACTGTTCAGATTTCAATGAATGTGGATCCAACACGACTCATTCAAGCAGTTAGTGAAGATAGCTTGGGAGAAAGTGGAATTAAATAAGCCAACATACAACATCCTGATCAAGATGAAGAGCGTCAAGCAGGCCCTCGGAGTGTGGAATAAAGAAGTCTTTGGAAACATCTTTACTCAGCTGAAACAAGTGGAGCGAACTCTGGAGGATATTGAGCAGAGATTGCAAGAATCAGCAGTAACCATTGGGTCGAACAGTGATCTATAGAGTCTCTTCAATGAAGCCTCAACCAACCTATCATGTTTAGAGCTGATGGAAGAAACATTTTGGAAATAAAAAGCTAGGAACAGCTGGTTGGAAGCAGGAGATAGGAACACCAAGTTCTTTCACGTGATAGCGATGGAGAGACAAAGAAGAGCCGAGATTAGATGTATTGAGTTGGAGTCGGGTCAGACAATAGAAGATATAATTGAGATTAAAAGGGCAACTGTGGGGCATTTCAAAAATCAATTCAGAGCAGAGCCCTGCGTGACTGGAACTCTACTCCTAGATGTTCTCCCCTCCCTAGTCTCCCAGGAGGTAGATGACAATCTAATGACCACGCCTTCGTTATTGGAAGTCCAGCAGGCTATCTCTTCCATCCCCATGGATGGAGTAGCTTGTCCAGATGGCTTTTCAGGTGTCTTTTTCTCTGCCTATTGGACCATTGTGGGCCAAGACCTTCTCGAAGCCACTTCGTTCTTTTTCCAAGGCGACAATCTTTCCAGGGCGGTCCTGGCCTCGCTAATATGTTTGGTCCCTAAATCAACCACCTCGAAGAGCTTCTTGGACTTTCGGCCGATCAGTCTCTACAACTGTCTGTACAAGATTTTCTCAAAGGTTATTGCTGCCAGGTTGAGTCATGTACTGCCTTTGCTGATCTCGCCTGAGCAAGGGGCCTTTATTTAGGGGCGGTCAATAATGAAGAACATAGCCCTCTCCCAGGAGTTGTTCAGAGAGATAAATAGAAAAGTTCGGGGCAGTAACATAGTGTTGAAGTTAGATATGGAGAATGCTTACGACAAGTTGGATTGGTCGTTCCTTAAGTAGGTATTGCAACGGTTCGGGTTTAGCCCACCTTGGGTTGAGTAGGTGGAGAAATGTTGGGCTAATAGATGGCTCTCTGAGTTAATCAATGGGGAGGCAACTAGGTTCTTCAAATCTTCTAGAGGTCTTCAATAGGGCGACTAGCTATCGACCAGCCTTTTCATCATCGCCGTGGAAGTGTTGAATAGGGGGCTAAAAGCGCTGGTTTCTCAGGGCCATAGCTAGCCCTTTAAGCTTAGAACAGGGTGCCCTTTGGTCTCTCACCTTTTTTATGTGGATGATACTCTCCTCTTCCTAAATGAGGGGCTCGCTTCGCTGTGGGCTCCGAAGGCGTTTCTGGATTCATACCAAGCTGCCTCAGGTTAAAGCATGAACCTCCGGAAAAGCTCCTTCATCCATTCTCATAAGCTCCCCGCTTCTAGAGTGAGGGCCATTGAGACAGTCCTCGGGATTTCTAAGTCTTTAGGAGCCTTTACATATCTTGGAGTCCCAATGGCCATGGGTAGGTTTAAACCCAACAATTTTCAGCCTCTTTTAGATAGAGTGGAGGGGCATATCAGAGATTGGCAAGCGAGATGCCTTTCCCAGGTAGGTAGGGTAGTGCTGGTGAAACATGTCCTGGGCAGCATCCTAGTTCATGCGTTGGCAACAACTCACATTCCTTCGCAAGTTCTTGTTTCTTTAGAAAGGCATTTTGCTAACTTCTTTTGGGGATGGACTAATGGAAAGTGAAAATTGCATTAGAAAAATTGGAAGGTGATCACTGCGCTAAAAGAGGAAGGGGGTCTAGGCATCAGAAAATTGTCTGACACTATGGAAGCGCTCTGTCTAAAGATGGCCTGGGCCATAAAATATAAGGAGGATAAAAGCCTGTGAGCTTGTTTATGTCAGGAAAATATGCTTAGGATCTCTCTCCTTCTGGGCTTGGCAGACCAGTTGCATTCGCCTCTCCATTATGGAAGAGGATTCTTGCCCTATTCCCCACTCTAGATTCCCTTGTGCAGTGGAAGCTTAGTGAGGGAGAGTGCGGCTTATGAAACTCAAACTGGTCTGGGCTTGGCCCTCTTCAAAACATAGATGTCAGTCTAATTCCTATAGCCTTGTTATCCATGAAAGCTCTCCATTTTTTGGGTAAGGACGACCCTTTCCCTCCCTCATCGGTCTTCAACTTTCTTCCTCAATGAGTAGTGGATTTCATTATCTAGGTTGGTTTCTGCTTATCGAAGGGGCTAGACAGTCCGTTTTGGTCGTTCACCCCCTCGGGAGCATTCTCGGTTAGTTCAACTTCGGAGAAGTGCAGAACGTCCCTGCCCCGAAAAGGCTGGGCAAGATGGGTTTGGCATGCAAAGCTGCCCCTAAGAATCTCTCTCTTTGTCTGGAAAGTGCTGATGAAAGCAATTGTGGTGGATGAAGCAGTGCAAACTCGAGGCATTAACATGGTGTTCAAGTGTCTGCTGTGGAGACAGAACAACCTAGGGCCACTCGGCTGAGTTGATTCATCATCTATTCCTTTATAGTTCCCTGGCAATGACAGCGTGGAATTATTTTGGGAGCTTATTTGGTATTAACGTCATGGGGGCCTCTTCGGTTGAGAGTAGATTAGGCCAATGGTGGAGTGCACCTGCTGTCGGGATAGCCAAATCTACTACTAAGAAGGTGGCCCCTTGCTTAATCCTATGAGAGATCTAGAAATCAAGAAATGTAGTGGTATTTGAAGGAAAATTCACTTTCGTAGTAGATCTAATTCCTCGAGGTAGGTGGTGGCTTTCCTTAATCAGTGGTCTCAATCTGGGGCCCAAGTTTTCCACCATCAGCGCCTCTAACATGGGGGCCACCCCTCCTCTTGCTCTTAGAGGGAGCTCGGATCCTGCCCGGGCTTCGTATACTAAGGTAGTGAAATGGTGTAAACCAATCAGAGGCTGGGCAAAGATTAATGTGGACGGATAAGCCATGGGCAATCCAGGTAAATCCGGTGGAGGGGGCATATGCAGAGGAGACCAAGTAGAGTTTCTCTTTGCTTTCTCGGAAGGTTACGGAGTAGGCTTGAGTGTCATTGCAGAACTTCACGTAGTTTATGATAGCATATCTCTATGCTTGAATAGGGGTCAGTCTAAAGTGGTCGTGGAGTCTGACTTGCAATTGGTGGTTAGTGTCATGTTGGGAACTTCCAGCCTCAGTTGGAAATGGGGGTACTGGATCTCCAGGATAGAGAGATTCAAGCTTAGAGGGCAGTTGGAGTTTGCTCATATATTCAGGGAAGGTAACGCGCCGGCAGATGTCATGACCTGTAAGGGCAACATCAGTCAATCCTCTTCCTTAGTGGTCTGTCTTGCCGACTTCCCACCTCAGGTCCGAGGGCTCTTATTCCTTGATAAGGTGGGGTTGGGAGCTATCAAGGAAGTAGCTAGGGGGGTGGATTGATGGACGAAGGATATTTGTTTTGGTCTTAGGTTTGGGTTCCTCTCCCTACTTAGCGGGGATTCGGGTTTTCCTAGGGTCGTCGGTTTTCATTTTGGGATTCAGTTATGATAGGTTTCCCCTAAGTTCTTTTATTCATTGGGAAAACCCTAATGTAATTTTCTGTCTGATATATACAAATCATGGATGGAAGTTTTGTTAAAAATAATGAAAAAAAAAGAGCATTATAAGTCATAGTGCTCCTAGTTGCATTTGGACTCTTAGGGCATGTTCTGATGGTAAGTTACTTAACATAAGCTACTTATGCCACAAGTAGCTTATCTTGATTTCTACTTAATCAGATAAGTATGTTTAGTTGATATGTTTTTAAAACACCTTAACAAAAAGCCTCACGTTGCCATATTAAAAAACCAGTTCAATAATGCTGTGGAGCCCACTTGTTAACACTCACCATTAAAAACCTCCAATGGCCCACTATAATATTTATTTTCCATTCAACCTGTTGATAATGGTCACATAGACCAGGATGAAGGGAAACACAAATACTAGGTTGATCTAAAACTTTTGTGGCCCCAAGAAGTTTTTAATTTAGGGCGTTCATTCACCATGTTTCTTACCATGTTTCTTATGGTGTAGTCCACCTGAGATTCGTGTCTGCTTCATTTTTAGGTTCATGCCCTAAAGTGAGCTGGCAAAATGGATGGAATGCATGGATATACAACACATACATTAAGGCTAGTCCATAATCACAGCTTAACTGAACAGTTTGTTTCCCATTTGCTCTGCTCCTCTTGCCGGAGGGGAATGGTGGGTGAACCCAACTCCACGTTCGTAGGTCCATTGTGATGTTTCTTAGAAATCCACCATGTCCATCCAATTTACCAGATAATATTAGAAGGTGTGCCCAAAAATGAGGCATATCTAAAGCTTAAGTGGGCCACATTGAAGGAAACAATGGAGATTAAACGACCACTATTGAAATCTTCCCGGGGCCCACTATGCGATTATATGCCATCCAAACCAGTAATAAAGTCATTCCTACACCCACAAGATTATATGAAACCGGTGGGCAAGTGGATATTTCAAAAAATCAATGTAGGCCTCATGACTATTTCAACAGTGGAGGTGTGGCCCACTCGAGTGTTGGATCTATCTCATATTTGGCTCCACAATATAAAATGAGCTGACAAAAATGGTGGACGGTTCAAAAACATCATGGTGGAACACTTTAGGTTTTTTTTAGCTCCTCTATTCCCATGGTGGGGGTTTCAATAACACTGTTTCAAGCTGCCTGGTCTACTTGAATTTTGGATCTTCATTATATTTGGCCCACCGATTAAAAGCAACTGACAAACTAGTGGATAGGTTGGATTCTAAGAAATATCATGGTAGGCCACACAACAATGGGTGCGGTTCAATGGTGGGCATTCAATTCCACTGTTGTAAGTCGTGTGGCCCACTTGCGTGTTGGATCTACATCATATTTGGGCCCACTTCCTAAAATGAGATGAATAAAATAGTTGACAATGGATTTCTAAAAAATGTCACGGGTAGATTTTAGTACATGGCACATCCATTCATGATTATTAGAGCGCACTCCTCACAAGTTATTTTTCATAAGCTAAAAAGCAATAAAAAAATAACTTATGAAAATAAATTACTTTATTTAATAAGCTACTTATTTAAGTTGATTAACCAAACTAACTTAATTAAGAAAAGTAGATTGACTTACATAAGTTTATAAGCTCTACAAATTGAAGGTTGGGATTGTCATTGAAGCCCAGTTATGGGACAGTATCATCTTTATGGTAGGAATGACATTGTAGACGGCTGAAATCAGCTGACCACCTAATGGAATGAACGGATGGATACACCAGTAGTGTGCTGATGCACGACTGAAAGTAGCAGTCATGGGCCTCACGACGCACTATGGGTGGTGAAGAAGGTATCATGCACATTTTCCCCATGTGGCCCTTGGGACCCATAAACAGAGTGTTCTTAGGGGTCCCTACTCATGGCTTAGTGGTAGATTCATGAGAGTTTCAACACTAAGGTCATGGGTTCGAGTATCCATTGTGGTGTTGTGGGTCCATGAGTGTGTGCATAAAATATAAAAATAAAAAATAAAAATTGACTTTCTTAACAAAACTCACACACCCTGTACGCACCTAACATAGGAATCAAAGACTTACAAAAAAACCTACATGTGTAAACACATGTATGAATGACTTATAATCCAACACAAACTATTAATCACCATATATCATGTGGACTCTATCCACTTACTAGTATGGAATGGGTAGCATATGAATTATGGAAAGTGCACAAGGATTAAGTGCTTGGTTAGTCACACATTGGATAGAGTGGAAGAAAACTTTTGGTTTGTAAACTCTTAGGTGTTAATTATTCTTACTTGGAGAAAGGAAGAGAGAGATGCTCGGGCTGCGTACATATTGGAACAAATGCACACGCTCGTTTGAGCATAGTGGCAGTGTGGCCGTAGTTGGCAAATTTCACATGTGTGCATCTGGTTGCTCCCTCGCGACCTTTCGCGAGATAGTGCGAGAGAGGTGTGAAGAGTGAGTGGTGGCTTGGCATTATAGGCTGCTGGAAATGGTCACATCAATGATTAGAAACCGTCGATCATTTTTTAGAATGGCTAGTAGCCTTAATAGGCAAAACTTTTAAGTCAAAGTTCGAGCACTCATTGAGTCAGCCAAAGAAAAGAACTGCATTAACCAAGTCCCTGTGCAGGTCCCTTTATGATTGCTACATGTAGGACCTTATGAAGGCTTATTGTATCTTGTAAGCGATTCGCCTATAACCTTATCAGCAATCTCAAATCTATAGGAGGGGGTGAATTAAGCTTTAAGCAGCGTATCATTTATGTGTTTCAGACTGGTGTACTTTTTTATTTTAATTTTTGGTTTCCAAAATTATTTCTGGGAAATAATCTCAAACAATCTTAAAGCTTAATTCTTAGATATTAAAAGTGTTGTATCAATTAAACTGATGAACCGCAGGACCTGATAAAACTAGACCAATTTGATGGTACGAACTTCACCGGATGGCGAGACAAGTTGAAGTTTCTTCTCATCGACTTGAAAATATTTTATATCTTGGATTCCGACCTACACCACTACCAGAAGCGACCAACAATGAGCCTCCAGAATAGATCGCTGCCGGAGTCAAACGACAAGAAGATAAACTGTTGTGTCGAAGTCACATCCTCAACGCCCTGTTTGGTTGGCTATATGACCTGTACACGGGAACAATTTCAGTAAAAGAAATCTGGATTGCATTGAAATACAATTATAAGGCCAAAGAAGCAACCCAAAAATTTCTAATCGCCAGGTACTTTGATTTCACAATGGTAGTCAATAAGTCGCAATTGGCCCAAATTCATGTATTATAGTTGATAGTAAACAAAATAAAGGCACTAAAAATCGACTTACTTGAATCTTTCTAAGTTGGGGATATTATAGCTAAACTGACTCCAAGCTAGAAAAACTATAGGAAGAAGCTACTGCATAAATCAGAAGATTTCACATTGGAACAAATTCAAAAATATTTTCATATAGAGGAATGTAACGCCTTGAAAATCGGGGGTCAAGCATAAACTCAACTCCCGAGTTCCAACGCATCACTTATGCAACAAAATGAATGATGATTGAATGTGATCGGTATTAGTGCAATGAACATGAGTGAGATTAAGCCAAAACAGTATATCATACTCCAGAGACAGTTAAATTTGCAAGCGGAAGACTGTGATAGATAGATAAAATATATAAACTGTGATGGGTCTCCAGAGTGTGATAAAGTTACCAGGTTAAATAATTACAAGTATGATTTTAAATTATACCAAGTTGTGTAGTGTGATCTAGTCAACATCCCTGTAGCCCCGACAATCAAGGCACGGCTCTCACGAAGCCGCCAGAAAACAACATATACGAGGAAGCATTCTCGTCGTCATAGAAGTCCGGCTCCGCCTCAGAAGTAGCGTCGCCATCTGTGATCAGACAAAGTCTGGTGGGTGTTCGGAACACCGTCCCGTATCGTGGGAGTGAGTGATCAACTCAGTGGAACAATAAAACATAGGTTAACATGTTATCAATTCAGTTAAGCAGTAATGATAAAGCAGTACAATCAAACAATTTTAACTACTCTTATTTAATGCAAGTATGAAATGACATGATGTATGCCCTTGCAAACCACCCTCATGCGACATCATCTTACGTTCGCGAATGTGTCCATCCCTCAGTGCTCCACATCTACCAGGGACATGCAGTGCGATGATGAGCATGATTACCGAGTAATTATTAGTTCATTTCAAACAGTAGTATTGGGAAACTAAGGTACCTCCCTTGTATCATTCCCAAACATGATCCATTATAGGGTCGTCAGTCCTAGTTAATCTCATACGATATTATGGTTTGAGAGGCGTAGCGAAGGCATCACAAAGGGCTCGTCACCCGTCAGCACGGATACAGATCTCACCGTATGCGGCTCAATTGCTGGCCGTCAGCTCGAGTACAGGTCTCACCGTACTCGGCTCAATCACTAGTCGTCAGCTCGAATACAGGTCTTACCGTACTCGGCTCAACTCATACTCTAGTTGCTGTGAAAGACTCGTCGCCAATCACAGACCTTAGAGTATACTCGAAGATACTACAGAGGACTCGTCGCCCGTCAGCACGAGTACAGGTCTCATCGTACTCGGCTCTCGCCGTAAGTATCGATAGCTCGAATACAGTGTCTCATACCACTGTATTCGGCTCACGAGTTTGGGTTGCTCAATGGTCATTACGGGGAGGCACATGGCCCCAGCATAGGCCGACAGCTCGGCCACGGTGTCCCATGCCACCATGCCTGGCTCATGAGTCTTAGCGGATCGAGGTACCATGGTTAACGGGATTTCACTGGTAAGTTTGGTACCCTAGGTTCAAGCGGTAGCGTCCAAACATGGTGAACATACATAAGACAGATCGGGTTGCTTGACGAGCTCGGCTAGCTCGAGCGCACAACAAATTGAACGATATGAAGCGCATAAGCACTTCGTGTGGCCAACCACTATCGTCAACCGCAGTACGACTCGGGTTCATCGAACACATCTCACGTGGAAAATGGATCATAGCCACTAATCCAATTCGGATACCGATTGTCTGGACTATAATCATAACCCCAAACACAATCAAGTGCAGATAGATAAAGCAGTAGTGGATCAAGATTCAACACATACAATCAAGGTCTGGTATTATCCGTTTAGGGCTGCCAGGGCTGTTGCATGCACTTGTTGCTCCACTCCCCCATCACCCATGACGGATCATACAACGTAAATATAAATTTAAACATATGCATTACATAGTTAAAATCATAAAGCAGTTGAGCATGTTATGAAGCACAACACAAGCATGAATTTGTACATGTTCAATTCTTAATCACACAACTATCCAAGGAGATCATACACATAGTTAAAAGAGGTTGAGAATCATATCTCAACACCCTTATACATTTCAATTTGCTAACTACTACTCATTCAGACATTTCAAGAAACACTTAAACAAACATACTTCAACATACATGACATATGTCGATCACATAGGCATTAGGCCAAATCCTTTCACTAGGGAGTTGCCCCAATCATAACATGCGTACACCCACGACGGATAGCCATGGCAAGTAGGAATCCAAGTTTCATATTCATTCAGTCATTTCCACGAACACTTGGGCCACACATTTTTAGCATATATAGTGTATATTGGCCGTGGCGTGATTTAGGGCAAATTCTTTCATCAAAGGGGTATCGACAATACAACAATCATGAATCCATGACAATTAGTCATGGCGAGCACGAATAAAAATTCTATACTCATTCAGTCATTTTTCACAAACACTTAGAATACACTATTACAACATACATGGTGTATGTTAGCAAAACATGTATTAGGGCTATCCTTTAGCCAAGCGAGTATTTTATCCATGTATAATATATTACTACAACAAATAATCATGATAAATACATCTCCTAATATTCATACGTATACAGTATTTTCTAAAATACGTATTTTCAACATACATAGTGTATACAAGCAAACATGTATTACGGCGATTCCTTTCGCCAAATAAGTAATTTATCCATATATTATATAATCATACGACAAATAATCATGACAAACACATTTCCAAAAATACATGTATACGGCACTCCTTACAATACAGTATTTCTACATACATAGTGTATATTAGTAAAACATGTATTTAGGCGAATCCTTTCGCCAAATAAGTATTTTATCCATACGTCATATATCCATACGACAAATAAACATGTCAAACACATTTCCATAAAAAATACATATACGGTATTTTATACGAATACCTAGAGTATGTGAAATTCTAAATTCTATAATTTTAATCGAAACAGAAAACGGAAAGCACTTTGTACATGTGCAATTGCATGTAGATCATGAATCTACCATTAACTGACATTGAAAGCATTGAAAACCGCAACCTATACACCTAAAGTCCTCACCTTGTGTCGTAGAATCGTAACGGAGTTGATAGGTTTGCTAAGCTTCCGTATACGGGAGTTTGACAACCTAGAGAACGAAACAGGTTAGCTATTTCATAACCTACAACCTATACAACCCTAAAACAGGTTAGGGTTAGGGTTTCTTACTTAGAAATGACACCGGAATCGCCGGGAAAGCGGTGAGAATGGAGCGGTGAAGCTCGAATAGCGGCAGGGAAGAGTGGTAGGGAGTTCCTCCCACATCTCCCACACTTTCTCTCTCTTTTCTCTCTCTCAATCTCAAATTCGTATGGCTGCCATGAGAGAGGGTTTAAGGTCCTTATATAGCCTAAAATTTTACCGAAATAGACTTATGTTCAAGGTATACATATATTATAATCAAATCGGCATTGTTTCAGCTTAAAAGAGGGTTTCTGGCTGCCCTCCTTGAGCCAAAGGTCGGACTTAAGCTCACTAACGCTGGATCTACGTTCTATTAAGTTTTCATTTCGGTCAGGATTCTAGATCACGCGTGGCGGACCAGTTTCAGTTCGACGGTCAGTAGGTCTCGATCGGAGATTCTGAGTACATGTAAATGTGTATGAAATTTTTTCTGATCCGAGGGTGTAATTTGGTCAGATTCTGACGGTCTGGTTGCTTAAAACTGATCCGCAAGCGACGAGTTTTAGATTACTATTCAAGATATTTATTTTGGAAAGAAAAAAGTGTTTTCACACTCTCTCGCTCCGGACTCAAGCGAACAGCCGTGGGACACTATCTGGATTTGATTTCTGAGATGGTTGTCAAGCCCAACGAGGCGGTCCTAATTCCTTAACTTCGTATTATTCGGACTCCCGATGTGTGGTCCAGATCCGATACGGAGTTTCGAGATGCTCTCGAGAGTAGCCGGATAATGAGATTGATCCTAGATTTCAGGGTAACCTAGCGTCAATGATTTTACAAGTTTTGGGTCTTGCAGATCGTATTTAAAGTGATTCAAATGGATTTCATAGCTAATCTAGTTTAGCACTTAGTTAACTTTGTCAAATTTTTAAAGGATTTAATCCTAAGTGATTTCCGTCTGAGGTAGTATTTAGTCCTTTGCAGTTTGTATCTAAAGTGATCCAAGTTATACTACTTAGCTAGTTTAAGATAGTGTCTAGGGCGAAAGTACTTTGAAAAATTGAAAGAACAAGGTAGTGAAGGGTGGGATTTGTGAAAGAAATGGGTTAAGGAGCGATTTTAGACTGTGGGATTCAGTTCTGACAAGTTAATAAAGTGTTAGGGTCGACCCATTGCCTAAGGACGTCTAATTCCAGGTTGGCAAAAATCCGGGGTGTTACAAGGAAGAATCTCGCAACCAAGATAAGAAAGATGAAGACAATGGTGCATCCTTGTCCAAGGTGGATGCAGTAGAAAAATCATTCCAAATCAATAACTCTGAGAAGAACAAATCCTTAAAACCTAACAAAGATTAATAGAAATTTAAGAATATCTAAAAGAAAAAGAACGAAAAACCAAAGGGTCCTTACTGTGTATGTGGGAAGAGACTAATGCAGTAGATGATGACATCATCATAGCAATAGTCATGGAGGTGAACATAGTTCAAAGGAAAATCCCTGGTTGGTGGTATACAGGTGTCACAGTTCATGTATATTATGACAGATCTTCCTTTAAAACCTATAAAGATGTGACCAACAGTCAAGAGGTTCAAATGAACAACAAAGGTCGGTTGAAGGTCATCGACAAAGGAACAGTGGAACTGATATTTACCTTTGAAAAAAAGGTAATCTTGACCAACGTGTTGTACGTTCCAAACATAAGAAGGATCTTTGTATTAGGGGATCTTTTGGGCAAACTCAAGATCAGGGTTGTATATGAATCTAGTAAGTTGATCTTGTCAAAAAATGAAAACTTTGTGGGAAAGGGATATGCTTGTAATATGATGATTAAATTTTCTTTGAATGAAAAAATTCTTCTACTTATATGGTTAAGTCTGTAATCTTGTGGCATGATAGATTAACACATATAGGCAATATTACCATAAGACTTGTGGCTAATAATAACTTAATATTATACAATAAAATTAGAACGATAAATTTGAAGTATGTGTAAGGTAAAAAATGACTAAGAAACTATTTCCAAGTGTTGAAAGATCGTTTAAGGTGCTATACCTATTACATATGTGAGCTAAATGACATTCTTACTCGATGAGACAAAATATACTTAATAACATTCATAAATGATTGTTCAAGATATATGTATGTGTATCTGCTAAAATCTAAAGATGAGGCATTTAATGTATTTAAAACTTACAAATCCAAAGTAGAAAATCAATTGCATAAAAATGTGAAAATTCTTTGTAGTGACAGAGGAGAAGAATACTTTAATGAATTTTCTAACTATTATGAAGAACAAAACATAGTAAACCAGTGCACAACGCCCTACACACCACAACAGAATAGTGTTGCCGAGAGAAAAAATAAGACTTTAGTTGAAATGGTCAACTTAATGCTAATACAAACAAAATTACCATTAAACCTATGGGGAAAAGACTACTAGCAGCATGTCATGTCCTAAATCTTATCACATCTAAGAAAACCAAGACCTCTCCACATGAGATATGAAAATGAAGAAAACCAAACTTAGGATATCTTAGAGTGTAGGGGTGTCTCGCGTATTGCAGAACTCCTGACCCTAAAAGAACCAAGTTGTGACCAAGAGTTGGAAAGTGTGGTTTTGTTGGGTATGCACAAGACAGTAAAACCTATAAGCTCTTAGACTTAGAATCCAATGTGATAATAGAATCTAAAGATATAGAGTTCTTTGAGAACTCGCTATCAATAAAGACAAAGGATACTGAGATCCTAACTCTTAGTGATGAAATGTAGAAGAAACTTGATAAGAAGTTGAAACACCCATCGAACCTCATAGGAGCTAGAGAGTAAGGGTAGTAAAGAGTCTTGATCTTGATAAGATAAGTTAGTGCACTGATTTTTCAATTACATGAGTCCATGTGTCATATAGTCGGTTAAGCCCTTGAAAGTTGAAGACCGATGACGCAAGATAACATAAATATCAATGAGTAAAGAATAAGTAAATGAGGTGCCTTGGTAACCTTAATCCTCAACCTAAAATAACATCTTGAACCTTAAATGATCTTGACTTAATAGGTAAACCTTGTTAATCATCCCTTGATCGTATAAGCGTAATTGGAATATGATAAGTAAGGTTAAAAGAGGTACAAAGCTTATGTAAAATTATATGCCCAAAATAGTAAACTTTCGAGTGGTGCTTGATCCCATTGAGTAGTCCTTGATGGGTCTTTGATGGAATCAAGGAACCTTTGATGACATCGAAGGGTCCCCTCGATGTCATCCAAGACCACTCGATGACATCAGATATCAATGTGAAAACTATCCAGCAACAATTCAGTTAGAAATTTATTTTTTTGGATATCATTGAAGCCCTGTTCAATACCATCGATAGAGTCATTATCTGTCCATTTTTTTTTAAAAATTATTATTATTATTATTAGAGCTCGGACTCCTTATAATGGACATTCTGTTCTTGAGCATTTGGATAAGTTTTTGGTGTAATAGAATCTTAGGTGATTCCATGATCATATCTCTCATCCCAAGCCTCTAAACCAATGAGTTCTAAGACACATTCCTTTAGATTAACACTCTAATGAGGATTCCAACCTCCACCTTGAAGATGTACTTTAACTCCACCATTTTCTAGAGATTAGATTCAACCTCTATAGGTATACCCCTGTCTAAACCCTCTAGAATGCCCATCTAGATGAATCCCTTAGGAATTACAACTTTTTATTAGTTGTAGGAGATTATACTAACCCTCCATCACCTTGGTCACTTCAAAAGTGCATCATATGTAAGGTGGTTAATTTTGAAGCTGAAGCATTGGCAATGCATTAACATTACAATCGGGGGAGTAAGCGGAGTTGATTGATGCATGTGAGATCATCGACCAAGTAACATAAGATTACGCTATAAAAGGGCCTCAATGCGACGTTTAAGTTGTCATTTGTAAGAATCTATGGACATTCCTTCATTGTGTAGGATCGAGTGTAGAGTTTGAATTGTCAAACTCTATTAGGTTCTTGTGTAAGACTTAAATCCAAGTCCTTATATTGGCCACCATACATGGGTGTGTATGTGTTAGTTTTTTAGGGAGCCTTCGGCAGGGGTAAACGTAGGTCCTTGGATTAGGACCGAGTTTGTTGGTTAGCCGATAAAAAACTAACTCAAGTCTCTTGGGGGAGCCTCTGGTGGGAATATACACTATGGTCCTTGTGTAGGCTGTAAATGTTATAGGTGAATCTAATTTAAAACTTTCGATAGTGAATCCGGTACACTCATGGGTTGAGTGTGTCCACCGTGAGTGGAGTAGGGAAACCAAACTACTATATATACTTGTATTTGAGATTGTCTTTGAGCACTTGTTTAATTATGCTTATGTAATGAATTGATGAATTATATTTATGCGTGATTAGATGAATATTAGGATTAGATAGGTAGCACATCCCACACATACATGTACACTATCATGTTTATAGACTAGTTGTTTAATTGCTACATTCTTTATAATCTATGTAACATGACTCTCTATTGGCTTGAAGCCTTAGAGTTAATTGCCTTAGTTTAATTTGCATATTAGTTTAAGTAACTATGTTTAAAAGGTAAAATTTTTATTTGATCCTAATCACCCCCTCTAATACAACCTTCATTTTGTAGCTAAGCTTCTGCACGTAGTCCGTGGCCTACCACCATATACAATTTCAAGATAGACTTTCAACGTCTCTCATTTCATATAGTAGAGGGTGATAGAGAGAATCTCATTAGAAAAATACCCATGATTTTGATTATAGAAGATGAACTTAAAACCTTTAGCGATGTTATGGCTTTAAGCGATTTCGCTTTTTGGAAAGAGACCATTAATGATAAGATGGAATCTATTGTGTCAAATGTAGGAATTGGTAGATCTACCTCCAAGTTCTAAATATATAGGGTGTAAGTGAGTATTCAAGAAGAAATACCACACTGATGGTATAATTCAAACCTTTAAGGATAGATTAGTAGCTAAGAAATTTTGTCAGAAAGAAGGAATCAATTATTTTGATACATATTCACCAGTGGCTAGAATAACATCGATTTAGATCTTATTTGCTTTAACATCCATACATCATATTCATATCCATTAAATGCATATGAAGATAACATTCTTGAACGGTGACCTCAATGATGAGGTATACATGAAGCAACCGTAAGGGTTTTCTGCCAGATAATGAGAATAAAGTATGTAGACTCTATATTTGTATGGATTAAAACAAACATCCAAACAATGCTATGAAAAGTTTGATTCAAATGTACTATCCCATAGTTTTATACATAATGTAGCTAATAAATCCATATACTCTAAGGTGTGTAATGATTATATTACGATAATATGTTTACATGTAGATGACATGTTAATTACCAGCAGCAAAATGGAAGGCGTAATTGAAACGAAGATGTTTCTATCCTTCATTTTCAAAATGAAGGATCTTGGATAAGTGGATACCATATTAGGTATCAAAATAAAAAAGCATAGTGGGGGTTATGCGATGTGTCAATCTCATTACACTGTGAAGAAACTAAAAAAGTTTACTACTTGAAAGTCAAAGAGGCAAAAAACCCATTTGATCCAAATATCAAGTTAAAAAAGTAATGGAAGAGAAATTGTACAACTAGATTATGCTAGTGATATAGGCAGTCTTATGTTTATTATGCATACACAAGACCGGATATATCATATGTTGTGAGTAAACTAAGTAGTTTTACTAGTAATCCTAGTATAGAACACTGAAAAGCTATTAGTAGAGTTCTATGTTATCTAAAGGAAATCAAAGAACTAGGTTTATTCTACTAAGAGTTTCTAGTTGTATTGGAAGGGTATACCAATGCTAGTTGGATATCGAATGCATGGGATAACAAGTCGATAACATGGTAGATATTGACCTTAGGATGTATAATTGTCTCTTAGGGATCCAAGAAACAAACCTATATAACGCACTCGATGATGGAGTTTGAGTCCATAGTCCTGGCTGTAACTGGCAAATAGGCTGAGTGGCTAAGGAATCTTCTGTTAGAAATTTCATTATGTGTGAAGCTTATACCAACTGTCTCACTTCATTGTGATAGTGAAGCCACTCTAGTGAGAGCGTACAACGTCACATATAATAAAAAATTTAGATACATAAGTTTGAGACATGATTATGTAAGACAGTTGATTCAAGATGGAATCATTGCGATCTCATATATGAAGTCAATTAATAACTTGGCCGATCCTTTTACTAAACCTCTAAAAAGAGAAGTACTAAGGACAATATCTAGAAGGATGTGGTTGAAACTCTTTAACCAAAGTTTTAAAGATGATGGAAACCCAACTCAAAATTAGAAATCTCTAAATTTGCATTCAATTGGTAAAAACAAGACACTGATATATGGAAAGCTTCAACACTAAGATCATAGAAAACGTCATCCAGAATGAATACTGCTGACTATTATAGATAGAGGGCCAAGCTTTGGAACTCTTAATGAAATCTGGTTCAAAGAATAAGTATTTTAAATAGTAACAGAAACACTGGAGGAATTTCACCTATGTGAACGTAGAGCTATTAAAGTTTCTCTCAGGATCATTCATGAAACAAGAAAAGCACATGGCCATTATTTCTATTAAGCGAGTAATATAAGGGAACTCATATAATGCAGTTGCTATTATGTGTATGGTATCTTTAGTTTTGTTATTAAGGAATAACTAGTTCAAAGCTGTAACTACTAGGGATTTCGATAAAATTTTAAAATACTTATACTAAAGAAAGATTCAAATCGCAAATATAACTTTCTCTAAACCATGTGGGGGATTGTTGAGAATTTTGGCTTAAAAATAAATAAAGTTTTTGAAAATTTTGATTCCCTTCAAAATGATTTCTGAAAAAAACAACGAAAAATGTGTTTTTATTTAGTCCCACATCAGATAGAGTGGGAGAAAACTTTTAGTTTATGAACTATTGGGTGTTAAGTATTCTTACTTGGAGAAAAGGAGAGGGAGATGTTCAGGTTACGTAAGCATGCATGCACACGCATATGCACGGACGAGGGCATGGGCAGTGAGGCTGTAGTGGCTCTAGTTGGCACACTTTGCACTTCGCACGTGTTGTAGAGTGGTCGCTCCCTCGTGAAACATCGTGAGATGGTGCGATCGCAATGCGAGAGAGGTGCAAAGAGTGAGTGATGGCTTGGATTTAAAGGCTACTGGAAACTATTAGATCAATGATCAGAAACATCGGTCATTTCTACGAATAGCTAGTAGACTTAATAGCCAAAATAGTCTGAAAATAGACGACCAGTGATGATTCAACGGTCAGATCGTTGATCTAACGGTCTAAAATGTTCAAAATATAGCGCCAATGGTAAAAAATGTTTCACAAACATTCTAAATCATTGATGACCACCTAACAATGGTCCACACCTTAGATGCTATATAAACTGGACCCTCCAGGTCCAGAAACCTTCCAACATAAACAAATTCAATCATAATCCAATTCGAGCTCTCTAAACTGTTTCTTTTTAAGATTACTCAAGAACAATTGAGTCGCTCAAATTTTTTAAGTCACTGAGTTCGAGCACTCAACGCGTCTGCTAGAAAAAAGAACCACATGAACCAAGTCCCTGTGGAGGTCCCTTTATCATTGCTGCATGCAAAGCTTGCTGTATCCTAGAAGTGATTCACCTATAACCCTATTAGTGATGTCAAATCAATAGGAGATGGGGAGAATTAAGCTTTAAGGACAATGTATCATTTATGCACTTCATCTTGGTATGATTTTTTTATTTTCAGTTTCCAAAATTATTTTTGAGAAAGAATCTCCAACACCTAGATTATTTATAGCCGACCATGTATGCGTTTAATGCTAAACAAAGAGAGAAGTTCTATAACTATTCGTGAGAGTAGAGATTAAAGCCTGGGTTTGGCAAAAATCAAAACTTTAAATAGGTCTTACCCAAACAGTTCAAAATTTGGGCCAAATCCAATTCAGGCCCAAGTTGTTGACAACCCTAATCATGATGGTATGGCACATGTGTGAAAGATTAGACCCATGTTCCTAGTGGGCTTAACATGAACATGTCCTCAGCTAGAACACATGTGGGTTTACTCATCAGGTGGTCCATGTGTGTAGGTATGTGAAATTCGGTCCCTATAAAAATAATCCCTGATTCAAGATATTGAATGAGAGGCCCACCATGTAACGTGCACATATTTTTTAGCATATGCTTATGCATGTGCCACATGCTCCCTAGTTAAGTAAATGCTTAATCTAAACATAATTAGACATGGACGTCCACATCTCTATTATCCATCCATCCAAACACTTAACATATTCCCACTTTTTCTTTTTTAAAAATGTTTTTTCTTTTTGGGTTCGGCTCCATGACTCAGTGGTAGACAGACTCTTTTTTAACAATTGAGATTAGGGATCGAGTGCCCATGTATGGTGTTGGTGGGTGTGTGACTGTGTGGGGGTGTGGGAGTGTGTATAAAAAACATATTCCCACTTTTTGAGATTGTGTTTCACTACAAACGTGAGTTTATTATACTATTATACTATTTGTATTTGGTTGGCAGTTATTAGGTTTCGAGTACTTACTACTCAGTCATTAAGCCTTGGGTATGACTTAATTATAAATAGTAAACAATCATCCAAAGTCGACATTCCAAATCATATAACCATAATCATCAAATCCTGGGTGTGACTCAGTTATAAATACTAAACAATCATCCAAAGTTGACATTCTAAATCATATAATCATTTTATTAGAAAATTAATGAAGATTGATTAAAATGAATAACCAAAGTACATCACTGATTAAAAGAAAACTAAATTTACTCTAAAACTCTTGTAAAATCAATAAAAATAAGTTGATTATTGAATGTCGGATTTTCTCATAGATAGATTCAACATTCTCCTAGAGCTTTCTTTGATCGTATTTCTCTATCACTATTCTTACCTTTTCCACTTCTTCTGAAAGGATATTATAAGAATCGCAAGGCCATTCTTGAATACAACATATATACTCTTTATCCTGGATGTTCAATTTTCAACAGAGTGAGGTATATAAGCTTAGCAAGCAAACATACACATGCTTTCACAACTTACACATATAACAAGTGTCATTTTATATAGGATTCACAAGTAATAGAAATCAATGCATAAACATGTTGAATACATGAAATCTTTCACACATTTTTAGTATTGTTAACCATTTGAACCACTAAGATCCAAGCTATCAGATCTCGGCATACCAACACACACTTGGCCTGCATAGGTTGATTCCCATCTCTAGAGGTGGTCCAAATATCAGGCGCAAAATCCTCACATATCGACTCACTTTCCCATGGTAGGCAATCAGCTGGCCTCGCTCCATGGGTAACCTATTACGAGCTAGTTAGACTCCTTTCCCATCCGACCTTCAGTTTGAGGCAGAGAGCCTAATGGTGCCAATTAAGGTTGGGGATTTGCACATCAAAACCTTTCCTCCCATCTATTTAAGGGACACCTTATTTCTCGAGTTGTATGATGTTTACACTTAGGGAATGGCACTCCACATTCCCTCGTCTTTTCATATTAATGGTAATGTACATGAACGAGCATAATAATTTAAGGCAATACAAAATAATTGTTATTGATATAAAGTTATGATATGCACATAGAGAAAACATCAAATAACTAACCACTTAACCCCAAATTGAGTAGTTGGTGTGCGTAAAGCATTTTTTCTTTATGTTTAATTAACAATGTCTCAATATAGCCTCTTTAGATGACTTCTCGGTCCAACGAGCCATTCTCTTAGTCATAATTAAAGTTCAAGTATTGGCTAGTAAACACAGAGAATGAAGAAAATTTTGACTTTAGTTAAATCAAAATCATTAATTTGATAAAAATTTCGATTCAACCCTTAATGTGATACCTAATTTTCATAGTATTTCCATAATCAGGGAAAAATTATGTTCAAGAGACAAGATTGGTGGATCTAACTGAAATTACACGTGGCGGCCTATGGGCTATGCGTGGGCTCTTGGTGGAACTACGGAATGAAGGTTATATCTTAGAGGGGGAAGGGGTGATTAAGATCAAATAAAATTTCTACCTTAAAATAATATGTAAATTAAATTAAATAAGACAATTAACTCTGAGGCTTCCAAGCCAATAGACGGTCCTATCACATAGACTATAAAAGTCTTGTCAATTAAATAACTAGTTTAAAAATATGATAGTGTACATGTGTGCGTGGGATGTGTTAATTATCAACACCTAGCATTTATCTAAGCATGCATATATATATATATATATAAAATTCATTTAAACAATCACGTAAGCATAATTAAATAAGTGCTCAAATAACAATCTCAAACACAAGCATGTATAATGGTTTGATTTTCCTACTCCACTCTCGACGGACATACTCAACCCATGAGCATACTAAATTTCACTATCAGAGGTTTTAAATTAGGTTTACCTCTAACCTTTATAATCCTATACAAGGACGGTCTCCCTTAGAGACTTACGTGCTTTTCTATATGCTCACCACAAACCTCGGTTCTAATTCAAGGACCTACATTTACTCACGTTGGAAGCTCCCTTGGAGGTTAACACATACACACACATGTCTAGTGGCCTACACAAAGACCCTGATTTAGGTCCTACATAAGAACCTAATCGAATTTGACAATTCAAACTCTACACTTAATCCTACACAAGGAAGGAGTGTACATGGACTCTTACAACTGGCAACTTATCAGATTGATTCCATTTTTTTAGCGCCTTCTTGATTTGCTTGATCGATACTCTCTCGTGTTTCGATTATCTTCCCTTTGCTCGATCATGATGTCAATGTGTAGCTAATGCTTTAGCTCCAAGATCAAATACCTTACATGTGATACTCCTTTCGGTGACCAAGGTGATAGGATGTTAGATGAATCTCTTATAATTAATGAAAGATTATAATCTTAGGGGATTCACCTAGATGGGTCTTCTAGAGGATTTAGATGATGATTTACCTATAGAAGTTGGGTCTAAACTCTAGAAAATAGTTAAGTTCAAGCACATCTTCAAGGTGGAGGTTGGAATCCTTATTAGAGTGTAAATCTCAAGGAAGATGACTTAGACCTTATTGGTTTAGAGACTTGGGATGAGGGATATGATCATGGAATCACCTAAGCTTCTATTACACTAAAAACCCATCAAAATGCCCAAAGAACAGATCTTCTATATAAAGGAATCGAGTTTTTTTTTTTGTTAACTTGTTAGTACACCCACTGTCAGATCACACTTCACTGTTAGCCACCCCCACTAGGGAATCGATGCCAAGACCTCAGTGTTGAAATGAGGTATCTTTCACTTAGTCTACCACTTGATCTAT
Source organism: Magnolia changhungtana (assembly GCA_030180095.1). Classification (NCBI taxonomy): domain Eukaryota; kingdom Viridiplantae; phylum Streptophyta; class Magnoliopsida; order Magnoliales; family Magnoliaceae; genus Magnolia; species Magnolia changhungtana. Next base: position 20,142,575 of record JASAUF010000600.1, on the reverse strand, counting down.
GGATCTGGGTGTAAAGGAATCGAGTTTCAATGGTCATAAACTGGACAAAAATGGCTAGTCTTCGATCACACCGAATAAGGGTTCGGTCAAATCGAATTAGAAGGAAAGCTATTGGACAGACTTGGGCACATTCGATTGTACTAAATGTGGTCTTCGGTCGCATCGATCATGGTTGTTGGTGGGACCGAATGTGGGATTCAGTTATAGCCGAATTACCTAAAATTCTGTAACACAGCATATTGTCCTATTTTAACCGATTTCGATCAAACAGAGGTGGGTTTAGTGACATCGAGGGTTGTTAAAATTGTATAGTTTTTCTAGTAACACGGGACCTTTAAAGCCAATCTAAGGATGGTTAGTTTAGGGTCTAATGGCTTAAGGGATGAACAAGAAAATGTTTACCGATTAGGCTTAAGATTATTTAGAGGTTTAAATTGTTTTGGGTCAAGGGTTAGGGTCACCAATGTACCTCATATATCTGTTCTTTGCTCCTTGATTTTCCACCTCCACTTGTGTCTTTAGTCTTAAGCTTCCAAGGGCTCTCAACCTACTACATAACACAATATACTCACATGATTGATAAATAAGGTGCAGAAATCAGTGCACTAACAATCTACCTCTTTGTCAATTCATGACAAGAATCTAACCTAGACAATGTCATAGTCCATACCAATGATATACTAAAACAAGTCAAAATATTACATGTCAAATATAAATGATTTACAACTCGATTCAACAAGACATGTAACATTAGCAATGCTCTCCCATAATTGCTCCCCTTATCTCATCAATTCATGTAGCAATAAACAAACCCCACAAAATAGAATTCATTATTTTGATGGGACTTGATCTTTCTCTTCCTTTTTGTCACTATTTGACAAAGATTTAGTTTCAAGAAATATACCATGGAATAACTTTATATATAAGTAATATATTTACCAATTACAAGGCACATACTAACAATGGATTAAATGGTGACTATTAACATTAAAATATGGAGCATACTTATTATGGTCATTCAAAAGATATACCAATTAACATAAGAGTGACTAACGATTCTATAAAAAATGTATGGGGCTTAATTATCAAATTTAGCTATTAAGCACAAGATGAGGCTAAATCCTCATATTTTCCTATGGTACTCACTAAAAAGGCTTAATCATTTGATTTAAATATAGAGAATATTAATGAGGTTGAATTCCTTTGATTTTTCTTTTAGCCTATAGGGACCTTCTAAGGTCACATATATAAGGTATTATGGTCTCCGAAATCTCTAGGGAAGGGACACCATGGTGGAGGCCATAAAAACACGTAAGTGGCTAAGGTCTTTATCACTAAAGGAGTATCCTAAATTGGATTGGGACTCTTCCATATCATCTCATATTGTCGCCATAGCCTTCCCTTTGGATCTTTTTTTGCTAGGGCAATCGGTGAAAATATGTAACACCACATACTTTTCAGTACTCAGGTATTACCATGTAACTTAACTTAGTATAAATACAAATTTAGCTTATTTGAACATTTACCTTCATTCTAGTCTAAATTCGACCATTGAAAGTAATCCCCATCCATAGATCAAGCTATCCATCTATTATTATTCAAGATGGACCACCACATCATGAGACAAACCTATTTTTAGGATTTTAATCTCGTTGATAGAAAAACTAACCAACCATCTTAGATTTAGAATCTTGAATCACGAGATCCACCGTTCATCATGTCCACAACATCCTGTACAGTGATCCACCACTTGAACACACTAATCAAACAATCTAGGTGTTAAATCAAGCATTAAAGTCCACTTAGATGGTTCTTAGGACCACTGAGACCGTTGATAAATGATCTTGAATCAATCTGACTATTGATTTATAGAGCAAATGTTGTTGTCGAGCGTACAACTTCAAAGATGCATATTCGCTCAAAATAACTTAATCGAATGGTTGGATTGAGATATGCACCATAGTTTGTGAATTGAATGACTTAAGAATTGCGTGAAATCATTCAAATTAACATCTGAAGCTAATTCGACTGGTAGATTGTCAAAGATTGGTAGAACCCAAACATCGCTTGGTGTGGCCCACCTAAGCATTGAATCTACCCTAGCTGTGGTCAGATGACCTACTTAGACCCAGGGTGTCACGCTCCAAACTCAGAAATCGGGCTCAAAAAATTTTCGATCGCCGAATCTGGTGCTGACAGCCTCCGTAGTACCCCATTCTCGGCTCCCAACATCCATATGCCAGATTCCAATCTTATGATCCTACAAGGAGGATTTTCCAATATACATTTAACTCATAATAAGCATAACTACAAGTTTACCCAAGTCACAAAGGCAACATCATCGTCATTACATATCCACTAATATTAATAGTTGAATACAGTTCTAAAAGGGAAATACATATGTCAAAAATCAAAGCTTCATAAGTCTGCTGCACGCTCCAAGCTCAATGCTGTTGTGACCTGACGCCACCTGCACACATCTATCATGCATAAGCTTATAGAAAGATTAGTGAGTGGTGAAAGTGTGTGAACAAGGTAAGTGCCAAGTAAGCAATATCAGAGTAAGCGGAAGTACTAACAAGTTCATGAGTCATACAATATCAGAGTACACAATGCAAATCAGTTATGCAAATGATGAGTCAAAGCAAGCCAAATATTAGGTGTCGAGGATACAATGCCATAAATTATACAATATCGAAATAAGCGAAAATATACTGATAAGTTTATGAGTGCCATCAGCCGTACCAAGGCTATGCGATGCAAGGCATGAGTACTAATGGCCATATTAATGCAGAAACATGGCAACCCAAAATGCTAAGTAATGTGGATGCAATGTAATATGTGGTGCGAATGAAATGACCAAGCTGGAGTGAAGTCGGGATGATAGTACGTAGTATCGCAGGCTATGGGGTCTCTCACAAGGGACTTCTATCCAAACCAGTCCTATACTTAAATTTAGATAGTCAGACTTAATGTGGTGAACTCTTGATCTTAGGTTAGTCGCGCGCCCAACAGAAATCCTGGCCATGCGAAGGTACACAACAATTAGTTGTACACTACCAGTCTGAGTGGATAATGAATGAAATGAATGCATGAGTATGCAACTCCTACTCAATAAGTTCACATATCAGTACGGTTCCTTTCTGGGATCATCACCGGGGTCTAATACACTCCACGCCACCTGCCCCCCCATCAAGCACACAACTGGGTAAGTGGAAGAGACCTCACTATTCGCCTGGCTAGTAGTCAGCCAATACCTACTCGGCTCATCGATAACGGACCCATTCCTCGAGCTGGTCAAACTCAGCCTAGCTATGCCTATTCCCTCGGGCAGGTAAGGCCATACCCCCTCCCAACTGACCACGACACAGTGGGAGACATGGTCTCCTGATATTCGGCACTCGGGCGCTCATGTACATCCACTCGGTCTCAACGTCGGGGCATCCTCTGGTACCAAGAGAGTTTTAGAGATTTTTACCTAGGGCCATCTATGGCAGCCCGATACTCGAACCAAATATTTTCGGTGTCCCATCTAGCCATCCACGATAAGCATGTCGAGGCTATGACCCTGATGTTGCTAGGGCGTACAGTAACCACAACATACAATACAAGATGCATGAGTCATACAATCCAGTCATGCACCAATCTTGCGCATATCGTGCGCTCATATGAGATAACCTCCGCCTATCAGGGAGTCTCATAACAACCTGCCCAATGACATATGCAATGGTCAACTACATCTCATAACAAACATGCAAATGATGCGTATGGGCATGTATCATGATGCTATGCGGTCACATACTCATAATCGGTATCAATAACTGACATCGACAATCAACCTCGACAATGTGGACATTTAACCAACATTGGCCCCCAAGGAATGACCCATATAGAGCCTAACATACAGTAGACTCATGACCTCACACCAAGGCTAAATATACAATACCATGAGCCTCACCCAAGAGCTTAATACACATCGCAATGGGCCTCACTCATGGGCCACATATACATCAAGTGGGTCGCATCTCACGGGTCTAATATACATCACAATGGGCCGCTCCCATGGGCCTAATATACATCAAGTCGGGCCTCACCATATAGGCCGAAAATATATCACAATGGGCTACGTCCCATGAGCCTCGAATACATCACAATGGGCCTCGACAATCGGAATCGGCCTCAACAATCAGAATCGTCACTCGAAATCGGCCTCGACAATTGAAATCGGCAAATCGGTCATGACAATCGGAATATATTGATAATTGGAATCGGCAAATCGGTCATGTTAATCGAAAATTGACAATCTACAATCAGTCACGATAATCGGCCTCGATCTTTAATCGGCAATCGGTCAAGTTAATTGGAATCAGCAATCGGCCACGACAATCGAAAACGGTAAATCGGTCACGACAATCGGAATCGATCGATAATCGAAATCGGCAAATCGGCCACGTCAATCGAAAATCGGCAATCGGTCATGACAATCAGCCTCGATCGCTAATCGGCAGTCGGCCACGACAATTGGAATGGTCAATAATCAGAATCGACAAATCGGTCACGTCAAATGAAACGGCAATCGGTCTTGATAATCGGCCTCGATAGCTAATCGGCAGTCGACCACGATAATTGGAATCGGTCAATAATCGAAATCAGTAAATCGGTTACGTCAAATAAAATCGGCAATCGGTCATGATAAATGGCCGCTATCGCTAATCGGTAATGGACCACGACAATTGGAATCGATCGATAATTAGAATTGGCAAGTCGGTCACGACAATCGGAATCTGCAATCGGTCATGATAAATGGCCTCGATCGCTAATCGGCAATCGGCCACGACAATCAGAATCGATCAATAATCGGAAGTGGCAAATCGGTCACGTTAAACAAAATCGACAATCGGTCATGATAAACGGCCTCGATCGCTAATCAGCAATTGGCCACGACAATCAGAATCGATCGATAATCGGAATCGACAAATCGGTCACGAGAATCGGAATCGACAATCGGTCATGATAAACGACCTCGATCGCTAATTGGTAATCGGCCACGACCTTGGGAATTTGTCAATAATCGAAATTGATAAATCGGTCACGTCAAACGAAATCGGCAATCAGTCATGATAAATGGCCTCGATTGCTAATCGGCAATCAGCCACGACAATCAGAATCGATCGATAATCAGAATTGGTAAATCGGTCACGACAATCGGAATCTACAATCGGTCATGATAAACAACCTCGATGGCTAATCGGCAATCGGCCACGACATTCAGAATTGATCGATAATTAGAATCGGTAAATTGGTCACGACAATCGACACCGATAATCAACATCGATAATCGGCTCCGACAATCAGGGTCGATAATCGGCGCTGGCCTCAATAGTCGGCACTGATAATCAGCAGATAAATAAAGCGGGGTCCATAAATGATCAGCCGATCAACCATAGTATAAAGATCGGCACTCAACCATGGTTATATCAAATTTAATAGCACAGAGTCTTCTGTCTATAGCGAATGGGGCCCACTTATTTGGGTTAACCCACGAAGAGAATGAGGCCTAACAAGGCCTAAGGGAAGGTCACAATGAGGACGTCTAACCATCATTGCCCCTCAATGTGGACGTCAAACTAACATTGCTCCCAAGGGGGTGGCCTACATACGACTAAACATATAGTGGGCCTGTGGCCTCACATACAATCATGATGGGCCTCATTTATGACACATAGGCCTTGTCATACGGGCCAACATACATCACCTTGGGCCTTGAATACACACAACAAGTGGGCCTCACGCCAGGGCCTCGAATACATCTCAATGGGCCTCTTATGTCAAGTGGCCACATCACATGGGCCACACTATATGGGCCACACCAACGGGCTTCATGTACATCAAATAGGTCACACCGATGGGCCTCATGTACATCAAATCGGGCCCACCCTTATGCATATTTGAGATTCAACCTATTCACAAGTTAACATAGAGATAAATGAAGTGGAAACAATATTGGGAACTAGGGTGGCCCATAGAAGTTTTGAACGGTAGATGTCATGGTCCTCTATTTAAATGGCGGGGTCCACTTGAACCTTAAATCTAACCCATTCTTTTGCTCACGCCAAAAATGATTTTTAAATGGTTGTACAGTTTGTATACAACAGATGCCTCATTGCGGGTCCCATAGGTAGACCACGTGGATGGAATAGGTGGGGCTTACAGCAGCAGCAGTTCTACATGCCACATGGCTGCTATATAGCTGCCGTACATGTAGCTAATGCTAGTTAAATAATAGCAGGTGGGTTCCACGTAGGGCCACCCTCATATACACACATATATATAATATAATATATTTTATAACATACCTGTTGCTGTGCAACTTTAAGCTTTTTAAATACAGAGGTGGGTCCCATGTAAGGCCCACCACAACATCTACTATATAGTAAATATACATAGCATTATATTATAATATTATATATAATATTCTACAACATTCAGGCCCTGGACGGCCTGGACATGCACGTACATCAAGGGAGCCCACACGTGGGGTGGGTCTCACTGTCCAGGGATGGGGGAGACCACACACACTGCGGTGTGGCCCATCCTAATGGGTGGACGACGTGGATGAGTCCCATGGACCCACAGCCGGCTCACACTCCACTGCAAGCCACTTGCACTAGGGAATCGTGCCAAGACATCAGGTGTTGAAACGAGGTATCCTTCATCGTCTACCACATGAGCTATGGATCTGGGCTCAGCATTGAAACGAGGTATCTCTCACTGTCTACCACGTGGGCTATAGATCTGGGTCCCACTGTCCTTGGATGGTGGATGCATCACGTGTGTGTGGCGTGGCCACTAAAATGGATGGATGATGTGGGTGGGTTCCATCCCCACCGTCTGCACACACTTAACTGAACACCCACATCAGTGCACCCACTGTCAGTTAACACTTGACTATTAGTACACCCCCAGCGTCAGTGCACCCTCCACGGTCACGGTGTGGGTATACACCCCATCAAGGTGGGTCCCACATGGACCACCTGTCTAGGATCAGGCTAATATTTGTGTTTCCCTTTCATCCGGGGTTGTGTGATCGCCCGGTCATGTAGGCCCCAAAAAGGGATCAAGGTGGCCCACTATTTGGATGACATAGGTAAAATACACATATAATGTGTGGGCCATGATTATAGAGAGAGAGAGAGAGAGAGAGAGAGAGAGAGAGAGAGAGAGAGAGAGAGATCGAAGATAACGGAGGGGCCTCGCCACTATGGGCCCCTCTTGTTACAAGGTGTACATCAAAGTGGGTCCCACCTATATGGACCCTTAAATCAAATAAATGAATGAAAGACAAAAATCTAAAATCACCCACCGCCTTCTTCTTACTCCCTTGACTTCTTTTACTCAGCTTCAATCCCAACAGAAGAGATGAAGTTTTGATGGTTGAGATGGGAGATGAGAGGGTAGGAAAGTGGGCCACATTTGTTGCTTGAGAGAGCTTGGAGAGGCTTGGACGTATGGAATTTTTGGGTTGCTTGGAAAGTGTGTTTGAGAAATGAGAGAGAGAGGGTTGTAAAGGGAGACAGAGATGGGTAATGGATGTGGTGGTGATGGATGTGTAAGAGACTTTTTGACTTTTGTAATAGATTGTGTAAGAAAGGTATGGGTGGTGTAAGAAACTTTTAACTTTGGGGGTTACTTGGGAAAGGGTGTGAGGTGATGTGTACTTGACATGATGGGATTGATTGATGTGATAAGTCGTAAAGATTCTCTCAGAATTCGCATGGGCAATGTTTTCCTCACACTGAACGCGGACTCACATCTCCTGACAAGAGTATCGGATCGGTGCGCGAGTCGTGACATCAGAACCGCGGTGATGACGCGTTTGCTAGAGTGCAAGTCTCAGGTTGAGTCGACTCGGGTTGACAGCGTGTAAATTAGGGTCGTGCGCAAATGCTGGTTAAGGGTCTAAGGTTGACGGAATTCGACCGAGAAGACCGCAGAAGTCTATGGAACGGTACGGTCTAGGATACGGGTCTTACACGGGGGGTCTTATGGTCAGAGTGGATTTCACTAAGCATCACAATAGACCCCACTTTTGACCTATGTGTGTGCACTAGTGCATGTGCACACGTGTTGTACTGAATCCTCAACCAGTCAAATTGAGTGTTGACTCGATACAATTTGAAAAAGGAATAGAAATGTCTCTCTTTCGTGTTTTTTTGCTCGGTTGCAGTTTAAAACAAAGAACTGTCTGTGTGTTTGATAATGGCCCATCGTCAAGGACCACTTTAATGATCCAAACCATCCATCATGCGTAGCCCTTAGATCCGACCAAACCCTAGGTCTTATTGCATGCCTGTATGCACGTACGTGCATACAAAATCAAGTGCAGATCAAGATGTAGGTGCGACATTTTCTAAGATCGGAAATCTCAATTTTAAGTCTGCCAAGCTAGCAATTCGCGTGCGATCTCATCTCTCCATCTAAGCCCTATATCCCCTCATATCTCAGCCCTCTCTTTTTACCTCTGTTTTAGGGTTCCCATGACTAGCAAAAGACAGGGAGTGTAAAACCCGAATCCTAACCTGTACCATTCCGTATGCTTCCGCGGTCCTCCTGGTCGAACTCTGGTGACCCGCGATCTGTAATCGGCAGTTACGCGCAACCCTATGTCATATCCTGTATTCCAGAGTCGGCCCGACCCAAGACTTATACCCTAGCGACCGCACCGTCGTTGCGGTATCGACGCCACGTATTATGCACCGAGACGATACCGGAGCCAGGAGATGTGGGTCCGCGTTCAGTTCGAGGGAAATGCCACGCGTTGCAATCCTAAGAGAATGTCCCATCAATCGCGTCAAGTGTCAAGTACTCCATCCCATCATGTCAAGTACAAACACCCACCCTAAGCAACCCCTAAAGTCAACACACTCTCTTCCCACCCATCAAGTACACCTATCCATCACTCACATCTCTCACCTATCATCTCTCTCTCTCTCTCTCTTCCTCATTTCTCTCTCATTTCTCCCCAAGCTCCATGAGAGAAACTCACGTCCAAGCTTCCCTCCATTTTTCCACCCACCATGAAGCTTCATACCCCATCATCCAACCTCTAAAATCCAATCTCAACCATTGATTCTTTCTCCTTGGAGCTAGATTGCCCTAGTGCGGAAGGAGGAGTAGTTTTGAAGGTGGGTGCTTCTTCCTCTCTCTCCCTCTCTTTTTCATTTATTTTGTATGTGATAATGTGATTGTGTGGCCTACTCGAATGGACCCCACCTTGATGTATGTCTTATTTGACCGTCCAAACCACATGGGCCCTACCTTAGAGAGATGGGAAAATGTAAATATCAGTTGATCAGGTGGGCCACGTCCATGTGGGACCCACCTTGAATGATTTGTACATCAACGTTGTTCGTCCAGCGTCCAGGGACGCTGGACGTGGTTCACAGCAGCAACAAAAAAAAAACACGGGAAGAAGGAGAGGGTTCTTAAGGCTTTTGGGAGGGTTGCTTATACAGGCCCCACCTTGAAGTATAAATTCAATCCACACCGTCCATCCCTTTCCTCATACCATTTTAGGCATTGAGCTAAAAAATGGGGCCAATCCGACCCTTTGGCGGGCCACAGCATTGGAAAGAGTGGTTTTCACCGTTAAATTATACCCTGATGTTTCCACACTCCAAAATATGTTGAATATTGGACTCATTTGGTTGGTCTGGAGCCATAGAACCCAATGGCTGGGGTGGATTCCACTGATGCGGGCCCCACATTAAAAAAACCTCAAAAAAATAGGTTTTCAAAAGAAAAACAAAAAAAAAAAGAGGCAGCGTCTCTACTGCTGCCAGAGGCGCAGGCAGCGCCTGCTGCGCTCGGGCGTGCGGGCGGGCGGACAGGAACCCACGGCCCCAGCCGTGGGCCCCATCATGATGGTTATTTGTCATCCAAACCGTTTATCTGATGGGCCCCTCCCTGAAGTGGGTCCCCTACAAAGATCAGGCCGATCCGAGACTCAAGTGGCCCACCTCATATGAAACAGTGGAGTGTACTGTCTGCCATTGAAACCTTCTGTGGCCCGGAAGTTTTGGATCAATATGAAATTTGTTTTCACTCTTCGTCCAGGCCTCTGTGGCCGTATGAACGGATTGAATGGCTTATAAACATTACAGTGGGCCCACGTGGGACCCACAATGATATATGGGTTTTGTTTCCACCGTCCAGGCGGACGGTGGAGCCCACTGTGATTTATGTGTTTATCCCCACCGTCTAGGGAATGGTGGGTGCGTGTATGTGCGCGCGTGTGTGTGCGTGTGTATATATATATATATAATATTATAGTATATATAATATTGTATATATTATATTATATTATATTATATATATATATATATATATATATATATATATATATATATAAATATATGATGGTGGGCCTCCATGGAACCCACCCATGATGCATGTGTTGCATCCAATCTGTCCACCCATTTTGCAAACTCATTTTTTTGGGCATGAGCTAAGAATGAATCATATCTATGGTTCATGTGGAACCCATCATGATGCCTGTGTTGCATCCAAACCGTCAACCATTTGGCAAGCTTGCTTTACAAGCTTGAGACAAAAAATTAAGTTAGATCCATAGCTTATGTGGACCCCACCCTTGATGCATGTGTTGCATTCAAACCGTCCAACCATTTGGTAAGCTTGCCTTAATAAGCTTGAGACTAAAAATGAGGCAGATCTAGGATCAAGTGGACCACATAGGCAAAAGTAATGGGGATTGAGTGTTTGCCATTGAAACCTTCTGATTTACGTAAGTTTTGGATCATTAGGAAATTTGTTTCCTCTTAATCCAGGTTTGTGTGACCCTATGGCCAGATTGGATAGAAAATAAATGTTATAGTGGGCCTTGAGAATTTTAATGGTAGAAATCATTATCACCACTTGTATTTGGGTGTGGCCCATTTGATATGCATGGGGCCCAAGTGGTGTGGCCCATTTAATATATATATATATATATATATATATATATATATGGCCCATGTGATTCGGCCCATCTTGATTCATTTGTGGCCATCTGTTGAGGCCCACCTTGATGCGTATGAGGGCTCGTTATCGAGGCCCACCTTGATGTGTATGAGGGCTCGTTATTGAGGCCCACCGTCATGTGTATGAGGCCCGTTGTTGAGGCCACCTTGACATACATGAGGACCATGTGACTAGGCTCATTTTGATGTATTAGTGCCCATGGGTTGAGACCCATTGTGATGTATAAAGGCCCATGGGTTGAGACCCACTGTGATGTGTATAGGGCCCATGGGTTGTGGCCCATTGTGATATGTATTGGGCCCATGACGCATGGCCCATTTGATGTGTTTGAGGCTTAGATAAGTGGCCCATTTAATGCATATGAGACTCATGTGTAGGGCCCACCTGTGATATATATTAGGCCCGTGTGTAGGGCCCACTTATTATCTATTTGAGGCCTATGAGCATGACCCAACGTAATGTATTTGGGGCCCATGGGTTGAGACCCACTGAGATATATTGGAGGCCCAGGTATGAGGCCCACGTAATTGTATTAGGCCAATGTGTAGGGCCCACCTATTGTGTGTTTTAAGTCCATGGGCTGTGGACCATTGTAATATATTCAGGGCTCATGGGACATGGCCCATCCGAGGTATTCGAGGCCCATGTGACGCGACCCACAGTGATGTCTATCAGGCTCTTGCGTGAGGCCACTTTATGTTTGGCTCTATGTGAGCCACTCCTTGGGAGTAAGTTGGTTAAATGTCCACATTAATGGGCAATGATGGTTGAATGTCCACATCGTGACCTTCCCTTAGGCCTTGTTAGGCCCATTCTCGTCATTCCCTCAATAGCTTAACCCAAATAAGTGGGCCCCATTCACCGTAGACGGATGGCTCTGTATTATCGGATTTGATATAACAACGGGCGAATGCTGATCTTTATGCCATAGTTGATCGGCTGATCATCTATGGACCCCATTTTGTTTATCCGCTGATTATCGATTCCAATTATCGACCGATTCTGCTTGTCATGGCCGATTGATTGATTATCGATCTAGGCCAATTATCGTGACCGATTATCAATCGTGGCCGATTGTCAATTGATGTAGCCGATTGTCGATTTTGCTTGTCATGGCCGATTGACTGGTTACCGATCGAGGCCGATTATCGTGACCGATTACCGATCGTGGCCGATTGTCAATTGACATAGCCGATTGCTGATTTTGCTTGTCATAGCCGATTGACTGGTTACCGATCGAGGCCGATTATCGTGACCGATTACCGATCGTGGCCGATTGTCGATTGATGTGGCCGATTACCAATTCTGATTATCGTGGTTATTGACTGATTATCGATCGAGGTCGATTATCGTGGCCGATTGTCGATTCTGATTATCGTGGCCGATTGTCGATTCTGATTATCATGGATGATTGCTGATTCTGATTGTCATGGCCGATTGTCGATTCTCATTGTCGTGGCTGGCTGTCGATTCCGATTGTTGAGGCCCAATGTGATGTATATACGGCTCGTATTTGAGGCCCGTTGTGATGTGTACTCAGCCCATGTTTAAGGCCCAATGTGATGTATTGAGGCCTATGTGATGAGGCCCATTGTGATGTATTTGAGGGTCAGGCGATGGAACCCATTGTGATGTATGTTAGGCCCATGTAAAAACCCATTGTGATGTGTATTAAACTCTTAAGTGAGGCTCATGTTGTTGTATATTTGGCCCTTGTATAAGGCCATGGGTCCAATATATGTTAGGCTCTATGTGGACCATTCCTTAGGGGCAATGTTGGTTAAATGTCCACATTGTAGAGGTCGATTGTCGATGCCGGTTATTGATACTGATTATGAGTATGTGACTGCATAGCATCATGATATATGCCCATACGCATCATCTGCATGTTTGTTATGAGATATGATTGACCGTTGCATGTCATAGTGCCTGTTGTTATGAGACTCCCTGATAGGCAGAGATTGTCTCACCTGAGCACACGGTATGCGCGGGATGGATGCATGACTGGATTGTATGACTCATGCATCTTGCATTGTGTGCTGTGATTACTGTATACCCTAGCGACATCAGGGTCGTAGCCTCCACAGGCATATCGTGGATGGCTAGACGGGACACCGAAAATTTGTTCTACATGGGGTGCTATAGATATCCCTAGGTGAAAGTCCCTAAACCCTCTTGGTTCCAGAGGTAACTCCAACGTCTAGACCGAGTGGATGCATGAGCGCATGAGGGCCGCATACCATTAGGCTGCGTCTCCCACTGTGTCATGGTCAGTTGGAAGGGGGTGTGGCCTTACCTGCCCGAGAAGAGGGGGTAATGCTAGGCTGAGTCTGACCAGCTTGAGGAATGGGTCCGCTATCAACGAGCCGAGCCCGATATTGGTAGGCGGATAGTGAGGTCTCTTCCACTCACCTTGTTGCGCACGATGGGGCGACAATCTGGTTTGGAGTGTAATAGACCCCGGTGATTTCCTAGAGAGGGACCGTACTGATATGTGGAATTATTGAGTAGGAGTGGCATACTAATGCATTCATTTCATTCACTATCCACTCGGGCTGGTGGTACTGTTCACTCCCCAAGTATAGGGTTGTGATGTAGTAATAACTCGGTAAGACCGAGGTCGAATCCCAAGGGACTGGAACTTGTACGTTATCTGAAACTAAGTAGAAATAGAACTAGAATGAGATGAAATCTAAATCGATTATAATTTGAAGAATAATGATGAAATATTAATCTAAAACTTAGGAAAAATCAGAGAAGGAAAACTAGGGATTCAGAGGATCCACTTGTAGAGATCAGGGAGATCTTATGCCTGGATTAGAAATCAGGGAAATTAAATGAACTGCTTTTGATTTGGTTTTCAAGAGATGAAAAGTATATGAATTAGAAAGGGTACCGTCATCCGATCATGCCCAGGAGACGATGATGAACAACAGGGCTTCCTGACGTCATAAACATAAAGAGGAAAAGAACATGCTCAAAGCCATCGCAGACCCATTGTAATTTCAGTCTGACAGACCATTAAAGACTGAAAACATTCCTTTAATAAAAACCCAAATCAACATCAAATTCAGTCTAAACAAAGGCACAAGCAAAGAGGCCTCCCATCACGCTACAAGCTTCACCTCTTAGCCTTAGCTAAGAGGTTTAGCCACACATGAGTGGACTAGATCTCATTCAGAAAAAAATTAAAAATAAACAGCAAATAAAAATAAAAAGAAAAATAAAACTGCTCTCTCTCTCTCTCACGTCCAAGCCCAGCCAATCCCTCCCCGGCCGTCCTCGATGATGATCTCTTTTTATAGCAACAGCCAGGTTGGTGGAGAGGAGCTTTTCGCACCAGAAGCCGTGAGAAATTCGAATCCGTGCAACAGAAGGTAGTTCGGCCGCAGCAAAACGCAACCGACTGGGTTTGGAATAGGATGTTCGACTACAGGGGCTGCCAGTGCAAGATCTGAGCCGTTCAGCCCTCATAGCTATGGTCGGTTGGTCCAGAGGGAGATTTTGAACCGTCAAGATCGCTGGACCGATCTTCTCCACGCGTGCAAAACGACCCGTAACGTCCGTGTCTCTGACGTGCTGTAACAGACCTGCGTAAGTCATCTTACGCTGATGTGTTGGTGAGGCCCATCATCGGTATCTGTTGAAGAATCCAATCCATCCATCAGATTTGTCTTGGAATTTTAGTTGGAATGGTGTACCTTTTTTCTTCTTTTGATGAAACCCACAAGATTTCCAGTGCACCGTCTATCCTTAATTTGAACGGACAAAATAAGATCCTCGCTCTTGCTTGGAATACTTCCACCTAGGCCTTGGTAAGTGGGCCATATTAAGTTTGATGGATGGTTCCGATCAAACCATTGATCTACAGTGGTGGCCCACAGATGAAAATCGCGTCCGTCAGTGCGAACGCAAAGCAAGGACGCTGCGAAGATCAGTGGGCCCCATAATCAACGTCGGTTGGAGAATCCAAGCCGTCCATTAGCTTCAGGACGAAAAACCGTCCAGGAAGGGCGAAATTTCTTTGATTTCAGTATGGCCCACTTGATCTTTTATTCCGCCGTCCATCCTGCTTTCGACGGCCAGGATCTTCCAATAGTTCGTATGGTTGAGAAACGACACCTAGGTGAGGCTACTACCCCCCTTCTGTGCATAATAAACGGTCCAGATTGGTGATTTGATCAAGGAGTGGGCCCCATAGAGAGGAACCAGCGGACGCGGTGCGTCCGCTGTTTGAAACAGAGAAGGCGAAGAAGATGGTTGCGGTCAATGACTCGTTTGACCGATTCTCCGTTGTTGTGCACGGCGAGTGCACTTGTGCACTATGCACACTCATTCTCACGTGGGGTCCACTATGATGTTTTTGAGAAATTCGCTCCATCTATCCATTTTGTCAGATCATTTAACCCGTAGGCACCGAAGATGAGGCCCATCCAAACAGCAGGTGGGCCCAGAATCATGATTCTGAGGGCTGATTTGTCCGTTAAGCCACTTCCACCAGGATCTAATGGCTGAAATTCGGCGTGTACGGTTAATTTAGGGTCCTTAGGCCATGCATGAAGTCTTGAGCCGGACGGATGGTGAGAATCCCGTGATCTTGCATTCTGGACCAGTTCCAGGCCACTTTGGCTTGCTTTCCTCCAATTCCAGGCGTGGAAAATCTTCATTATTAGTTTTCTGGAGTCCATCCCGTACTCTGGTAATTTCGGAGCGTCAAATCCATGCTTTTAACATCATTTTGCTATACACGCTCCTAATTTCCTCCTGTAACAAAAACACGAGTAAAATCAGGCATTAAACATTATCATATATGTAAAATCAGGCAATAATCGGGGTCTGATATGCAATATTTGACCCTCAACACAACCCCCAACCAGCATTTTGCTAGTCCCGAGCAAAATATGCGAAAATTAAGTTTGAGAATTACGAGACAATTCTTGTGAAGCCGAGTGATATTTTGAAGAATAATCCAGATATGAGAAATCTTAAGATTCATGAATGTTGATTATCCATTTCTCCTGGCCTCTCGTGCACGGTGAATTTCATAATCAAGTTCAAATATTAATCCATAAACTAGAATAATAAACATTGAGTTCCATGGGTGTATAGTGAAATCTCGGCCTATCATCATTAAGAGATCAAATTGTCGATTTCATGATATCATTAGTAATCAATCAGAAAATTCATAACAACCATCACCTATACCAGTACTTTGCCTCACAGATCATTCTTTCATTTTCTAGTTTTTTTTTTTTTTTTTATTTTTTTTTTTTTTTCATGTCAAGATGGGAATCAAATTTTCACTTATAGGGAGCAAACCTATGGTGAAAATAGTCGCCAAATTCTGTCTAATGCTTAATCATAGAAAATCAAATCCACACCTATAGGGAGCAAACCCATGGTGTAATTCTCTTTTTATACCCTGATGGCCAAATCTTTTAGGCTGGTTTCTTTCATGCTCAGTGATTACCAGGTCAAACTGAAATCTCAATGTGTAAGCGAGATGTGACATGTGAAATCATGACTCAATCAATGTTTACAACTTCTAATCATGGATTAATAATTCAAACTTAACTGTGAAATCTACCGAGCAACTGAATCCAAGAGTAGTAAATCACCAACATAATGTATCTTGAAATTCTAAATCCAGGATAGTCGTCAAAATCACTTCAAATGCACAAGAATTTCCAGAAAAAATTGAAAAAATTTTCACAATTTTTGCTCAAGACCAAGAAAACACTGATTAGGTTACCTAATCTCCCACCCCCAACCTAAAATCTACATTGTCCTCAATGTAAAAGATATGAGCATGGAATGCAGACGGGACAACGAAAGTAAAAGAGAAGTAATGGGAAGATAGTACCTGAATGATGAATCGTGAGAGACTTTCCAAGAGTTCTCAACATGAGAGCGGGTGAGCACGAGAGAAAAAGCAACACAAAAAATAACAAGAAATAAAACCTACCTATACCACTTTCGCAGGTGCTCTCGATTGCATTTAGCGCATGCAACAAGCCTTTAAACCCCTAGGTTACCCCTAGTGGACGAGTTGTAGTCTCGTGAGGGTTTGCAGCAATGTTACCCACAAACATTGAACTCACTACTCATGCTGCAAGGTTCATCTTCTGCCCATCTTGATAAGTTCCTCAGTAAGTTCCTCAACAAGATCATCCAAAGCCCTTTTTGCAAAAGGCTTGGGTGCCTGGAGCATGACTTTCCGAGAGAGACTTATGTACCTCATAAGAAATTTTCCATTGCATTGCTTGAGGTAACCGGAGTATGTACGATTCACCTGTGACGAAGAGTTTCAACGTTAGTATCCCATGGTGAATCAGAGACTACAAGTAGATAAAGTTTAGAAAACTTCGCAAAAAGTGATGTAGCCTCAACACATTTCGAAGTGTCAATCTTCGGTTCAATTTTCAGCTCCTCCTCCTTTAATGGTAGATGGTTAGGATCAGGGGAAGAAGGGGCTTCAAAATAAGGGTTCTCTCGGTCAGTGATAACTACCGAGATGTTGTCTTGCAAGGTATCCACTTTGTCTTTTGACATGGGATCGTTTGACTTTGAAAAGTGTGCCCAGCAATTATCAAAAGAGTCAGAAATTTCAGCTGAGAGTGACTTATTTTCCTCATGGAAATCTGTAATGAGATGCTCAAGGACTCCCTCGCCCTTAAAAGTATATGAAGATATGTTCTCTTGCTCCAGTTGCACAAACATATTGAAGATCAATAGGGGAAGCATCGATGGGATCACTTTGTTCATTGAAACTACTCAATCGAGGCGTTGAACTGTCAGACGTGTACAGCTCAGATGGTGGTCTTAATTGAGTGGTTTCAAATTCTAGAGTCGTAGCGAGCAGCTCGTCCTTCTCCCGAATCACATTATCATTCAATTCAAGAGAGTGGTCCAAACATGTCTCACAGAAGTTGGAAGGGTCGGTTTTAATGAGCTCATCTTCCACTTTTAAATCAAATATGTTAGGTGAGTGGAGTAGCTCAGTATGACCGATCACTTCGTGTGCTTCTTGAGCATTGACCTGGACCATACTTGAGATTGATTCCAGGGGAATTTGGGTTGTGCTCTCATGAATCTCATCCCAATACTTCTCAGCTTCCAATTCAGTGCAGTACACACTTGAGATGGGATCGCTTTCCTCACAATCTATTCCTAAATTCGGTTGAGGTTCGAATGAACTCACCTCTACCTCATTATTGAATTCATGTGTGTCAAGTAAGGGAGGTGTGTCATCATCACTGTATTTGAAAGACACCCATGTATCTCCACCATTCTTTTGAACAGTCATCGAGATCGGCTCATTGGGAAATTGAACCACGTGCTCGTTAATGGAATCCAACTCCTCATTCTAAATTCCAGATTTCGTCAAAAGCGAGTGAGGATTACTTTCCTGGCATTGTATTTCTGGATTGGATTGTAGTTGGGATGCACGAGCTTCTTCTATCCTTTCAAGGCGCGAATTCAGTGCTTCCATTGCTTTCATCGCTTCTGTAACATGTTGGTTGAATTGTTCTAGATTAAAACATGAATCCTCTTGGATCGTTTCTGGTTGGATCTCAAAGGTATGGGATCCAAGAGAATAATCATTACATGTTGTTGGTTCATCTTCCCAGTTTTGATGGTTCCACTGATTATAGTCATACGGATCATAGGTGGGAGAATCTGATGGTTGGTAATACTTATTATCACTCATAATATAATCACGCATTGTTTTCTTTTTCTCAGATGGGTGATAGTAATTCTCACTCCCATAGTTATGATAACCCCAACATTCACGTACGGTCCGTGGGGTGAAATTATTCTCCCGTATATGATCGCGTAAGGACTTCTTAACTGGTGGCTCTTTGTATTCCGGTCGATTCTCGATGATAGTTTCAGAGAAGTTTTGAGACATTGGTGGATTTCTATCATAATCATCATCCCAATATAGATTATTCTTCTCAGCATACTGACGTTCCCACTCGTGCATATACATGGTGAAACTCTAACTCTGAATCTAATCCTAGAAGAAAGCAAAATCCTCTGACAAAGAATACGTGAAAAGTAAATGAGAAGTTAGAAAGATGTTACCAGACTTAGAAGTTCCTATGTCAAAAACCTGCAAAACACAACAAAATAAGTTAGCTTCTAAATAGAAGAAATTTCTAAAGCAAACCAAATCTAAAGAGTTAGAAAATCTAGAAAATTAGAAAGAGTTTACCAAATTAGAAGTTTTATCTTAACAACCTACAGAATAGAAAATAAGTTAGTTCTATGAATCAAATAGAAAAAATTAAAATTAGTAAAATCCTAATCTTAAACTAACTCTAAATCCAATTAATTTCAGAAAATCGTAGCCGTCAGTCCCCGGCAACGGCGCCAAAAACTTGTTCACTCCCCAAGTATAGGGTTGTGATGTAGTAATAACTCGGTAAGACCGAGGTCGAATCCCAAGGGACTGGAACTTGTACGTTATCTGAAACTAAGTAGAAATAGAACTAGAATGAGATGAAATCTAAATCGATTGTAATTTGAAGAATAATGATGAAATATTAATCTAAAACTTAGGAAAAATCAGAGAAGGAAAACTAGGGATTCAGAGGATCCACTTGTAGAGATCAGGGAGATCTTATGCCTGGATTAGAAATCAGGGAAATTAAATGAACTGCCTTTGATTTGGTTTTCAAGAGATGAAAAGTATATGAATTAGAAAGGGTACCGTCATCCGATCATGCCCAGGAGACGATGATGAACAACAGGGCTTCCTGACGTCATAAATATAAAGAGGAAAAGAACATGCTCAAAGCCATCGCAGACCCATTGTAATTTCAGTCACAACAGACCATTAAAGACTGAAAACATTCCTTTAATAAAAACCCAAATCAACATCAAATTCAGTCTAAACAAAGGCACAAGCAAAGAGGCCTCCCATCACGCTACAAGCTTCACCTCTTAGCCCTAGCTAAGAGGTTTAGCCACACATGAGTGGACTAGATCTCATTCAGAAAAAAATTAAAAATAAACAGCAAATAAAAATAAAAAGAAAAATAAAACTGCTCTCTCTCTCTCTCACGTCCAAGCCCAGCCAATCCCTCCCCGGCCGTCCTCGATGATGATCTCTTTTTATAGCAACAGCCAGGTTGGTGGAGAGGAGCTTTTCGCACCCAGAAGCCGTGAGAAATTCGAATCCGTGCAACAGAAGGTAGTTCGACCGCAGCAAAACGCAACCGACTGGGTTTGGAATAGGATGTTCGACTACAGGGGCTGCCAGTGCAAGATCTGAGCCGTTCAGCCCTCATAGCTATGGTCGGTTGGTCCAGAGGGAGATTTTGAACCGTCAAGATCGCTGGACCGATCTTCTCCACGCGTGCAAAACGACCCGTAACGTCCGTGTCTCTGACGTGCTGTAACAGACCTGCGTAAGTCATCTTACGCTGATGTGTTGGTGAGGCCCATCATCGGTATCTGTTGAAGAATCCAATCCATCCATCAGATTTGTCTTGGAATTTTAGTTGGAATGGTGTACCTTTTTTCTTCTTTTGATGAAACCCACAAGATTTCCAGTGCACCGTCTATCCTTAATTTGAACGGACAAAATAAGATCCTCGCTCTTGCTTGGAATACTTCCACCTAGGCCTTGGTAAGTGGGCCATATTAAGTTTGATGGATGGTTCCGATCAAACCATTGATCTACAGTGGTGGCCCACAGATGAAAATCGCGTCCGTCAGTGCGAACGCAAGCAAGGACGCTGCGAAGATCAGTGGGCCCCATAATCAACGTCGGTTGGAGAATCCAAGCCGTCCATTAGCTTCAGGACGAAAAACCGTCCAGGAAGGGCGAAATTTCTTTGATTTCAGTATGGCCCACTTGATCTTTTATTCCGCCGTCCATCCTGCTTTCGACGGCCAGGATCTTCCAATAGTTCGTATGGTTGAGAAACGACACCTAGGTGAGGCTACTACCCCCCCTCTGTGCATAATAAACGGTCCAGATTGGTGATTTGATCAAGGAGTGGGCCCCATAGAGAGGAACCAGCGGACGCGGTGCGTCCGCTGTTTGAAACAGAGAAGGCGAAGAAGATGGTTGCGGTCAATGACTCGTTTGACCGATTCTCCGTTGTTGTGCACGGCGAGTGCACTTGTGCACTATGCACACTCATGCTCACGTGGGGTCCACTATGATGTTTTTGAGAAATTCGCTCCATCTATCCATTTTGTCAGATCATTTAACCCGTAGGCACCGAAGATGAGGCCCATCCAAACAGCAGGTGGGCCCAGAATCATGATTCTGAGGGCTGATTTGTCCGTTAAGCCACTTCCACCAGGATCTAATGGCTGAAATTCGGCGTGTACGGTTAATTTAGGGTCCTTAGGCCATGCATGAAGTCTTGAGCCGGACGGATGGTGAGAATCCCGTGATCTTGCATTCTGGACCAGTTCCAGGCCACTTTGGCTTGCTTTCCTCCAATTCCAGGCGTGGAAAATCTTCATTATTAGTTTTCTGGAGTCCATCCCGTACTCTGGTAATTTCGGAGCGTCAAATCCATGCTTTTAACATCATTTTGCTATACACGCTCCTAATTTCCTCCTGTAACAAAAACACGAGTAAAATCAGGCATTAAACATTATCATATATGTAAAATCAGGCAATAATCGGGGTCTGATATGCAATATTTGACCCTCAACAGGTACGCAACTAATTATTGTGTACCTACGCTTGGCCAGGATTTTGGTTGGGAGCGCTACTAACCTGAGATCAGGAGTTTACCACATTGAGTCTGACTATTCAAATTTAGGTATGGGACTGGTTTGGATAGAAGTCCCTTATGATGGACCCCATAGCCTGCGATACTACGTACTATCATCCCGACTTCACTTCAGCTTGGTCATTTCATTCGCACCGCATATTATATTGCATCCGCAGTACTTAGTATTTTGGGTTGCCATATTTTTGCATTGATATAGCCGTTAGTACTCATGTCTTGCATCGCATAGCCTTGGTACGACTGATGATACTCATAGACTTATCAGTATATTTTCACTTATTTCGATATTGTATGATTTATGACATTGTATCCTCAACATCTGATATTTGGCTTTCTTTAACTCCTCATTTGTATAGCTGAATTGCATTGCCTACCCTAACATTGTAGACTCATGGACTACCAGTATTTCCGCTTACTCTGATTACTCTGATTACTCTGATTACTTTGATTACTTTGATTACTCTGATATTACTTACTTGACACTTACCTTGTGCACACACTTACACCACTCTCTAAGCTTTCTATAAGCTTATGCACGATAGATGCATGCAGGTGATGTTAGGTTGCAGTAGTGTTGAGTTTGGGGCGTGCAGCGGTCTTCCGGAGCTTGATTTTTGATTTATGTATTTTCCTTTCAGCATTGTACTCAAATGGTTATATTAGTGGATATACGATGATGATGTTGCCTTTGTGATTTGGGTATTCTTGTGGTTATGTTTTTTTTTGAGTTAAATATACAAAAAAAATTCTCCTTGTAGGATCCCAGGATCGGAATTTGGCGTATGGACGCTAGGAGCCGAGAATGGGATACTACGGAGGCTGTCGGCACCGGATTCGGCAATCGGGATTCCTGTGAATCTAATTTTCAGGTTTGGAGTGTGACAGGGAGAATCTTATAGTTTTGAGATGTGGTTTGATCTCGGTCACTGAAGAGCTTCTAAAGACTCTACCAATGTACCACGAGCGCTGGATTTAGGCCATCCAACAGCTCCCTTCGTGGGGAATAAAGATCTCATGAGAATATCTCTCTAACACGCAAGTTATTTTCTGCAATAGAAAATCTCGAAGCTCAGGGTAGTTTCATAAGCACCCAGATGAATGGTGGGTCCCACAATGATCAATGGACTAATCTAGTCCATCCAGAAGTAATGGACCAAAAGGTTTGACTATAGATTAGAAGTTGCCATGATTGGCCACTTCATCTTCTCCATATGGCAAGGAAACCCATCTCCCTTTAGTGAGCCCCATTTCTTGATCTGAGTAATTCATCCGATGGCTCATAGCCTTGGATGTTCATCTAGATAGCTAGATTGTAGCCATCCAATCCGTATTTGAGCATATTGCCTCAAAAACTCATTTGCTCGGGCAATAAACCTACAACTAATCTCATGAATTAGTTATTTTTGACTCTAGAATGAGATTAATAGAGCCTATAGAAGGCTATACTTTCTAGGGAAACTATTTCCTAAAATAGAAAGGTTATAGGAGAGAGAGGGTGCATCATTTCTTCCTTGGTACATTAGGTGACTCGGACTGAGTCTCGAGTTAGTCCTAGTCTGTGCAAGTCAGGTCAAGTTTGTTGAGTCCAGCTGTTGGATGTAAGTTACAGAAAGAAGGAGAAAGAGAGCAAGAGAAGATAGATAGAGGAAAAAGTAGGAAGAAGGGGAGAAGAAGAAAAATGGCAGTTGTTGTTGCTCGAACTCAAACATTGAGTGGACTTGACTGAGTCACGGGTTGAGTCAGAGGGGTCCAGACCCTATCTGGATGAGTAGAGAAGAGGAAGAGAAGGGAAAAGAGAGAAGAAGAAAAGAGAAGAAAGAAGAGATCGAGAGAGAGAGAGAGAGAGAGAGAGAGAGAGAGAGAGAGAGAGAGAGAGAGGCTTGGCTGTCTCATTCTTGTCAAGTTTCACCAACACTAAGTTAACTCAGTGAGTTGCACACATTGTTCAACTTGCTGGTGGGTCGAGTTAGGGTCAGGTTTGATATAAAATTCTTGGCTAGTTGAACCAAAGAGAAAGAAGAAGAAGAAGAAGAAGAGAGTCGAGTTGTTGAGTCGACTCAGTCCAAAACTGACTAAGTCATTGACTCACTGACTTGTGGTGAGTCCAACCGAGTTCTATGGGTTTTATTGTCCCTGCTGGTCATGGGATTAAGTGAGGAGGAAAATAAGGAAGAAAGAAGAAAAAAGAAAGAGAATAAGAAGAAGGAGAAAGGGTTGAGTAGGGGTAAGTAGAACCGTTAATCGACTCGGGTCGAGCTCGGCTTAGGTTCGGGTCAAGACAAATTCCAAGATGTCAAGGTTTCCACTAGATCATGCATGTTTAAATCAGTCCATGGAATTCCTGGGACAATACCGAGTTCGCTCGTGTTCAAAACCAGGTGCTATCTGGCCGTTCCACGTTGATTCTGAGATGACACAATACATTTTGTTGAGTTTATATTCATTTAGGTGGCTGTTGTTGGTCTGGTCACGCAACTTGGTGAGTGGACCTTCATTTCTTGCATAACATTTGATTAGTCGTATTTCAGTTTGATTGTCCGTATCATTATTATTCTAAAGGATATCATCATTATTGTTTAAGTTAATATTACATTATTATTCTTTATTTAAGAATTTTAGTGAATGCTAGTAAAACCTTTTATTAGAATTCTATTAAGATTAATCTAAACCCTAGACCATTTGCCCTAGTTCAACATTAAAACTCTAAATCTAAGTAATCCAAACCCTAGGTTACAATCTTAACCATAGATATTGTGTAAAACTGGAATCTAACCATACAATTTTACAATTCATGGTAGGATTCAATTTTAAGGGTGCACGTATTCCTTAGAAACATTGGTAGGCGATTCGACTCCCTTGGGCTTTTCGCTTTCATGTTAGTTTAAGTTATAGTTCCTGTTTAAATTCTTGACTGATAATTGATATCCTTATTTCATGATTTATGTTGTTATTAGGATAGATCCTCAAATTATATGCTAAACATTATCTCGTATAAAAAATTACATGTTGCACTTGAATATATTCTCATACTTGTGGATTGTCTATGAAACTTGGATTGGTACATCAATTTATAAAAAATTTCACTCATATATGTATATCCAGATTTGGGATGTAACTTGATTGATTGTGATTACATTGGACCATCGAATTAGTGGCCATTTTGCGTGTTGGATTAAATGGAATTTTTTCATGGACTTACTGCCTTGTGGATCGTTTGTGGGTATGTGGCTTTTGGGGACAATCCCTTTTTATCGCATTCTTTAATGAAATATTTGCCTTATGTGGCTTTGACTTAATATTTGCCTCATGTGGCTTCGATTGAATATTTTCCCTATGTGGCTTGATAGATTATTTTCATATAGCCTTGCGATGGTAAGTTCCACTTGTTGAACTATGATTGGCCACTAGTTGATAAGGTTACCATTAAACATCCTAGTGTTGGAGTCTCTTGAGTCAGGGATGGTGGTATGAGACACTATGCCCGAGTCATTGGCCTATGTTGGGTGACAAGCCTCCCATAGTGACTTCGAACTTTTTAAAATTGACTGTTTACAATTAGAATAATAACGGTTGGGCTAATCATGCATTCATGGCATGCAGACTTTACTGAGTAGCCGATGTAAGGCATGGGGTTCTTTGGTCACTATGGGCTATACTATAGAGTACTTTACTGGGTGATCCTAAGTTATCATTATGTGCATTCGAACTACTATGGGTTGTCCTTTTCACATAGACTTTTTCGGGTGTCTAGTTCTCCTATGCCTTGGGTGTCCTCGTTGCATTATCCTTTCTGGGTGACTAGTACTCATTCGGTGACTTTTTGCTAGTTAGATGTGCATCCCCAGGTCTGTGAGAATGTGCACGCATTCATACATTTAAACAAAACTTCTCAAATATTTCATATGATGTGAACTGCTATTTTCGCTTGTTTTAACTATACTTAATTGATGCGGCAATGTGTAATCTTGAGGGGAATTTACACTGAGCTGGCCACTCATTCTTTGAATATATAACCATGCAGGTAGTGTATGTGGTTTAAATGATACTCATGTTCAGATTAATGAGGATCAAAGTACAAATATCAGGGATGTATGACTGTATTTGCTCAAGAGAAGCTATATGATATTGCAACTCAAACCTAACTGCATTTTATTCTATTTCATGTGTTAAATAGCTTATTTCCTGTATTTATTAGTATTGGGACATTGGTTTATATAGTCCCTATGGGTAGCCGCTCGTATATCTTGAATGTGTATTCAGAGTTTTCTTTATGCTAAATTTATTTCTCTTCCGCCGAACTGCTGACTCTGAAAAGAAAATAAAGAAAAAAATATACATGTGGAATTTTGGGCTATCTTTAAAGGTTAACACTCATGTTTCGAAAAATAAGTACTAAATTTAGGTTACGAGAGCCAGGGTATTACAAAATATGTCAATAACTCTCACAATTGTAACATTGGACTTGCTAGGTTGTTTAAGAAATTTTTCTTTTTGATTCTCAACCGTCTTGTTCCTCTTGTCATAACTCTTCCCTCTACTCGGTTTGAGGAATTTGTTGAATTTTCTTTATAATTCCTCATCCTCATCGTCAATATCACTATTACTTTTATATTTTAATAGGTTTAAACTTATGTGAATGCCTATGCGATGTTTTAAGGACTGTTACTTTCTTTGCACTAGAGGGGGCCTTAAAGTATAGTTCATATATTTGTACTAAGAGTTCTTCTACTTTCATCTGATCTATGTTCATACACTCTTCTATCGAGGTTATCTTAGGAGTGAACCTATCCGGTATAGATCTAAATATTTTCGTACATATATGCCTTTTCGGAATCCTCTCCTAAACCCCACATAGAATTGCAAATGTCATTCGGTTTAGAGTAGAATTACATGAAAGTTTTAAATTCTTACATTTTAATGTTTTTAAAATGGGTCATTAAGAGCTAAAGCTTTGATCTCTTGACTATGCTAGTTCCCTTGTGGGAGATGTAAAGCCCATATCTTAGTTCGTACCATTTCGTAAACTTCCGCGATCCTTCCCGACAAATTTCGGCAACCCGCGACCTATAATCGACGTTTACGCGTGACCCTAAGTCGTATCCTATAGATTTGAGTGGGCTTAATCCGAGACTTATACCATTGCAATCGCATCGTCGCCACAATTTCAACGTTGCATCTTGCACACCGATTCGATACCCTGGTTAGGAGATGTGGGCCCGCGTTTATCTCAAAGAAGCACCGCGTATTTATGAACCCAAAAGAATCTCTACAACCCATCCCATCAATTAATCAATTAAAGTACCCAACCTATGCTTTCTTTCTCCCCAAGTCAAGCAACCTACCCTAGTCAACTCTCAAGTCAAGTACATCTATCACTCACACCCATCACCTCTCTCTTACAACCACCCTTTCTCTCTCTCTCTCTCTCTCTCTCTCTCTCTCTCTCTTTCTCTACACATTTTCCAAGCAACAAAAAAGTGAACGTCCAAGCATTTTCAATGAGAGAAAAGTGTGTTGTGTGTGGCCCACTTCCTATCTCAAGATCCATCATCTTAGCCCTTCAAATCTCATCACCTTCCATCAAAGTGAGACACAAGAAGATTGGGTTCCATCGGACAAAGAAGATCTAACAGTGGATGCTTTATAGGCCTAGATTTAATGCTTTGATGATGGGCCAAGTGAGGCCTACCGATTGATGGTATGGATCTCACTTTGGACCCTAAGTGTGGCCGATGGCCCGCCTTGATTCTCATGATCATTCCATGATGAGGCCATTCTCCATGAACCGCATCATGATGTTTATTTTCCTTACATGAATAGGGTTATCTAGACCTTGCATTTTGGTAGAGAAAGGATCTCCACCGTTGATTTTGATCGGTGGGCCCATATGTAATGGGACCCACTTGATGTATGTTATAAATCACGGAAGGGAGGGCCCATAGTACCAGGGTTCCTCCATCACTCACCTCTCTCTCTCTCTTTTTTCCTTGTTGATGGCCCCATGATGTATGTAACTTATCCATGTCGTCCACCTTCTTAGGACCCACTTGATGGACGTGTTGGATCTACACTGTCCAAGCCATGTGGGCCCTACCTTAATGGTGATGGGAAAACACAAATATTAGATTGATTCAAATCACATGGGCCACGTCCATGCGGGACCCACCTCGATGAAATGTATATTCACATCGTCTGTCCAGCGTCCCTAGATGCTAGACATTGTGTAGTGAAGTGTGAACAGACAGTGGGATGTACTAACAAAAAAAATATTAGTTTGATTCTAAACTTTTTGGGTCTAATCCACGTCATCCATCCCATTCCCCAGCTCATTTTAGGCGTTGAGCCAAAATATGAGGCCAATCCGATTATTTGGTGGGCCATATCATAGAAAATAAGTGGTTTTACCGTTAAAATCCGTTGGGGCCCACTCTGATGTTTCTATACACCAAAACACATTGAATATTGGGCTCATTTAGACTGTCTTGAGCCATAGGATCCAATGGGTGGGGTGGATTCTCCTGATGAGGACCCCACCTAGGAAAAACTATGAAAAAAATGGTGCAGCATGCTCTGCCGCTGCTTACGTCCAGAGAACGCTACAGCAGCGTCCTGCTGCTGCGCTGTCGATCAGGCTCCACTGTGATGTATGTGTTGGTCCACACCGTCCAAATGGTTGGATGGTGGGCCACTTCATGAGGTTTGTGTTATATCCTAACCGTCCATTCACTGGGCATGGACCCTACCATCAATGTCACGCCCCAAACTCGAAAACTGGTCTCACAAAATTTCTGATCGACGAATCCAGCGCCAATAGCCTCTGTAGTACCCCATTCTCGGCTCCCTGCACCCATACACCAGGTTCCAATCCTGGGATTCTACAAGGAGGATTTTAAACATGATTTTGATTTGTAATAAGCATTACCATAAGCATAACCCACGAATAATAACCATAAGAACACCATTACAAAATCCACTATGATAAAAAACTTTGAGTACAATATGTATGAAAGGGAAATATAAGATAATGAAAATAACAAAAACTCCAGAAGCTCGACTGCACACTCCAACTGCAGCGAGGCTATGGCTGTGTCCTGGCATCACCTGCACACATCGATCATGCATAAGCTTATAGAAAGCTTGGAGGGTGGTGTAAGTGTGTGTGTAGTATGAACGTGCTCAGAATGTAATGCCAGAGTAATGTAGAATCATGCTGATAGGTACATGAATGCAATCAGCTGTACTAAGGCTATGCGGTGCAAGATATGAATGCTATTGGCCATATCAAGACCATACGATGCGAGATGCAACTCAAGCATGCCAATCATCATCCAAATCCTCATACAACTCATCAAATATCAGTACAGTTCTCATTCTAGATAATTACCGGGGTCTAGTACACTCAACGCCAACTTGCCGCCCCTATCCAAGCACACAACTAGGTGAGTATAAGAGACCTCACTATCCGCCTGCCAATATCAGGCCCGACTCATCGATAGCGGACCTATTCCTCAAGTTGGTCAAACTCAACCTAGATATTACCTCCTCACTCAGGTGGGTAAGGTCACACCCCTTTCTAACCACTACAACACAGTGAGAGATGCGACCTATTGCTATACGGCCTTTGCGCGCTCATGTATCCACTCGGTCTCGACGTTGGAGTCATCCTCTGGTACCATCGGATTTATGGATTTTCACCTAGGGACATCTATGGCACCCCAATGCTAGAAATAGTATTTTCGGTATCCAATCTGGCCATCTACAATGTGTCTGTGGAGGCCATGGCCCTGATGTCACTAGGATATACAGTAATCATAATCACACGAATGCAAAGTGCATGAGTCATGCAGTTCAATCATGCATTAATCCTGCGCATACCATGTACTCATGTGGGATAACTCCTATCAATGAGTCCCATGAATAATCTGCCCAATGCTATGATCAGTCACTACTCATATCAAGCATACATATGATACGTATGGGCATGAGTCATGGAATTATACTAAATATGTTATAATGTGACGAACTATCCTCACAATGAAGATGAGCCTAAATGGACTACGCACAATAAGGTGGGGCCTGTATGAGCAGCCCACTCCAAAGCTTTAAATCAAACTGACATTTTTTTTTGTTTTACCGTAAGGACACACACTGTCCAGTTCACACTTCACTGTAACGCCATGTCCAGCGTCCCCTGGACGCTGGACGGTGTGGAAACAACACAGGCATCATGGTGGGTCCCACATGGACGTGGCCTACTTGTTTGGATCAACATGATATTTGTGTTTTTCCTTCCATCCAGGCCCGCTAACGAACTGGACGGTGTAGATCCAACACATTCGTCAGGTGGATCCCACAAAGGTGAATGGCATGGATGAAATATATACATCATGGTGGGCCACACACACAACCACACTATCATCCATACAAGAGAGATAGAGAGAGAGAGAGAGAGAGAGAGAGAGAGAGAGAGAGAGAGAGAGAGAGAGAGAGAGAGAGAGAGATTGGTGAGAAGGGGAGGGACCTCGCCACTATAGGCCCTCCCTAAATACAAAGCATACATCAAGATGGGTCTCACCATATGTGGGCATTCAAATAACACATTTGACGGTTAGATCACCCACCTATTAGCCTCCTTCTTGTTCCCTTAGCCTTCTTAGCTCCTATGCTCAACTTTTGACGGTAGATGATAAAGTTTTGATGGTGGGGATGCGAGATGAGAGGGTGGGCCACACTTGTTGATTTGGGAGAACTTGGAAAGGCTTGAACGTGTAGTATTTTGGGTTGCTTGGGAGAGTGCTTTGAGAAATGAGGTAGAGAGAGAAGTGATGAGATGATTAGAGATGGAGTGATGGGTGATGGGTGTTGTAAGAAAGGGATGGGTGGAGAGAGAGAGAGAGTTGACTTTGGGAATGGGAAGGGACGGGTTATTGTACTTGGAGTATGAAGTGTACTTGATTTGTACTTGACATTGATTGATTGATTGATTGGATAGGTTGTAGAGATTCTCTCAGACTTCGCACGTGTGGCGTTTTCCTTGAAATGAACGCGGGCTCACATCTTCTAACTTGGGTATTGAATTGGTGTGCGAGTCACGGTGTTGGAACCAAGGCGACGGTGCGGTCGTTAGGATATAAGTTTCGGGTTGAGCCGACTTTAGTATGTAGGATAGCGCAAACGTCGGATACGGGTCGAGGATTGTCGGAATTCGACCGGAAGGACCACAGAAGCCTACGGAATGGTACAGACTATAATACGGGTCTTACAATCAATGTGGACAGTGACATCCATCGTTCAAACTTCTAAGGGCCATAGTAGTTTCCAATTAAGATGATGTTTTGTCTTCACTTCATCTATCACTATGTTAACTTATGAATAGGTTGGATCTCAAATACATCACGGTGGGCCACTTTGTGATGTGTCCAGCCATTGATCAGGTGGATCATACCGCAAAATAGTGGGATTTGAACATCTATCATTGAAACCCATTTGGGTCACAGAAGTTCTGGATTAATAGGGAATTTGTTTTCCCTCTTAATCCAGTTCTTTAAGACCTATGATTAGATTAGGTGGAAAAATAAACTTTATGGTAGGCCCTGTGATTTGTTTAACAGTGAGAATTATTATCTCCACTACTATTTGTGGTATGGTCCAAATGATCCTTCAATATAATTATTTTTGGGGATGTATGAGGCCCACCTTGATATATATAAGGCCCATGTGATGAGGCCCATCTTGATGTATTTGTGGCTCGTCCGTTGAGGCCCACCTTGATATATATGAGGCCCATGTGATGCGGCTCATTTGATGTATTTGAAGCCCATGGGTTGAGGCCCAATGGGATTTATATAAGGTTCATTGCAATGTGTGATTCCACCATGGTGTATATAATGATGTTTATGGCAGGCCATACCTTGGGAGCACTGATGGTTTAACGCCCACATTGTAAGAATAATGATGGTTAAATGTCCGCATTGTAACTCTCCCTAGGGCCCATTGATAGGCTCATACTTGTTGTGTGTAGGCCATCTATGCCCATGTTCGTTGTGAGGATAGTTCATCACCATATAACATGCTTAGTACAATTCTATGACTCATGTCATACACATCATATGTATGCTTGATATGAGTGGTGACTGATCATAGCATATGCCATTGGACAACTTGTTTATGGGACTCATAAATAGGAGTCACCTACATGAGCTCGTGTTATGTGCAGGATTGTTGCATGACTGGACAATGTGATTCATGCATCTCGCATTTGTGTATTATGATCATCGTACGCCCTAGCGACATCAGGGCCGTGGCCTCCACAGGTACATCATGGATGGCCGTATCAGACACTGTGAGCACATAAAATGTCCTTGGGTGAAAATCCCAGAACCTTTTCGGTATCAGGAGATGCTCCAACATCTAGACAGAGTGGATACACGAGCGCAGGAGTGACGAATACCAGTAGGTCGCGTCTCCCACTGTGTCTTGGTCGGTTGGAAGGGGGTGTGGCCTTATCCACCCGAGTGAGGGGGTTGTAAGCTAGGCTGAGTTTGACCAGCTCACAAATGAGTCTATCTACGAGACGGGTAGGTATTGGTAGACTACTAGTCAGACGGATAGTGCGGTCTCTTCCACTTGCTGGGCTGTGCGGCTAAGGAGGCGGCAATCATTGTGGAATATATTAGAACCTGGTGATATCCCAGAGAGAAACTGTACCGATATGTGTACTTGATGAGGACTGATACGCTTTCTTTACATCTCACATATGACATTTGGCTATGTAAGCCTCGCATCGCATGGCCTTGGTATGGTTGAAAGCATTCATGCCTTGCATCACATAGCTTTGGTACAATTGATAGCATTCATGGACTTACCTGCATACGTCCGTTTTACTTTGATACTGCATACTTGGCACTCGCCTTGCATACATACTTACACCACCCTCTAAGCTTTTGTAAGCATATGTACGACCGTTGCGTGTAGGTGTCGTTAGATCGCAACAGCGCTGAGGCAGGAGTGCACATCAAATTATTTTGGAGCCTTTTGATCACCTTGTATTTCCCTTTCCGTATTGTACTTAAAGTTTTTAATATAGTGAATGTGGTGATGTTGTTTTGGTAACTTGGTTATGCTTGTGGTTATGCTCCATTACAATTTTTTTTTACTAAAAATCCTCCTGGTAGGATCCCAGGATCGGAATCTGGCGTATGGGTGTCGGGAGCCGAGAATGGGGCATTACGAAGGTTGTCAGCTCCGGATTTGGCGATTGGGAATTTTGTGAGCCCAGTTTTCGAGTTTGAGGCCTAATAGAAGTTAGTATTAGAGCAAACTTGGGAATACTTGAGGATCACATCACATATCTACTATGAACTTAGAATGAATAGGTCCCGAGTCTGAATAACTTAGTGATTTTCTGACATAGACCCTTAACATTTATGCCTTCGAGAATTCTCAAGGCTGATAGGCCCTTGTTTCTTTTAGTAGGACATGCCGCCTAGGAGAGCAACCCGAGCGACTCTCATTCCACCACCTGCGACTCCCGCTCTACTAGTTATTACTCCCGTTCCACCACCAGATTTTCCTACTTTTCAGCCTGAGGATGCCACTCCTCTACCCGAGATCAGTGCGAATCTGACCGTACCGTGAGTGCCGCCCAGCTCAGCAGATGCTACAGGCGATGACCGCTATTCTTCATGGGCATGACAGACGTTCCACTGTTACGCCAGCTGAGACAGAACAGGAGTGTGTGAGAGCCCTTCTTAAAGACTTTCGACAGCACGATCCCCCATACTTCCAGGGCGAGCTAGACCCTACTGCAGCAGAGATATGGTGCTCCGAGGTGGAGAAGATATTCGACAATATGAGATGTACGACCTAGCAGCGGGTCCTGTTAGCCTTATTTCTTCTCCAGGGTGAGGCTCAGCATTGGTGGATATCTGTCACTTGAGCGGCAGCTGCCGATTTTGAGTGGACCCGGGAGGACTTTGTAGACCGGTTCGACCAAAGTTCTTTCCCGAGCATATGCGGCAGCAGCGCGCATTAGAGTTTGAGACTCTAGTTCAGGGGCCATGACTGTATCTCAGTATGAGGCACGTTTCGTCGCGCTATCGAGATTCGCGACGACCTTGTTAATGATGAGGGGCGGAAGGCCCGCCGTTTTGAGAACGGCTTGCGTCCTACCCTTAGGAGTGATGTGGTCGGACACATGCTTCCGACATTTGAGCAGATTGTGCAGAGGACCCAGATCTATGAAGCAGATTGGGCCAGTTTGAAGAGGGCCCATGACCAGAGAGGTGATCAGAAGAGGAAGGTGCCCTCCGGTAGCTCCCAGCAGCAGCAACATCATCCACAATAGCGACGCATGACCCGCCCAGCATTCCGAGCACCAGTGGCACCCCCAGCACCACCTCCGGGACCGTTCCCAGGTACTTGCTTTGGATGTGGTAGGATAGGACATTGTAGGCACGAGTGTCCCCATTCGCAACATCAGCAGCCAAGGACACCGTATCAGCCTCTGCAACAACCCCTAGAGCAGCAGCAGCAGCAACTGCAGCAGCAGAGGCAGCAGATCAGGCCGCCACAGTGGCAACAACATCAGAAGGGACCTCAGAGGGGACCTGCACTTCCCCAGCAAGCCCAAGGCAGATTTTATGCTGCC
Source organism: Magnolia changhungtana (assembly GCA_030180095.1). Classification (NCBI taxonomy): domain Eukaryota; kingdom Viridiplantae; phylum Streptophyta; class Magnoliopsida; order Magnoliales; family Magnoliaceae; genus Magnolia; species Magnolia changhungtana. The sequence continues at coordinate 20,108,123 of JASAUF010000600.1, read as the reverse complement.
CAGCAGGACCCTCAGTCATCAGGAGGAGTCGTCGAGGGTACTTTCCTTGTTTCTGCATACATTGCACATGTATTATTTGATTCCGATGCATTGCATTCCTTTATGGCCGATGATTTCAGTTGATCGACCGGTTTACTGATGGAGTCTACTCGTGAGGGTTTGTCAGTATCGACGCCCTTGGGGAAGACTGCATTGTTAGACCGATTTTGCTACAATCCTAATGTGGGGTCCATACTAAATGTGTACACATCACTTCTTTAAAAAAAAACCACCGTTCATCACCATTTTGTTTAACCTAACCTCATATTGTACCCGTTCATCCTACATTCTATACATATATATAACTTCCAGTCCAATCACCAATCACGCACCAACTCACCTAACCATATATCTATCCTTCCATCTATGTATACATCGATACGTCTGTCCATTAATCTACATCATCCATTTATGAACCGTTGAATACATCACAACCACACACATGCACCAAACACATCACATACATACCTCTCGTACACACACAAATGGCCCATGCATGCATCACAAACCACACACTATGCACACCCATCATAACCACACCTCACATACATGTACCACACACGTGGCATGTGTGCAATGCATGGCACATGCGTTCACAAACCATACACTATGCACACCCATCATAACCACACCTCACATACATGTACCACACACGTAGCATGCGTGCAATGCATGGCACATGCGTCCACAACTTACACTAGATTAGTGCACGTTGTGTAGATCAAAAGAAAGAAATAAAACGTGACTTACAAAGATAAAAAACTGAAGTATAAAAGAAAATTAATGAATATTAAAATAGCACACGTGATGTTTGTGCTTGTTATAAATAAGGAAGCAAAGGAAGGGAGGTGGAATGTGTTGTGACGTGAGAAGAGTGAGGAGAGAGAGAGAAATAATATATATATATATATATATATATATATATATATATATATATATATATATATATATATATATATATATATATATATATATATATAAAATCTTTGTTGTCATTCACGTGAGATATAGGTAAAGAGAGGAGAGGAGAGAGAAAAAGGAAGAAAGAAAAAGAGGAGAGAGAAAAGGAAGAGAGAAGGAAAAAGAGCGTTTTTTTTTTTCTTCTTTTTTAAATGAGTGTTTCTCACTTGAATTTTATTATTTATTTATTTATTTGTTTAATCTTTGAATTAAATTCATTTGATTTCCTTTTATTTTTATATAAATGATTTAATATTTTTGTCTTTTTATTTATGTACTAATCTTAGTTATGATTGATTCATTTATTTAATTTTTTTATTTACTTAACAAATTTTTAATTATGTCATTTGGATTTTCTTATTTATTTAGTTGTCTTTAATTTAAGTAGTATGCTTTAATTCAACTATAAATTGGATTATTGTTAACCATGCATTCATAATTCTTTTATTTATATTTTTTAATATGATTTAAAACAATCAGTATTTAGATTTTTTTTTCAATTATAACTATTGCAGAAATTATGAATTCATATAGAATTTTTCAGACTCTTTAATATGATGGATTATGTTGCATTTTATTTTTGTATATAAAAATTTGATGATGTACGAATGGTTTACTGTGATTAGAAATTTTTTTTTATAAATTATGTACACCACGTATCATAGGTTCAATCGAGGAATAATAATCATGAAAGATTATTTATTTATTATTATTATTTTAAAATATTTGGCCCATAAAATTATTAAAATCATGCACCATCAAAATAGTTTTTGGAACACCAGAAAATAGGTGGGGCGATCAAGTCCTTTGGGTTGAAAATTCCTAAAGCATAAATAGGTAGGGCAATCTAGACCCTTGGGTTGAAAGTCTTAGAAATCCAATTGGTATCTCTTGGAACCTCTACTGTACTCTTTGAGTGGGCGAGCATGTCAGGATTGCAAAAGATTCCTGTTGTCAGGTTCGGTATGGTAGTAGCCTGACCAACTAACGTACAAATGGGTCCCTAACCAAGTGCTATTTGGATGGGTGAGCATGTCACATAAGAGGTTCCCATTGCTAGGCTAGGTATTGTATTGGCGCGGGTATTGGTCAACTGGTGTAAACTGGCCCTAGTATTAAAAAGAATAAACTACATTTATTATTATGGATTATAGCATATGTTGATTTCATTCATTCATTTTTTTTTTGTTTTGGAATTTACATTGAAAAATCTTGTTTATTAATATACACATCCATTGCTTTACCTAAAGAGGTATTGTATCTTTTAGTTCATTTTATTCAGATTATATGAGGTTATTTTTAAAATTTGCGTTGAGATTACTCACTGGGCTTCGTAGCTTACCCTGTTGGGATTTTTAATTTTAGAATCAAGATCTCGTGGAGGTGGTTAAAGAGATTTTGATTTTATATTTAGATTTATTGTTGTCACACCCCGGACTCAGTGATCGGACTCGCAAGGAATCCGATAGCCGGTTCCGACCGTAACAGCCTCCGTAGCACCCCATTCTCGGCTCATAGCACAAGTTTCGATCCTGGGATCCTACAAGGAGGATTTCCATATCACAATTCCAATCCAATTGAGCATACCCAAGATCATAACAAGTAAATCTTAGAAAATAAATAAGGAACACACTGCAAAATTTACTAAGAATTTAAACTTTACAGGTACAAGGCTCAAAAGGGAATACATAATATAGAAAGAAGGGAAGGAAAAATCTGCAATAGGTCCTCAGCTCGCGCCAATCCAATCCACAGTTCCTCCGCTACTACACTGACCTAGGATCTCCTGCACGCATCAATCGTGCATAAGCTTATAGAAAGCTTAGAGGGCGGTGTAAGTGTGTGACAATGGTGTTCAGAAGAATAAGGAGAATACAGAAGAGCTAATGAACAATACCAACGCCACTAGCTGTACTGAGGCTAAGCTATGAATGCAGTAAGCCGTACCAAGGCTATGCAATGCAATACATGAGTACTGGGTGCCATACCAAGGCAATGCAATATAAGGCTTATACAACCGATGCAAATGCAATGCGAAGTAATGCTAGTCCTCATATCTAATCCACATATTAAGTATAGTTCCATCATAAGGAATCCACCGGGGTTAAGTACACTACTGGATGATTGCCGCTCTGCAAGACTCACACAGTCAAACGAGCATAGGAGACCTCACTGCCCACCTGTAGACAGCCAATCACCAGCGAGGCTCGACGGTAGCGGACCCATTTATAAGCTGGTCAAACTCAGTCTAGCTGTTGCCCTCTCTCTTAGGCGGGTCAGGCCACACCCCATCCCAACCGACCTCGCAACAGTCGGAGTCGAGGCCTAATGGTATAAAGACACTCATGCGCTCATGTTTTTCACTCGGTCTCGGTGTTGAGGAGTCTCCTCAGTACTGTGGAAGTTTAGGGGCTTTCACCCAGGGATATCCTATGCACCCTAAATGCTCAAGAATCATTTTCAGTGTCCACACCCGGCCATCCATGATATTTCTGTGGAGGCTACGACCCTAATGAAGCAAAGGGCGAATATCCACATGCTATGCAATGCCAGATGCATGAATCATACAATCAACTATGCATCAATCCCAAGCATCCACCATGCTCGAGAGGGTAAACTCCATCCCTCGGGGAGATACCAACATGTCCTACACAATGACACAACCATGACTAATCATACCTCAACCAAGCATGCATATGATCATATGAGAGTGGGCCATGAAGAAGAATAAAGGTGCCAATGAGGTGAATGAGAAGATGTACTTTATACCTAACCATGAAGGGTCTAGGTACTTAACTAATTCCTCATAAGGAATATAACCTTTAGTGGGGGCCCATTTACCTGGGGTAGCCCATGAGACTAAGCATACAAAGCTAGGGTCTAGATAATATGGAAACGGTCCTAGTAAGGGACTAAGGTGGGCATTCAACCACACTTAGCAACTAATGGACCTAGAGGGGTCCAAATGGGGACTTTCAACCACCATTGGCCCAAGGCATCTAATCCACAAACCACATAAACATAAGGCCCAAGGCCCATATCCAAACCATATGCATATAGGTCCCACAAAAGGCATAAGGAAGTAGGCCCAATACTACCTTTAACAATCATGACCCAAGGAGGGGAATCAAGGCTCAAAGCCCAAGTCCTAAGGGCCATAGAGTCCAAGCATTTAGATGGACTTAGTGGGTAGCCCATGTATACAAATATGTGACCCAAAACAAGTTTTTTTTTTGGTTGGGTGGAATGGGCCCCATTACATCAGCCCAATAACTAGTCATTTAAGTGGGCATTTAAGGGCCCAAATCCACCTTTTCCTCAGCCCATAAGTCCAGTAAATGGTGGAAGGTCAGCCCATCATTTAGTTGGCCAAGGTGAGACATTCCAGCCTGACCTGGGCCCACTAGGAAGCCCCGAAAATCTGGTATGCATTGGGTCCCACAAATGATTATCAAAGGTGGCCCAAAACATGCATTAATTTAGCCCAAATAATTATACTAAGGTATAGGTGAGGAACAAGTACCCAATTTATCATTGTAGTGGGCCACTAATTCCAATAAAAATTCAACCATACATTATGTATTTAAATGGCCATGGCTGGACTTTTAGTCCACCAAATCTTCTGAGCCTATTGAGGCCCAGAAATATGTCGAAATACTTGGGAGTTACTCCCATAGTGTCCATCAATACATCATAGGGGCCCCACCAATTTGGAGATAGGGATTTGGCACTTAGAAAGATGTGCCTGCTGCTGGACTGCAGGCCTAACAATAGTCCCAAAAGGGCAGGGGCGTCCCAGGCCTGGGCGATCAAAGGTGTGGACGGCCTGGGCCCCATACACATGCAACAAGGTGGGCTTCCACATCCCAAGTGGGCCCCACATGGGACGTCCACCTAGGGTGGATCCAACCAACATGGGCCCCACATATATGGAGGGATAGCGTGGATGAAAGACATACATCATGGTGGGCCTAGCCAAGGACGGCTAGCCCATGGTGGACGTCCACCAGCTGGATGTCCATCATGGATGGCCGGTCTAGTTGGTTGGCCCCACAAAAATGGTCCTTGTGGCCTTTGGATCATCACAAGGTGGGCCCCACAGACATACATAAAAGCCCAAATGGGCTGGGCCCAATTATCTCTACAAACACAAAAATATAGCAATGTAGAAAAATTTCAGCAATGTTCATGTTGCTGTACCAATTTGTGCTCCCCAATGGAGTGGGTCTAGGGTCTCCAAAAATTCTAAAATTGGGGACGAAGGTTCCTTATCAAGTCTAGAACAAGGTGGGACCCAGAAAGGTGGCCCACTATTAGAGAAAATATTTTTAAATTATGGGCTACAATAGCCTGTATTGCTGAAAATTACAGCAGAAATTTGGTTGAACACCCATGTTGGCCCATTCTTTTGGAGGCTCAAATGGGGTCAGTTGGGGCTGAAATTTGGTAGGCTTATAGGTGGGACATACACCTTTAAGAATTACATATTGGATGGTATCAAAATCCCCACCAAATGAAAAAAAATCAGGCTCTAAGATGGCCCAAAATCTGTCCAGATAGTCTGGACAGCAACATATGTCTGATAAAAATAAATTGCAAACATTATTTAAATGGGGATTTAACCCCAGAAAATCATGGTGTGGTCCACCCAAGTGGGCCCCACAAACATCCAAACCATCCCATTATCCAAATCATCCTTATATGCACCCCATTTTGGTGATTTTAGGGGCCACACATCGAAGGAATGGACTGTGAAAAACGTCATTCCTTTATGGACGGTTTGGATCTTGTTGGTCCACAAGGTGGCCACACACTCATGATCAGAAACTTCTAACAAGAAAAAGAGAAGAAAACGGCCACAAGAGAAGGGTCTCTGCCTCAATGAGGCCCTTCCCTTCATCACATATATACATAGACATTTCATTACCATAAGATGTACAATTTACATGATCAAGGCTATCTATTGAGATATTTGGTGGAGATCCAATCTCCACCAAGGATTAAGGGTCTAGATGACCTAAGATCCTTAATTTAAGGAAGAAAGAAGCATGAAGGGATCCATGGAGAATGGTCCCTTGCATGCACATGCATGCAATGTAGGATAGACGTCAAGCCATATCCATAGAGTCTTGGGGCCACCATCATCACTTGATGGGTCCCACAAGCTCCATCAATAGAAGGAGAATGAAGATCAAGACGAAAATAAAAGAAATATGAAATTTTAGAATGCAAACACACCCACCTATCAAAACAACTCCAAAGTTATACACTAGCATCAAGAAGCTTCAAAGATCAATGGTTGAGATTGGTTGATGATGGGTGGATTAGGAGGTGTTGGGAGGTGAAAGGGCTAAAATTTTTGGGGGAGGTGGGACGTTTGGATTTGCTAGCAAGAGAAGAGAAGAGAGAGAGAGAAATGAGAGGGAAAGAGAGAGAGGTTTTAAGACAAGTCATGATTGCTTCTCTCACCTAGGGTAGAGAAATGTAATCATGAGGGTAGGGAGTTACAAACAAGGTTCATAGGCTAGTAGGCTTTTTGAAAATCTAGCCTAGGCATGACATCATTGCATGGGAGAATGTGCAAGGCCATGGTGGGGTCCTCCAATCACGCATCATGGTCCAAAATGAACGTTGCCCATAACTTGTGATGTATACGTTGGATTCACACACGAGACGCGGCATTGGAACCGCGGTGCTGATACGGACAAGATGACATAAGTTTTGGGGCGATCCGAGTCGGGTCAACATGACCAAACTCAACGATGACTGCAAACACTATCCGAAGCTCACGGGCTGCAGGGATTCTACCGGTAGGACCACGTGACCTAAAGAAACGGCGTGCACACTTGGGTTAGGGTCTTACAATTTTTATGTTCTTTAATATTTTCTGAATAAGTTGTAATGAACATTTAGTATGATAGTATAGTGATGACATGTGTTGAGTCATGAGTTTGGTGATAACCTTTAATTGTCGCGACATGGATATTTTATTTTTAAATAAATATTTATTTATTAAATTTTTAGATGGTTATATTTTATGAATGAGAATCATTTTGTCAATATATGTGTAAACATACAAAATAGGATGTATATTGAGTCATGAGTTTGGTGATAATCATTTTGTCAATGTATACTTAAACATACAAAATATAAGTCATGCCTTTGGGTCGGATATACATAGGTGCTAGATTTTGGGGCGTGACAGATTGGTATCAAAGCCTAGGTTTAGAATCATTGAGGACCTAGGGTTTTGCTTGAAAACATAGATACTTTGAAAATTAGGATGTATCCTTACGAGAATAGTTGTAAAAAAAAAAAAACTTGTTGTATTTTCTCTGTGTGTTCCACCCTCATGTGACATCTGAAGTTTATCGTTTGATTTAGAACATATCTGGGTGAGTGTGTGAAAAGAGAGGTAAAGGTAGAGGTAGAGCCAGTCCCATGGTGGCCACACCGGGGCCCGCTAAAAGTGGCCAACCACTTGTTGGGGTCTTTCGTGCTTTAGGGGACATGGCATGACAGTTATTCTTAGATAACACATTTATCGTGATAATGGAGGAGCCGCGCCAGTTGTGCAAGATGGTGTTGGGGGCTTAGTAGAGAAATTTAAGAGATTGAAGCTGCCTGCTTTCAAGGGTTTGTCAGACCCTATGGAGGTAGAAAAGTGGAAAAAAAATAAATAGATAAGATATTCATTGTTTTAATATGAGATAAGGAGCAGAAGGTCACACTTGCAACATTCATGTTAGAAGGAGAGTTGAGTCTGTCAGTCAAGTAAGCCCTTGTTTGTTAATATACATGAGTGTTGTGTCAGTCAGTTAAGTAAGCCCTTAGATGAAGACATCAAGACCAAGACTCTGTAAAGATGAAGGCACATGATCAAGCTTAATTGGTAAACTATAGCCTCATCAACCCACAACAAATCCTGACAGGTATATGCCCCCATATAAAACCAACTTACCCTAAAAATGATTTATTTTAAAAACATCTTCTAGTAAAGTTGGAATAAAAGTGCACATGGAGTATTAATGGAAGAAAGAAATAAAATTGAAAAAATCACAAGTCCTTGTCGAGCGCATCGAACTGCAATTGAGGATATCTTCAATGTCATTGAACATCGTTCAATTACATCGAATAAACGTCCATGCTATCCAGTAATAAAATGAAAGAAATGCTGGAATCATTGATTGCATCGAAAGCTGTTCGATGACATCAAAACTTATGGTTCGATGACATTGAACGTCTTTCGATTACATCGACCTTAGACTTCTTCCAAAAATTTGAAAAATACTCCAAGTGTTCCTTGATGACATCGAACCCTTCTCGATGGCATCGAGAGTAAGTTATCGATGACATCGAAGTCTATTTGATGGAATTGAAACTAACTCATTTTGTCTAGCAAGCTTTCCAGAAAAACCTATTTTCTTCAAGTTCATCGAAGACCATTCGATACCATTGAAATTTAAATTTCGATGGCTCAAAGGTCTGTTCGATGACATCGATCGTGGACAAAACTATCCAGCAACCTTTGTGTATTAAATAGAGAATCTCGATGGCATTGAGTCATCCCACGATGGAATCGAAGTGCACATCGATAACATCAAAGGATGCTTAATGAGAATGGACATGATCTATCTTACACCCAAATGAAAATCTTGTGTAGGAAGTCAATGCAATCAAATATGGTTTGATGACATCGAAATTCAAATTTCGATGATATCGAATACCCTTCGATGGCATTGACAATATCTGATTTTTGCCTATTTTTTGACCGTTGAGATTTCATCTTTATAAATACACTAGCATTGCTTTTTGAAAAATAAGCTAGAATCCAAGAGAGTTTGAGTCTGTTGTTTTAAGATCTACATACCTTCTTCCTCACTCTCTCTTTCCTATTAGAGATCATCATTCAATCCTTAACACAAGCATTAAGTCTATATCTTCTTTGCTTGGATTGAATTATGAACTCTAGCATTCAATGAGTTTCTAATAGTGCTCATAGGCAAAGCAATGTGCTGGAACTCTTGAATGTATAGCTCATGGGAATCTTCTCCATGCACTTAAATCATATCATTTGAATAGAGAAGAACAATAAAACCCTAAACCTCATAACCATTGAGCATTGATCAAAGCATCAGAAGCGGTTGTGGTTTAAGGGAGTTGAAAACTCTTCGTCAACATTGAAGATCTTCAGATTGCGTGAGAAAGGGGCTCACTCACTTATCTGTAAGTATAAGGAGTCCATTTAGTCTGAAGCCATTTCCTTGTGTAAGATTGTAATTTAGAGTTTGAGTGACAAACTTGCCAAGTCCTAGTTGTAGGCCTCTAACAGGAGAATACTTAGTCCTTGTGTAGGACGTGTTGTTCTTGTGTAGGATGTATTGCCTTGTGTAGGCTCCTAATTATGTCCATGTGTAGGATTAGTTGCATTGTGTAGGCACCTAGGGGAACCTTGTGTAGGTCCCTTAGCTAACCTTGTGTAGGTTGTCAAGGTTCATGGTTAACCTGATTTAAAACCATTAGATAGTGAAATCCGGTACACTCTAGGAGAGAGTGTGTCCGCCGGGAGTGGAGTGGGCAAGTAGCCGAACCACTATATATGACTGTTTTTAGGATTACTTTATGTACATTGATCTAGTAATACTTATGTCTATCAAATGATTATTATGATGAATGATTTAGTTAGTGTATAAGTATTGATAGGAATCACATCCCACACACTATCACATTCACTATCCTTATAGGCTTGTTCTTTACATGTAAATCTTGTGTAAGCCTATGTGATTAGGACCCTCTATTGGCTTGGAAGATATAGAGTTACTTTGCCTTACTCTTTTGTTTAAAGTTAGGCATTGTTTGTTCTTATAAGAAAATATTTTTTAAAAAGTCCTATTCACCCTCCTCTACGACATTTGGACATACTTCTTTAAGCAATAACGGTGCTACTACAATTTCAACGCCCACAACAACAACACCACCAGTCGTGGTAGGAAGGCTAGGCTCCTTGATTGAAAAAGGCCAAGCTATATGTCCTAGAGGGGGGGGGGGGGTGAATAGGACTATGCCAAATTTAAAATAAAATCAGCAGAAATAAAGTAAACCAATATCCTTACAATATGAATCAATTCACAATGCTAAATTTTAAATCACCTTGATAAATAAGTATTGAGAGATTGATACAAATTCAGTTCTAAGGACAACCTTACACCATAATAAACAAGGGCTTATGGTAGGACAACCTTATTTCTAGAACATCTTTTGGATCAAGGACTCAATTTTAATATAAGTAAATGAAATAGCTAGGAATTGAAATTAAATGCGAAGTATAGATCTAAATTATTACAACAATCCCCACACTTGCTTGAAATGTAAATAGTTACAACATTCACATCCACTTGTACATTCCACACAATCGAATGATAAAAGATATGAAAATTAAGCAAGCATTCAATCCACAAGACAAAGAGTTATAGTAGTTCGCCTGTGTGTACACCAAGCTGTCTTTCAACGACCACACGTAAAGCTACTCCACTCTAATATCCTCACACGGGGGATATTAGCGTTCACTATGAAATAGGTTTTCACGAGTTCACCAAAAACCTTTACAATTGTGTCTTTTCACTTGGGCTTACACAATTCAAAAACCCCTCTTTTCGAGTTTTATGGTTTTCCTCAGACAACCAATACAATGAGATTTTTTTGGTTCAACCTCAAACAAAACCAGTACAATGAGATTTTTCTGGCTTAACCTCAAACAAAACCAAAAGTAAATAAATTTTACAGAATTGTAAAATACCTGGATTTCTCCTTTTCTTAGCAGCCTGGTAGAACCAATCGGAGTAGATGATTGAATGTCAAAGTTCAATTTCTAATACTCACATTCATAAGGTTCTAAATTTTAATAGATTTTAGATTTAACTTGTTGGGCATAGCTATATTTGATTTTGATTCCAAGAAGAAGGAATAAGATAATTCCTCTTTTCAAATAAGATTGGAATATAGAAACAAAATCAAATTAAATAAGCTAGTAAAAAGGAATATTAAATAAGCACAATGTAGCTTAAAATAAACACAGACTTATCTCAGAGTGATCACTTGAAAATTCTTAAATTGAATAGAGTTGAAGTGTGAAAACTCTGAATTTCGTGTTCAATTTATAGAAGCAAAAATCGTTCCTACGACTGGTCTTAGAAACCTTCGACTGGTCGTAGCTCTAACAGATTTTTGAAAAATTAAGCGTGATCTTTGAAAGTCGTTCCACGACTGGTCGTGAGTAGCCTACGACTGGTCGTGGGTCACCTACGACTGGTCGTAGATCCTTACGACTGATCGTAGGACCATAGATTACGTTGCTGGACTTTGAGTCGTAGCTCCACGACTGGTCGTGGACGAGTCGAAGCCACACCTACGACCGGTTGAAGGACCTCCAGGACTGGTCGTGGGCGTACCAAAAATTTCGAAAAATCTTTAACTATTTAGGACTGGTCATGGAATTTCTTGGACTAGTCGAACCAATGCCAGGACTGGTCGAACAAGAGCTAGGACTGGTCGTAGAATAGACCAAACTTATGTAAAATAAATATTTGATTTATGTATCCAAAGTGACCTACTTAAAGGGTCAACCTAAGGTCATTCAAACCTGAATCATGTCGTATGGACATTGAACTTCAACCATTCAACGAATGTAGATTGTTTGAACCATATCAAGCTTGAGATCTTGAACTTGTTGTAGCTTCAAACTTGAGATCTTCATCAGCATAACAACTACTTCATGCATTGCTTATTAGTCTTGAAGTCATGAGTTGTTTCTTAAGACTTGAACATCAACATTGTAGCTTCTTGAGACTTCAACATGTAGCTTCTTGAACTTCAATATGTAGCTTCTTGAAAAGTTCAACTTGTAGCTTCTTGAAGTATTTATGCAGTGTCTTGAATTCATATAAATCATCATACAAGCACAGGACACAGATAGATGTTTTGACACATCAAAATTTGACAACCAAAGAAGTATGAGACCATAACACTTACATTGATAACCAGCCCTGGGTCGTGTGTTCGCCATATTACCACTAGACGCAAATGCTAATGGAGTAGTGGTGGAAGGTACCATAATTATTTATTCTTCGCCCGCTCAAGTTTTATTTGATTCAGGAGCTACACAATCTTTTATTTCAACTTCTTTCGTGCATAGATTAGGTCTGTTTCCTGAACTCCTAGATAAGAATTTAGTCCATAATGATAAATTAAATATGTAGATCTTGCCCTGTCATGGTTTGAGATTCCGTATTGTTAGCCAACCTTATTATGTTGGAGATGTAAGAGTTTGATGTTATTTTGGGAATGGATTGGCTGGCTTCGTTCCATGAAAAGTTGGATTGTTTTGAGAAGACTGTGACCTTATCTATTTCTGGACGATCGAGACTCCAGTTTCTTGGAAAGCAAAAGGATGGACTGTTATGCTATTTCTTAGCACTTTTAGAAGACGAACCACATCAAGTAGGTGTCAATCAAATTCTAGTCATATGTGAATTTTTGAATGTATTTTAAGACATATCGGGGTTGCCTCCAAGAAGAGAGATCGATTTCGGTATAGATCTTATGCCCGGGATCTCACTGATCTCCATGGCACTGTATCGTATAACACCAGTAGAGCTGAAGGAATTGAAGGAGCAGATTCAAAAGTTATTGGAGAAGGGTTTTATTTGGCCAAGTACGTCGCCGTGGGGTGCATCAGTCTTATTTATAAAGAAGAATGATGGCTCGATGAGATTATGTATTGATTATCGCCAGCTGAACAAGGTCACTATTAAAAATAAGTACCCACTGCCTAGGATAGATGACATTTTGACCAGTTGAAGGAAGCCAAGTTTTTCTCTAAAATAGATTTGTAGTTAGGATACCACCAGCTTTAAATTAAAGAAGAGGATATACAAAGACAGCCTTTAGGGCTCATTATGGCTACTATGAGTTTCTCGTAATGCCTTTTGGACTAACAAATGCACCAGTAGTATTTATGGACCCGATGAACAGGGTATTTAAAGGGCAAGGCTTGTATCCATCACCCCACATAAATCCATAAAAATCACACATAATTAAAATCATATATTAAGCATAATTCCCAAAAAGATAAATAATTGATAATGGTAAATCAACCAATTGCATGAAAAATCACAGTAATATGAAAGTATGTAAAAACAAGATAAATCATATCAACTTAGATTAGTGTAAGCTTTAAAGGAATCCCTCGCCTTAACTTTAGATCTAAACCCTAGGTAGATATCGATATAGGAAAGCTTCTACATAAATCATGACATCGCTTGAGTAAGAGGAAGACACTACACGTATGGAGACGGAAGAGGATGATGGTGTCTAGGCTTTCTCTTTCTCTCTCTTCCTTAGGCATTGGGAGATTGAGCGTGTGAGTGGAGAGGGGACACACGCTCCTTTAATAAAGGAGAGGGGACACACGCTCCTTTTATAAAGGAGTGGGTATGTGAGAGGGGTGTGTTTCACATCCTGCTTAGATTGGGTTTCTCTAATTTGCCTTTTTTTGACGGTCTTTCTTTAAATCTAATTCATCCATTGTGTCAGGGTCGTTAAATAGAGTTGAGTTATATGATTTTCTTAGTGATCCGAAATTTAGATTGGCCTATCTATTGAAAATTCTCCCTACGAGTGCCAAAACGAACTTAATTTCAATTAACGGTCTACACTTGATGATCAGTGCCCAATTTTGGAAAAAATGTGTAGTCAAGATAGGCAAACGGTTGGACAAATTTTGGTGGTTGATCGAAGGTGGGGAAAGCCTAACTCTAAAATTTCACCGTTTATACCAAAAGGAAGGAACTGGCTTTAACCTTCAATAGTGTAGAATCATAGATTGAGGTCTAAATTTTGTATAATCTCGTAGTCATATGAGACCAAAGTGTGGTCCAAATTTGAGTTGCGATGGATAACAAGAAGTGGTTAAATCAGAAGATCTAGATTTATAAGGAGTGGACAAGCAAAGGATAACTTCTCGCCTAAGGAAAAGCCTACCAAAGTATGGTCTTCATATTTCACACTTGATCCATATGATGGACAATCCTAGTTGTTCATATGAAGGAAAATATCCTAATAAGACTACACACGAGGCTTCTTCACTCGATGGACACTAAAATCAACGGTTAAGGGGCTGATTTATCAATTGGGTCACTTTTACAATGATTTAAGGGTTGATATTTGACATGTATCGTTAATTTATGATACATAGGCATGCTATAAAATTTCACATCAAATGGATTGTGAGAACCATATGATCTAGAATTCAAGGGTCTAGGTTAATGACATTTTTGTAATTATTGCTGATATGTGAGTTTTGGGAAATCTAATGGTTCTACATTGTTATAAGCACGTTTCTAAGTAATTCTTACAAAAGAACTTATATATAAATCATTATAAATAAAGAATTATTTACCAAATTTATTAAGGGAATGTACATATATCAACCAACAAAATGGATGGTCAGATGACATTAAAAATAGAAAAACTTGATGGTTAGTACTTTGATCATGTTTGTAAGTGGGTCTACGGTCAGTTTTGTAAATGGATGATCACAAGTGGGTTTTTGGAGTGATCAAGAGGTAGAACATGTATACCATTTGATTCCAGTGACTTGTTCACATGTGTAAGTTTCTTATATTATAGTTTTAATGGTGGGTGAAGTATATTCATAGGTGGTGAACAAGATGAACGGATCAGAATGTTAATTTGATATATGTACGAGTGGATGCAGATATCAAGAAATCAGTTTACCATGATCGGGTGGTCCAAACTCAAAGTGATATCTTTACCTATCGGTGGATAGTTGGTTATGATAAAAAAGTGAGAATTGGACATATGATGATCTTGTCTTAAAATCAATGGTCGGATGGCTTGATTTATGGATCAAGGTCATTCTCAATGGTCAGATTCATGTTGGAGAATAGATGTAAGGTAGGATAGCTAGATTGGTATCGTACACATGTACATATTAAGTTAAATTTCATGGTAACACTCGAGAACTTTCAATATTTGGGTATTAAAAAGTTTGGGGTATTACAGATTTTCCATTCACACGGAGTTTAAAACCCTTTCTGCTCGTTATGACATGGCATAGAACCATCAACATCACTTCAACAAGGCAATGTTGAGAACACTCTAAGTCTAGTGCCAGGAACATGCTGATGATCTCAATGAGACTAAACATCTTTATCCCCAGGAGGGATCACCCCGACTCTTAAGAGCTCATGGCCTTTGTTAAATCTCAGATTGACCTTTACCAGGCTCGATCGTAAGAGTGACGCTTGAAAGAAAGAAGCTGAAAGCAAGGTTGCTACAGTCAGCCGTCACACCGATGAAGTCCTGGGCTTCCTTGAACGTGTTGTAGTTGGGTAGAAAGCTAAGAGGAGTGAGAAGAAGCAGGCCGAGGAAGCTAAAGCATCCACGTTCAATGAGTTCAAAGAGATCAAGTACGCTTATACTTGAGCTACTCGAAGTCCTTGTCTTTTCTTATAATATTTTCTTTTTGTATAGCCAATGGCCTAAATTCCTTTCCTACAATAATAAAATCTTATTTCTTTTCATGATCAGCGGTAAGATATTTGTTGTTCATTTTTTTGTTACTCAGCTTAACCTTGCACTACCTCCCATAAAGAAGGATAGTAAGTTTTTAAGAGTTGTTCATTAATTGGAGTTTTAACAATGTTACTATCTTTATCGCGAAAGACAGGCTCCACAATTGAGAACTTGTATGACAACATAGGACCCATCCCAAGTAGGTGACCATTTCTTGCCCAATGTTGGAGCATAAAAAATAATAAAATGCTATGAAGAGTTCAAAACACAAGAGAAGATGAAAAATAGGATAAACAGTGTTGCGCGTGACTACGCAACAAACAGTGGTTGCGCAGGTCCACGCAACACTGGTAGGATGAATAGTTGTTGTGTGCCTAATGAAATGAGGTGTTGTGCAAGGTGGGCCCCATGGCACAAGGTTCGAGGGTTCACACGTGTGGATGCCTATAAATACCCCTCTCCCCTCTTCATTTAGACAGACACAAGAGAGTAGAGCTCTTAGGAAAATGAAGAAGACCTCTGAGTACCCTTGACAGGTACTTGGAGAAGAAGAAGAAGAAGGAAGACAGTGGACTATGTCCATTGCATTGGACCATGCAACAATATGTTGTTTGTTCACTCCCCAAGTATAGGGTTGTGATGTAGTAATAAACTCGGTAAGACTGAGGTCGAATCCCAAGGGACTGAAACTTGTACGTAATCTGAAAACTAACTAGATGTAGAAATAGAATGAGATGAAATCTAAATTGATTTATAATTCGAGGAATGATTGTGAAATTATTATCTAAAACTTAGGAGAAATTCAGAGGAAAGAAAACTAGGGATTCAGAGGATTCACTTGTAGAGATCAGGGAGATCTTATGCCTGTATTAAAAATCAGGGAAATTAACTGAACTGCCGTTGATAAAGTTTTCAAGAGATGAGAGGTATATAAATTAGAATGGATTCTATCACCAAACCATGCCCAGGAGACAAAGCAAACAACAGAATTAAACTAATTACCAACCAGTCAACATGTTTATGAAGGTTAGGAAGGGTACCGACATCCAACCATGCCCAGGAGACGATGGTGAATAACAGGGTTTCCTGACGTCATAAAACATAAAAGGAGAAAGAGATACTCAAAGCCATCGCAGACCCATTGTAATTTCAGTCACAACGAATCACCAAAAACTGAAAGCATTCCCATAATCAAACTAAAATCAAAAGGAATCTGTTCAATCTAACATGAATAAAAGCCATAAGATTGTTCCCATCACACCACAAGCTTCACCTCTTAGCCCTAGCTAAGAGGTTTAGCCCATCTTAGCCCTTCACCTCTTCACCTCTTCCGATATCTCTCATGGTGGAAATAGAACATCTAGGTGAGGTTAATACCCCCCCTATGCACACAATGGACGGTCCCGATTGACGATATGAAGGAACAATGGGTCCCACTGATCAGAACCGGCGGACGCTGGTGCGTCCGCTAGTTGTTAGTGCCAGAGAAGGAGAAGGAGACGGGTCTCCTTTCTTTGACCGGAAGCACTGGTCCAGTGCACTTTAAGTGCACTTGCGCACTGTGCACCGGCATTCCCAATATGGTTCCCTTGTGATAGATCTCTGAAATCTGCTCCGTCCATTCATTCTGTCATATCTTTTGAACCACTGAGGCCAATTTTGAAGCAGATCCAGATAGCAAGTGGGCCCCACTTAAGGATTAAAGGGGCTGATCTATTCGTTGGGGCATTTACACGGAGATCCAATAGCTGATTTTTGATGTGTACGGTTAATTTATGGCCCTCAGACTCTATATGAAGTTTCGAGCCGAACTGATGGCGGGAACCTTGTGATCTTGCATTCTGGCTGACTTTCAGGCCACTTGAGCTTCAGTTCCTCAGTTTTCTTGGATTTCTAGTGTGCAAATCTGTCGATCTTGGTCCCTTGGAGTCCGTCCCTTGCCTTTATGACCTTTGAGTGTTAATTCCATGCTCTTGGTATTTTATTTCGATCCACGCTCACAAATGTAACCTGCATCACAATCACGATTAAATCAGGGTATTAAATAGCATTATGCTTGTAATTCTAGGCAAAAACCGGGGTCTAATATGCAATGTTTGACCCTCAACACAACCCCCAACTAGCATTTTGCTAGTCCCGAGTAAAGCATGCGAAAAATAAGTTGAGAGCTACAGGACAATCTCTAAAAACTCAAGTAATTTTTGAAAATTAAACCAGATGCTAGAATTTTAGGATTCACAAATATTGGGCATTACTCTCTCCTAGACTCAAGCAGACGGCAAACCTCATAATCAAGTGCACAGTATTAATCCATCAATTAGAAAAATTCTAAACATTGAGTTCCATAGATGTATAGTGTAATCTCGGCTTATCAACATTAAAATTCAATTTTTTTTATTTTTTATTTTTTTTAGGATATCGTTGGTAACCAACAAGAAAATTCATGAAAACCAAAACTTGCCTTAAAGATCATCTTTTCATTACTTCAGCTTTTGATTTTTTTTTTTTTTTTTTTTAATTTTATGTAATGCCAAGGAGGGGAATCAAATCCTTACCTATAGGGAGCAAACCTATGGTGAAGATCGTGCACCCAACCCTTTTCACATATCATCCATGGGGAATTAAATCTACACCTATAGGGAGCAAACTTATGGTAGAGATTATTCGCTCACCCCTTTCTAAAGGCAATTGTATTTTCTTTTTCTTTAATTGATCATGACGGGCAACTGTTCAGGCTGGTTCCTTCCATGTTTAGTGATTACCAAGTTAAACCTTCAATATTAAACTGAAACCTCAATGGGTAAGTGAGATGTGACATGTGAAATCATGACTCAATCAATGTTTACAACTTGTAATTGTGGATTAATAATTCAAACTTAATTGTGAAATCTACTAGACAACTGAATCCAAGAGTAGTAAATCAACAACATTCCATATCCTGTAATTCTAAATCAAAGATGGTTGTCAAAATCACTTCAAATTCACAAGAATTTTCAGAAAATTTTTTTTAAAAATTTTCACAATTTTTGCTTAGGACCAAGAAAACACTGATTAGGAAACCTAATCTCCCACCCCCAACCTAAAATCTACATTGTCCTCAATGTAAAAGATATGAGCATGCAATGCATATGGGACAACGAAAGTAAATGTGAAGTGATGGGAAGATAGTACCTGGATGATGAATCGAGAGAGACTTTCTAAGAGATCGCATCATGGACGCCGGTTAGCACGAGAGAGATAACAACACAAAAATAACAAAAATAAAATCTTACCTATACCACTTTCGCAGGTGCTCTCGATTGCATTTAGCGTATGCAACAAGCCTTTAAACCCCTAGGTTGCCCCTAGTGGACGAGTTGTAGTCTTGTGAGGGTTTGCAGTAATGTTGCCCACAAATATTGAACTAGTTAGGAAAATGAAATAAGTTAAAAAGCTGGGTTGCCTCCCAGGAGCGCTAAGTTTAACGTCTTCAGCCAGACCAAAGCAACTACCCTAGTCCTATGTAAACAGGAAACCTACCTATACCTCCATCAGACTAGGAGATCATTCCTGGTAAACAGGATTAGTCAGAGGCATGAACATGTCCTCTGAATCAAATTTCTCAACAAATGGCTTTAAGTGATGTCCATTTACTTTAAACTCCTTGCCATTGTCGGGGTCTCTTATCTCAACGGCCCCATGAGGATATGCAGTAACAACAATGTAAGGGCCGGTCCAACGAGATCGAAGCTTACCTGTAAAGAGATGTAATCGAGAATTATACAAAAGGACTTTCTGACCTGGCGTGAATGATTTTCGTAGAATATGTTGGTCATGAAACGCCTTCATCCTGTCCTTGTAAATTCTTGAGTTCTCGTATGCGTCGTTCCGGATTTCTTCAAGTTCATTCAACTGAAGTTTATGTAGCGAGCCAGCGTTGTCCAAATTGAAATTTAGATTTTTGATCGCCCAGTAGGATCTATGTTCCAACTCCACAGGCAAGTGGCATGCCTTCCCATAGACGAGTCTAAAGGGAGACATTCCAATAGGAGTTTTAAAAGCAGTACGGTACGCCCATAAGGCATCGGTCAATCGAATTGACCAATCCTTACGGTCAGGGTTAACCGTTTTCTCCAAAATGTGTTTGATCTCCCTATTAGAAATCTCAACTTGCCCACTTGTCTGTGGGTGGTATGGGGTGCTCACCTTATGAGAGATACCGTATTTCTTTATTAAACTCTCGAATGGCCTATTACAAAAGTGTGAGCCCCCATCACTAATGATGGCTCGGGGCGTTCCGAATTGAGAAAGGATGTTTTCTTTCAAGAATTTAATGACCGTGCGATGGTCATTAGTTCGACACGGAATCGCTTTGACCCATTTAGTGACATAGTCTACGGCAAGAAAAATATATAAATTCTCAAAAGATTGGGGGAATGGCCCCATGAAATCGATGCCCCAGCAATCAAATGCCTCTATGATAAGAATGGGATTCAAGGGCATCATATTTCGACGGGACAATGCTCCCAATTTCTGACAACGCTCACAAGCTTTGCAAAACTCATAAGTGTCCCTGAACATAGTGGGCCAATAGAAGCCACACTGCAGAATCTTTGCCGTGGTTTTTTTTTTGCAGAAAAGTGACCACCACAGGCCTGTGAGTGATAGAAGGAGATGACACTCTGATGCTCATCGTCTGGCACACATCTCTTCAAGATTTGGTCTGGGCAATATTTAAACAAGTATGGATCATCCCAGAAGAATTTGTACACCTCAGTGAAAAATTTCTTCTTGTCTTGCGTAGTCCAATGTGTCGGTATGGAACCTGTAGCAAGATAATTAACAATATCAGCGAACCAAGGTGAATGGGAGACTCTGAACAGTTGTTCATCAGGGAACATATCGTTGATATGGGTCGCCTCAAGGGAATCAGAGGTATTAAGGCGAGAAAGGTGATCGGCCACTATATTCTCTACTCCCTTTTTATCTTTAATTTTCAAATCAAATTCTTGGAGTAGAAGGATCCATCGTATCAGGCGGGGCTTAGAATCATTCTTAGAAAGAAGATACTTTAGTGCCGCATGATCTATATAGATAATGATCTTGGATCCGATCAAGTAGGACCTAAATTTATCCAAGGAGAATACTACGGCTAAGAGTTCCTTTTTCGTAGTCGAGTAGTTCACTTGGGCAGGATTTAAAGTCCTACTCGCGTAATGGATGACGTAGGGCCTCTTATCTTTTCTCTGGCCTAAAACCGCTCCAAGAACATAATCAGAAGCGTCGCACATAAGCTCAAAAGGAAGGCTCCAGTCGGGTGGCTGCATGATGGGTGCAGTGGTTAACATACCTTTGAGCTTGGTGAAAGCTTCCTGGCATTGCTCAGTCCACTCGTATGGAGCATCCTTTTGAAGAAGATTAC
Organism: Magnolia changhungtana; assembly: GCA_030180095.1. Lineage (NCBI taxonomy): Eukaryota > Viridiplantae > Streptophyta > Magnoliopsida > Magnoliales > Magnoliaceae > Magnolia > Magnolia changhungtana. The sequence continues at coordinate 20,087,128 of JASAUF010000600.1, read as the reverse complement.
ATAAAGGACGAGAGAGGAGACTAAAATCCTTTATGAATCGCCTGTAAAATCCTGCGTGTCCTAAGAAGGATCGCACGTCCCTGATGTTCTTGGGTGGAGGTAGGTTAGAGATAAGATCGATTTTTGCCTTATCTACCTCAATTCCCTTGGACGAGATGATATGTCCAAGGACAATCCCCTTATGAACCATGAAATGACACTTCTCCCAATTAAGTACCAGATTCTTTTCTTCACATCTTTTCAGCACACATTTAAGACTTTTCAAGCACTTGCTGAAAGATGAACCATAGACAGAGAAATCGTCCATGAAGACCTCTAGATATTGCCCTACCATATCAGAAAAGATACTCAGCATACATCGCTGAAAGGTGGCAGGGGTATTACATAGTCCAAATGGCATCCTTCGGTAAGCAAAGGTGCCGTAGGGACATGTAAATGTGGTCTTTTCCTAGTCTTCAGGGGCAATTTCAATCTGATTGTAGCCCGAATACCCGTCAAGGAAACAGTAATAGGAATGACCAGCTAGCCTTTCTAAGATTTGATCAATGAAGGGCAAAGGAAAGTGATCCTTCCTTGTGACGGTATTCAACTTTCTGTAGTCAATGCACATTCTCCAACCAGTAGTGACTCTAGTTGGCACGAGTTCATTATTAGCATTGGCTACGATGGTGATTCCAGACTTCTTAGGTACCACCTGAGTTGGACTCACCCATTGACTATCAGATATAGGGTATATGATACCCACATCCAATAGTTTGAGAACTTCGGCCTTAACCACTTCCTTCATGTTTGGATTCAGTCTACGTTGTGGTTGCCGAGCAGTCTTCGTATTATCCTCAAGATATATGTGGTGAGTACAAATCGAGGGATTGATTCCCTTGAGGTCCGCTATCGTCCATCTTAGGGCTCCTTTATGCTCAATGAGAGTAGATATGAGCATACTCTCATGTTCTTTCTCCAGGTGGGCAGAGATCACCACCGGGTATGTCTCATCTTGACCTAAATAGACATATTTCAAATCAGAGGGCAAAGGTTTTAGGTCAAGCTTCGGTGCCTTGAGGTTAGACGGTAGAGGCACTACATCAGTTTGTGGCAATTCTTCAAATTGTGGCCTCTACTGGTTAACTTCAAGTACCGGTGCAGTATCAAGCAAGGCACACGTCTCCCTAATCATATCATCATCAAACTCATGGGAGTGGGCCAAACACGTCTCTAGAGGATCAGATGATAAGGTAAGGGGTGTCCTATCTTCCACGAAAGTATCGATCATGTTAATGTCGTGGACATCATCATCATCCTCTGAGTTGCTGCCGTTATTAAAAAAAATGTTTGACTCCAATGTCAAATTTCCAAAAGACATAGTCATGACACCATTCCTGCAATTGATGATTGCATTTGACGTGGCAAGGAATGGGCGACCAAGAATGACGGGAATCTGAGTGCTCATGTTATTGATGGGTTCGGTGTCCAGGATGATAAAATCTACAGGGTAGTAAAATCTATCGACTTGGACTAACACATCCTCAATAATCCCTCTTGGTACACGAACAGTTCGATCGGCAAGTTATAGTATGGTTAGGGTGGGTTTTAACTCATCCAACCCTAAATGTTTGTATACCGAGTAGGGAATTAGATTGACGCTCGCTCCTAAGTCAAGAAGTGCGTTATCAATTCGATGGCTCCCGATTACACATGATATGGTTGGGCTACCGGGATCCTTGAATTTCTGCGGCACGTCTTGCTTCAGGATGGCACTCACTTTCTCAGTTAAGAAGATCTTCTTTTGAATACTCTGCCGTCTTTTGGTCGTGCATAGGTCTTTCAGAAATTTTGCATATGAAGGAACTTGTTTTACGACATCAAGTAGAGGAATGTTGACTTTCACTTGTTTCAACACCTCCAGAATATCCTGAGAGTTAGAAAGACGTTTTGGTGCAACCAACCGTTGGGGGAACGGAGCAACTGGCTTCTCTAGAAGTTCCGGTTCTAATTTTTATGGGGCATCACCAGATCCATCATTGTTGTCCTCTTCTGGTTCTTGAGGCTTTTCAGGCCTAACCGGAAGGGTTTTATCAATGATCTTCCCACTCCTAAGAGTAGTGATGGATTTAGCGTGCCCCATTTGATTTGAAGAGCTAGGATCATTTATCTCGTACTGCGGTTTAGGATTGGGGAGCGGTTGTGCAGGAAGCATCCCCTTTTCTATAACCATCATGCGTGAAACCATTTTTTGCATCAAGTCTGTAAGTCTATGCATTGCCTGAGCCAGCTCTTGTATGGAATTTTGAACCGGTTCTTCTTGAGGTTTCCCCTGATTTGGATTTTGATTGAAGAAACTTTGAGGGGTAGCAGTTTGTCCATTCCTCCAACTAAAATTTGGATGATTTCTCCAACCAGGATTGTATGTATTAGCAGTAGATCCATTGAAAGGTCTTTGATAGTTATTTACGGCATTAGCTTGCTCATTCAACACTCCTCGAAAAGCAGATATGGTAGGACAATTTTCAGTTGTGTGAATGTTGCAATCACAGATGCCGCAAACAATTTCATTAACCTTATCCTTCTTTCCTTCCATGGCCTCGACTCTTCGTATGAGATTAGTCACTTTAAAATTTACATCATCCTCTTCTTTCAGGAGATACACTCCACCTTTCTCCTTAGATTGAGTTGGCCTAGACGTGGTGTTTGATTTTGGGTAATGGTCCCAAGATTGTGCATTTTCGGCAAGTCTATCGAGATAATCCCATACCTTATCGACCTCTTTATTCATGAATTCTCCATTACACATTGTCTCGACCAGTTGGTGCATGGAAGATGTCAGTCCATCATAGAAAAAATTTGTAATGCGCCACATTTCAAAACCGTGTTATGGGCATGAACTGACAAGATCCTTGAACCTTTTCCAACATTGGTAGAATGTTTCATCTTCCTTTTGGGCGAAGTTCATGATTGCTTTTATGAGGGTAATCGTTTTATGGTGTGGGAAAAATTTCTTTATGAATTCCCTCTGCATATCATTCCATGTGCCAATGGATCTAGGACGCAGTGAATGTAACCACATCTTAGCCTTCTCTTTCAAGGAAAAGGGAAAGAGTTTCAGCCTGATTGTATCCTCGGATACATTGGGAAAGTATAAGGTGGCTATAATCTCATCAAACTCTTTCAAATGTAAGTATGAACTTTCTGATTCAAGCCCATGGAATTTAGGAAGGAGTTGGATAACTCCTGGCTTGATGTCCATCTGTCCTGTGTTTTCAAGAAAAATCATGCATGAGGGCGTGCTCATCCCCGCTGGTTGTAAATAATCCCGTAAAGTACGAGGCGGGGGTGCTTGATGCACCTCATTCTCATCATGTACTTCCTTATCCATATGTTGAGGTAGTGCTTGAGGTTGATTTGCAGCCATAACCTCAATTAACTCAGGGAAATTCGAGCGGTGTCTAGTTCTGCGATGGACAGTCAACCCCTCAACTAATCCTCCTTCAGTCAAGAGACGTCGAGTGTCGTCACGGGCCCACTTGGGCATGAAACACTTGCAGCCCTCAATCAAATTCTAAACCTAATCCTAAGAAAAATGAAAATCTAGAAAGAAAGAGAGGGTTGGAAGGAAGTTACCAAATTGGAGTCCCTAAGCTAAAGACCAAATTAGAAGTTCTATCTTAACAACCTACAGAATAGGAAATAGGTTAGTTCTATGAATCAAATAGAAAACAAAATTAAAATTAGTAAAATCCTAATCTTAAACTAACTCTAATCCAATTAATTTCAGAAAATCATAGCCGTCAGTCCCCGGCAACGGCGCCAAAAACTTGTTCACTCCCCAAGTATAGGGTTGTGATGTAGTAATAAACTCGGTAAGACCGAGGTCGAATCCCAAGGGACTGAAACTTGTACGTAATCTGAAAACTAACTAGATGTAGAACTAGAATGAGATGAAATCTAAATTGATTTGTAATTCGAGGAATGATTGTGAAATTATTATCTAAAACTTAGGAGAAATTCAGAGGAAAGAAAACTAGGGATTCAGAGGATTCACTTGTAGAGATCAGGGAGATCTTATGCCTGGATTAAAAATCAGGGAAATTAACTGAACTGCCGTTGATAAAGTTTTCAAGAGATGAGAGGTATATGAATTAGAATGGATTCCATCACCAAACCATGCCCAAGAGACAAAGCAAACAACAGAATTAAACTAATTACCAACCAGTCAACATGTTTATGAAGGTTAGGAAGGGTACCGACATCCAACCATGCCCAGGAGACGATGGTGAACAACAGGGCTTCCTGACGTCATAAAACATAAAAGGAGAAAGAAATACTCAAAGCCATCGCAGACCCATTGTAATTTCAGTCACAACGAATCATCAAAAACTGAAAGCATTCCCATAATCAAATTAAAATCAAAAGGAATCTGTTCAATCTAACATGAATCAAAGCCATAAGATTGTTCCCATCACACCACAAGCTTCACCTCTTAGCCCTAGCTAAGAGGTTTAGCCCGTCATAGATGGACTATCTCTCAAACAAATAAAAAATTCAATAAGTAAATTAAAAAAATAAATAAAACCAACTCTCAATCTCCCTGCCTCTCTCTTGCTGTTGACGTCCCAAGGCTCCCAGCCGTTCTCAGATGCCTGCTTCCCTTTCTTCTCTTTCTCTTTATAGCTGCCAAAAGTGGGAGTTTCCGAACTCCATGCATGCGGAGGTTTTACGCAACAGCAGGAGAAGTCCATACTCGCGCTGGACTCCTGATGGACGGCCATTATTATAGGTACGGAAGAATCCATTCCGTTCATTGAATTTCCCTTGAAATTTCAGTAAAACTGGACGTTTTCTAGACCGAATTTGGTGTGTCCCATCCATTTTTTCCTTGCACCGTTAGCCTTTTATTTGAACGGTTTAGAACTGATGTACGTTGTATTCTGGAATTCTGCCACCTAGAATTTGATGAGACGGACCGTGGGCTCCTTATGGATGGCCCTGATCATACTTTTGACGCACGGTAGTGGCCCACAAGATTGGTCGGCAACCTCTGTTGCGAAACAGAGGTTCCATCTTCGCCCTGCGATAGTTGGTGGGCCCTGGATTGATCCCAGGTGTGAAATCCACTCCGTCCATTCTACTCGTGGCGAAAAACCACTGAGAAATGTGTATTTTTTCTTAAGTTTAATGCGACCCACCATCTCAAACATTTCCACCGTCAATCTTCCGTTTAACAGCTAGGATCTTCCGATATCTCTCATGGTGGAAATAGAACATCTAGGTGAGGTTAATACCCCCCCTATGCACACAATGGACGGTCCCGATTGATGATATGAAGGAACAATGGGTCCCACTGATCAGAACCGGCGGACGCTGGTGCGTCCGCTGGTTGTTAGTGCTAGAGAAGGAGAAGGAGACGGGTCTCCTTGCTTTGACCGGAAGCACTGGTCCAGTGCACTTCAAGTGCACTTGCGCACTGTGCACCGGTGTTCCCAATATGGTTCCCTTGTGATAGATCTTTGAAATTTGCTCCGTCCATTCATTCTGTCATATCTTTTGAACCACTGAGGCCAATTTTGAAGCAGATCCAGATAGCAAGTGGGCCCCACTTAAGGATTAAAGGGGCTGATCTGTCCGTTGGGGCATTTACACGGAGATCCAATAGCTGATTTTTGACGTGTACGGTTAATTTATGGCCCTCAGACTCTGTATGAAGTTTCGAGCCGAACAGATGGCGGGAACCTTGTGATCTTGCATTCTGGCTGACTTTCAGGCCACTTGAGCTTCAGTTCCTCAGTTTTCTTGGATTTCTAGCATGTAAATCTGTCGATCTTTGTCCCTTGGAGTCCGTACCTTGCCTTTGTGACCTTTGAGCGTTAATTCCATGCTTTTGGTATTTTATTTCGATCCACGCTCACAAATGTAACCTGCATCACAATCACAATTAAATCAGGGTATTAAATAGCATTATGCTTGTAATTCTAGGCAAAAACTGGGGTCTAATATGCAATGTTTGACCCTCAACATTGTTGCGTGGGAATGACATAATGTGTATACATTCTGTCAGATTTTCTGAATTCCAGCAAGTGTTCTTACACAAGAAGCTGCTATTTGAGTTGAAGGAGAGAATGAAAGGTGTTCAAATCTGCACAACACTTCTCTTGCTGAGATGAATACATCGCAAGCCGGAATTGATATATGAACTTATTTAATACTTGTACTTTGCAGTCATATATACTTTATCTTGGAATCAATGGATAAGTGAGGATGTAAACAAATCCAGAATCAATAAAATACATTATGATGATTGTTCTCTCTATCTTTTCTTTGTTATTATTGAGTAAGATAATCCCCAAATCAAACACATTCATTTCTTGTCAAAACAAAATGGTGAATCCACTGGGGAATAATTATTATCTTACTCGATATTAACTTAGAAAATTATTTAGAGAATTTCATCATTGTTTGGTGTCATACCGATGCCAAAATGGTGAATCTTAACGGGAACATCCTCCCCTTCATCTCCAAGATAAAGTATAGATTTGTTTAAAAATCTACTTATAATACCTTGTATTATTCTAATAGGAATTACAACTCATTTAAATTGCAATGGCGACCTTTGCAAGCAAGACAATCTTCTATTTCGTAACAACCAGGTTCATAATAGAATATACTCATAATACTCTTTGAGCCAAAAGAACTAGCTGAATCCGGACCAGCCAACTTCGACTAAAAGGAATATGTCACATGCTACTACTGTAGTAATATCTGTATCGCCACTAGCGCAAGACAATGGCAAAGAATGGGTTGTCATGTCCTGACGAATGTCGAAACCACGAACCCATGTGGCTATTAAATCAGCTCCATCATAGATGATCAGGGGACTAGCACGGAACGCTGCAAAAATAAATCCTGCGCTTGCTCCACTGGCATTGTATCCTAGAAAGTCCCCTTGTTCTTTAACGTCACAAGACTTCCTGGCCTTGCCTACTGTAAATGTCGATTAGACTAGGAAAGAAAAGGGCAAGTCGCGTGTAGAAGATGTATCATCCTCTGCATCTCCGCAAACAATGCCTCCTCAAATCATGTTCCGATTGACCGAATCTTATGAAAGTATTAAATAGTCTAACGAGAGTCCTCTCTTGTCAAGTCCTCTCACGCCGATGCGCATTTGTCCCACTCCCACAACAACTTTGTCAGGAAGTGGTGTATGGAAGGAACAAGTCAGAACCCGTTGCCGACAGCTAATGAACATATAGCCGAAATGGCACAGGCGTAAAGAACTCTAATGGAGGAAGGCAGGAGCCTCCGAGAAGCCTTAGCCACTCTCGCACATAAGGTAGCTCGCACATAAGGTAGCTCAGATTGTAACCCCTCCTGTAATGGCTACTGTGAATGGCCATGAACAACAGATCGAAGGCTCGCAACCACCGAGAGCAGGGACACATGGATCCACTCTTGCAGTAAGGGTAATAACATAGGATGAGATACGACAAATGATAACCGAGGTTGTCAAGACTGAAAGAGAGAGTGAACATCCTGGAAGATTCCAATATAGAATATTGTATTCCAAAGAAGTAGAAGACATGCCATTCCTCACTAATTTCAAACATCCGGACTTTCAGAAGTTTAATGGAAATGGATCTTCGAAGGAACATCTTATGCATTTTATCACAACTGTGGGTAATTTTTATACTATTTCATAGTATTGTTTACAGTTGTTTGGCTCTTCTTTGACAAGTTTAATAGGAAAGGCATTCCGATGGTAGTCAAGCCTAGCACCGGAATCTATACGAACATGCGAACAGATGTAAGAGGCATTCATGTCAAATTTCTTCTCATCTGATCGGGATGTCAGTATTATTGAGCTAGCCTTTGTACGACAAAGGGAGAATGAACTCGTAAAAAAATTCATCGATAGATGGAAGACCCTAGGGGCATCATGCAGGAAGTTGGCCAAAGAAAAGGAACAAGTAAAAATATGTTTAAATTCCATGGAAACAGGGATCGTGTTTGGACTTATGAGTGCCGACATAAGGACCTTTCGTGATCTTACTACAAAAGTGCATGCATTAGAATTAATGACCAGGAAAATGCCAGCATTTCAAAATGAAATAGGCATAAGAGGGCAGACAGGTTAATGACAAATGTTGTTGATCAAGAAAAGAAAAATGACATTCCTCGTGACAGGTGGAGGATAGAAAAGAGAGAAGATACGAATCGTTGCAGAGGAAGAGTCGATGATAAAAGACCTAGACCACTTGATTCTCATGAAGGGTACGTGTTTGAAAGAGAAGACGTCATCCCTATGATGAACCAATTGTTGGTCATCGGGACAATAGAACTGCCTCCATCCAAGTGTCCCAAAGAGGCAAAGAAAACAAAAGAAGGAAATTATTGTTAGTATCATCACCTACTGGGGCATCCTACCGAAAACTGTTTCACATTAAAGAATATACTATAGAGGATGATAAATAGGGGAGAAATTGTGACAGGAAAAGAGAAAGAAAGAAACAGAAAAGAGACAGTAAATGTGTTGTCTGCTCGGGAAATTGTGTATGAAAAGAAAGAAGAATCAAGAAAGAAAGAAAGTGGCAGTGCAAGCATCGCCAAGTCCTCAGATGAGAGAGTCGAAATGCCAATGAAAGGTGCTTGCAAAGCAGCGGTAATTACGTTGCACTCGGGGAAGAGCGTAACAAGTTCCCTTAAAAAACGGAGGTCCGAAATAGTGCAAGGAAGAACATATGGAACAATACATGATGACAGTGGAAAAGAAGAAAAAGGCCAACATGGAATGATTAAAAACTGGCCCACTCAACTACTGACTCGACGTGAATCAGCCGAGTCGACTCGGCAGAAATCTTCTCTTTCCCTTGCTCATTCATTCCTACTCTTCCTTCTTTCTCTATTCTTCTCCTTCTTCTTCCTTAACTTCTCTTTCTTTCTTCTCTGTTGGAAGGACCTGAGATGCAGGACTTAGCCCTGATTTACGGTGATTCGAACCGAGTCGAGTGACTCAGAGCAGTAATCGGATGGACGGTGCTCTCTTTCTCCTTCTATCTTCTTTATGTTTCTCTTCTCTTTCCTCTCTCTCCTAGGACAACTCAGAGTAATTGAGTCCATATCTGACCTTGAACCAAAATGACTCAGCGAGTCGAATCGAATGTCTTGAACCCGACTTAGGAGGATAATTGGTTGCTAGACAAGGTCTCTTATGACTGTCTTTCTTCACTCGATCTCTTTGAGAAGTTCCAGCAGCTCTGGTTTTGTATATGACTCAGGAAAACATAACCTAAAATCCAACCTAACTCGGTCTAGACTCAGTTCGATTCGAGTTGGACGACAACGCATACTCTTCCTCTCTCCATTCTCTTCTTCTCTTTTCTCTCCTTTCTTATCTTCTTCTTTCTTTTCTCCTTCCTTTACATCCAGCAGTTGGAGGCACACGGACTCAGCTCAACTCACAGCAAAATAGACCGAGTTGACTCGACTCAATGCAGCACCACAAAAGGCGCCTTTTCTTTTCTCTTTTTGGCTTTCCTTTTCTGGAAAGGGTTGCCCTAAATGGAAACCTTTTATAAGGCTTTTCTTAATCCTGTTCTAGACGGTTCGGGTGCTAACTAATCACGGGATTAGTTATATCCAGATGTATCGAAATGATTTAATCATTAGCGATTTTCACAAAACTCATTTGCATGACTCGATCAGTCACATGGGATAACCTTTTGGGTTACTGGCCCACCTAACATGTGGTTTTGATCACTGAATGGGAACCATTATTCGATGGTGGGTACCTTCAGTTTAATGAGGAAGATGATCACGCCGTTAATGGCGGATCATTAGTTAATGGTTATTCTTTTGATCTGATTTGTAAGGATGGTGTGAATAGGTCCTATAATCATGGTGAGGCCCATCATTGGGACAATCAAGATAAAAATCTCGACGGTTAACGAGATTTTGAGTTGCGGCAGCTTTCTTGCAATATCGAGTTCTCTCATGAGAACTTGCGATCATCACTCAAGAGGCTATAAGAAGCCTTAGAATTGATGCTTGTGATGGACTGGAAAGCTTCGAGAAGCTAGGGAGCGGCTGGGATGGTGCCAGCACGAAAGTGGAAAGATTCATTCTATTCTTTTAACTACGAAAGGAAACCTTAAAAGGAGGTTGGAAAGGAGGGCCAGGATTGTTCGGAATAAAGGGCTAGGATGGAGGAGCTGAGCTGTCCGAGTTTGCTAGCTCACAAGAGGAACAAAAAGAAGAAAACGGAAACTCCCATTTTTAGAAATTTTTGCACGCGGACCACTATTGCACTAGAATTCGTGTGCACGTACATGCATCCCAACGTGTGGAATTGGTAGGGTTTTGGATAGATTCTCGTCCTTTACGAGATGGATGGTCCAGATCATCTTTCTGTGTGATGAAGATGGACCACAACAACGAATTCGGAGTTGTTTCATTTGAACCACACCCACACGCCAGATGTTTGAACGTACGAGTCTTCATATGTTTGTAAGTTTCGACGTGCAAAATCATTTAGTTTGGACCCGAATCATCCCCTTGACATGATGGACGGTTCAGATTATGTTTATGGGATGGATGGTTAGCCATAGATCACACGCAATATCCTCTTGATCAAAACGAGTTTGAACGGGGAACAGAAAAGGAAGATAAATCCTTTCTTTCCCGAGTTTGGTTCAGTCAAACCTGATTTGACCTGATTTTTTTGTTTGGTGCTCTGTGGGTACACACCAGTTATGTACATGCAGACCAAGAGTGGGGTCCATAATGATGTTTTGTGAAATCAACTCCGTCCATTTCATTTAGAGGGCTCAATCGTAGTCGTTGACCAAGTATTAGGTAGATTCACAGCTCAATGGGCCATATAAATCAAAATATATGGTTTGAGTGCCTATTAATACAATTTAAGGGCCAGATTGATTAAGTAATTTGCTATTTAAATATTATTGGGACCTAGGACCCTATTTTAAGGTGAATGATGTGAGTAAGAGGGCCACACTACATGATTATGAATTTCATTACAATTTATTGTGGAATTTGTGGTTGTATTTGTCTAAATTTGTTAATCTTCATAAAATTGATGGTTAGGTAGTTTCCAAACCTAATCTAAAATGGTCTTAGGAGTTTGATATTAACGATAGGTGGTTTGACTTGTGATTGCGATCTTAGAAATAAGTTTCTTTAAGGATGTGATGATCCATCTTAATATCAATTGATGGATGGTTTGATTGGTGGATAAAAACTATTCTTGGTGGTTAGATTATTGCACGGTTGAGTTTATAGGTTGATCTTGAAGTATTTAGGTGCAATATCACATGCCTCAATGGTTGGATTTGGATTCTGGGTCGGCTAGTTAGTGTCGATGTAATCCTACGTTGAGACGTAAGGGGTCATTCAAGAGTAGAACATGAGTAATCATGCGTGGTGTAAGTTATAGGTCATGTGTGTTTTATCATGTGTTCATGCAAGATTTGATTTAAATGGTAACACCCAAGTACTGAAAAGTATGAGGTGTTACAATCTACTCCCCTTAAAGAGAATTTCATCCCCGAAATTTCATACTCCTATTATTCCTAGGAACAGGAATATCTACTTTAATATTTCTACTCATTCACTACTTTCCTTTTGAAGCATATTGTGTGTACTAATTATCAAAGTTTGGGTTTGTTACATTATCCTAATCGCACTAAATGAAAATAGGTAAGAATTCACATTCCAATTAAAATTCAAATGTACCAGCAATCAGACCGAATATGAGGCTATGATAATTGGTCCAGAATTGATTATGGAACTAGGCACATGAAATGTGACAGTAATGGTTGATTCGTAGTTGGTGATAAATCAAATGGTGGGATCGTTTAAGTGTACCAACCTGTCACTATTACTATACTATGCCTTGACATCCTAATTGCCAAACATTTTTAATGAGGTAGAATTAGTAACTATAGATCAAAATATGGATGCCAATGACATGTCACAGGTGGTCATAGGACTGTGAAATTGTGGTGAAGACCGCTTTAGTTGAAGTCGAGATATGCCAATATGTCCTAGAGGGGGTGAATAGGACTTTTAAAAGTTGTTATGATTTATTTAAAATTCTATTACACTAATCCTAATACTAGGCACATATTAGGATTACTCAAAAAAATAACACTACTGGCTTCCAAGCTAGGTAGAGGATCCAATCACAAACTGTTTAAGAAGTAAACATTATGCAAACTAGTTTCTAATGGATATGACTGTGTAAGTGTGTGAGGTGTGATCTCAGATATTCAGATATATAAATATTAAAGTAAATCACACAATCAAAAGAATAACAATCTCAAACACAATCATTTTTATAGTGGTTCGACTACTTGTCTACTCCACTCTCGGTAACAGCACTCAACCCTTGAGTACACCAAATTTCACTAAGGAGGTTTCACAGTGGTTCACCTCAAACCTAAGGTTTTAAATCAAGTTCACCTTCAACCTTTACAACCTATACTGAGGCTGACTGCTTATGCTCTCACGAGCAAGGGTCAACATAACGCACACACTTTTAGGCGCATTTGCCAACGATCTTCCATAAGACCCTACGGAAGTTTCTACACGGTTCATCTCAAACCTGAAGTTTCACATGGTTGACCTCAAACCTAAGGTTTTGCTGGTTCACCTTCAACCAGATGTTTATGCTCTCCACAGAACAAGGGTCCACACAATGCACCCACCATGTACACTCCCGCAGGAGGCCTCCTATGAGGGCTTCAAGGGTGAGAACCACTTAAGACCCAATCCTAAAAAGGAATGATCACAAGTGTCCTCTAGACTCAAGATACTTACAGATAAGCTGATGAGTCCCTTTGTAGCACGATGACGGAGATCTCCTCCTTGTTGATGAAGAGTCTTCGGCTTCCTTGATCTAGAACAAAAATGATATATCAATATTCGGCTTTGGGTTGGGTCAAGGTTATTATGAAATCCTACTCTCAAAATATTTTCCTATAAGGAAGATAGAGCGATTTTAATCATCTAAGCATTCAAGGCATCCCAGCTTAATGATTTGCCATTAAGATAGTAGCTAGAGGATCCTTGAATGCAGAAGTTCATTCCCCAATCCACTCTATTGAATATCAATGGTGAGGGTGGATTGGAGGATGAACTCCCTTGAGAGAAAGGGCTTTGGATATAAGATCTAAAGTTAAACACTCAAAAGCTTTATATTCTTTCTCTCACAGCAACAATAGACAAGTCCTCTATATATAAGCAAAAGGTTCCAATGGATATAAAACGGTCACATTTATGACAAAGTTCGATATCATCAAGCGGTGTCGATATCGTCGAGCGTATACTCTCGATAACATCAACGGTCCACTCGATGACACAAACTCAAATGTCATACACTTTTAAAACCTTTTACCAGCTGGTCGAGGGCATCGATACTCGTGTCGATGTCATCGAATTTTGAACTCTGATTTCATCGATATGAGGATCGATTCCTCGACATTTGAAAAATGAGAGAGACTTGACTTGAAATATTTCAGGTTTTTAAGATATGATCGGGGGTCGATCGATGTCGTTAGAATTTGCATATCGATGATATCGGAGGCAGTGTCGATGCATCGGTAAATCTCATGGATTTTCCATTAAGCTTGATGGACTGATTGTGTCCGGACTCGATGCAATTGACACGACCTCGATATCATCAACATATGAATATCGATTTCTCGAGAGGCCCCCCGATCAGAGATAACAACAACCTGAAATAATTGCTGGAAGACATTTACGCCCATGATTGATATCATCGATGACCTTCCGATATGATCGAGATTTGAGTTGAGATTGTATCGGAAAGGGCATTGATATATCGAAGAATCTTGTGATTTTTTTTATAAAAATAGGGGGGCCAGAAAACTGCCTATCGATCTTATCGAACCATCCTCGATGGACTTGAGATTAGAATATTGATGATATCGATATGTATATCGATATATCGATAATTCCGTCCAGATAAGTATGTGGTAGCTAGGCACTTTTAGTCCTTATATCGATGATATCGTTATGGCATCGAGGACATCGACAGAGCAGGTTAATCAATTTGAAGGTGTTTCGATAAAATCGACAAGGCAAGAAAACTTAGAGAATTTTCCTATTTTGAAAATATTTTCTTACCTTAAACTCTAAGATGTTCTAGTTTGTTTTTAAGAGTTTTAGCTTACCTAGTGATTTGAGACAAGGGATGTGAGGCTCAGATTTACCTATGGCGAGCTTGCACACATTCAGTTGAGGCAGACGCTTGAATTGATCTTCCTATGGAGCTCTTCTATCTGACAGACTCAACACACATACTAATTGACAAACCACGGCACTTTCAATCGCCCCCTTTGTCAATTATGTGACAAAATCCCAAAACACCCTAGAACATTCTAGACAAACACATCCTAAATTATGTGTACATGCTTTTTACACAATTTTACAATTTCTAGCCCATGTACACAACTAGTAGCTGTTTTTTACAAACTCCCCCTCACTTGATGCAGCAGCTCCCCCTAAAGCCTACAACATTATCCAAGTAGATATACAACTCCCCCTAACACCTGCAACATTATCCAAGTAGATATACAATTTCCATTTGGGGTGTGGGGTGTTTGGACTGTTCTCCCTCTTTTTGTCGTCATTGACAAAGATATAATAGTTGATATTGACTGAAGTTTGAAATATTTAAGAGTACTGGTCAGATATAGATGTATTAAGATTAAACCATTGTGAAGCATGCATCATTTTCAAACAGTATGAAAGCATATTAGATAAGGCAGTGATAAAAGAATATAATCAGAAAAAAAATATCACATGCATTCCATATCAAATAAACCAGGGGATCATAAAACATAAAAATGGCAGTAAAGATGAGAATTTCATTTAGCCATATTCACAATTATTTAAAACATTTACTGCCCCAGACAACAGTAAATAAGCAGTATTTCCCAACAGAACCAAGCCAAAAAGAAATGTTCAGTCCAACCATGGACATATACGTTTACAAAAAAAAGTCAGATTCTCCAGATTAGTTAGTTAATACATACACTCATGAAGATATAGAACATTTAAAAAGATACCAATATTTATACGTAGAATTAAGAGTGGAGTGTATGTGATAGCCAGCAGTGATCAAGATCATGGAGCAGAGTGGGATGGTGCTGTATCGTCCCGACGGCAAGTTATCACATCCACCAACTGTTGGACGGTTTGTTGTACTCCATGGACTAGCCGCTCTAAGACTGTGAGCCACTCATGCACTGTTTGGACATCCCGCTGAATCGCCCCGATTCTATCCAGCTGGTATCATTTGGCATGTCCAGGTGTTGACACTGGTGGGGCTGGATCGGGTCTGGAGGATTCATCTCCCGCCATTTCTGTTTCCTCAGTATGAGAGACACCAGCTTCTACTCCCCCTTCTTGGATCCCTTCTTCCCCTTCATCCTCTGTGTACTTATGGAACCTCAGGTCCATTTTGCAAATGTTCTTGGCATTGAAGACTTGAAGTGGAAGTACTGGATCAGTGGTAGATGGGAACCCAATGGCATTGCACATGCTGCTTATTATCTAAGGATATGGAAGATGAAGATCCCTAGAGCTATGGACCGCATATACCAACTGATTGACCAGTAGAGTAGGTAGGCACATCCTTATCCCTTTTGCAATAGAATAAACTATCATGGCCATGAATCCAGTGAGATCGGATCTATTGGTACTTCTGGATATATATTTGTGGTGAAGATACCATGCAGAATCTGAAATCGGGGCTCCATGTACCTAGATTTCAATGCATTCCCTTTGTGCTAGGGGATATCTCTATCATTGCACAAGTACTTGGTTACCATGGATCGAACATCAAGATGGTCGAGATCCATTTCTAGAAGGCCTTCTGGTGCCATCTACAGATTGAGAATGTTAGCCATTGTAGCAGGGGTGATTAACACCTCATCGCCATCCAGATCGACCATGACCGAGGGAGGATTAGATACAGGAGAGTGACACGCGGACATGAAGTTACGTGTTAGTTCAAGCTGGAACGGCCCCCCGAAGTCTAGGACGGGCAGCCAATCGATCACAGTAAATAAGGGTTCTAGATTGTAAGGTGCCAAGCAACCCCTATCGACTTTTCTTTTATAGATCAGTTTCCTGCTGGTGTATTTTGTTGGGCGTTGGCTAGCCGGAGGAGGTGGTGCCGGAGGTGCCTGAAATTCAGTCTGGGACCCACCACGTGAAGTCTGTCGCGATCTTTGCCGAGTGGGGGTCCCATGTTCCAGGGCCCTCGCCCTTTCTTTTGAAGCGCGGACTTTTTGTCGGGTAGTTCTTGAAGACTCCCTCGGACCGGACGCTACTCCTTTGTCTTTTCCCATGTGGACCAATAAGCTTTTGAAGGATTTGGGAAAAACGACAAACACACTTGACAAACCAAGAAAAATACCCAAAAAGGGATGACGTAAAAGGGTATTACCCGATTTATGGAGTGATTTGAGTAGTCCGACATGGCTTCCAGCAGTTTGGTCGAGAGAATTGAGCAGAGAAGATGACCGAAAACCCTTGAAAAATAAACCCCCTCTTTCACCCCGCTGACTTTTATCGGGCACCATCTGTCGATTTTATCGATCATTGTTCCGATGATATCGAGAAGTTGCCGATCGATTTTGTCGAGACTGTCACCGATGTCATTCATGGTCACTTGACTATTCATATTCTTCAGGGACATCGATGATATCGATCCTTGATCGATTAATTGAGAATGAGATATTGATTCTAAGCTTTGCTCATTCATTCTTAGACTGATAGCCATCACGGATGGAAGGTTCCATCCTTGAATTTACAAAAAGAAATGTATCAAAATTTTTTGTACAATCTTTGTACAACTCAAAATTTATAAACATAATAATGTTTATATACAAAAGTTTGAGGTGAAGTACCTCAGATGTATCATTGACAGCCCAGCAAAAACATTTCCTCATTTTAGTACATGTTCAGATCTTTGATGCACGATCTGAACTAATTCTTCCTTGTCCATTTTACTTTGTTAACCGATTTGTGTGGTGGTGCGAGGGCATTGCTTTTATCTATATCCTTAAGGGGACTTTTGAAGTTCTGTATTTTTCTGGTTAATAATTTGTTAACATGATTCTGACTAGAGTTAGGTTGAGTCCTCCTAAGTGTTATGCATTCAAACTTATAATGACCTGAATCACCACACAAATGATATACTGGAGTTGTTCTGGTTTTGCTTCCAGAAGCAGCATATTTTTCAGTTCTAGGTGCTGCATTTTCAGCCTTGGGCTTAAAATTGTCATATCTTAGGCCGCTTTTATCCTTTTCAGGTCTTCCCATTCCTAACAGTTTTTCTAGCTTTTCGCCACTTAGAGAAAACTTGTAGTTTATCTTGGCCATCTTTTTGGATTCTTCTAGATCAAACAGGATTGTATGATTTTCATTTTGAAGAAGTACAATTTTATCTTTTAAGATCTCGACCTGCTTGTTCAATTTTTTAGACTCGTTTTCAAGAAAGGTATTAATTCGTTCAAGCTTATCATTATCCATATGATATTGCTGTAGATCATTTATTAATTGTGTATTGATTTTCAATGTTTTATCTAAATCTTTTTGCAGCAACTTACTTTTATTTTCTGTTGTTCCAAGTCTTTTAAGGATATTTATGCTATGAATGTAAAGTTGATTATAAGCGTTTTGTAGTTTATCCTTTTCTTCTTCTTCTTCAGTTTCCTCATTGTCAGATGGAAATGATTTCGTGGCTTGCTATTCTTTCTCGTTCTCAGATTCCGTGGGAATGATTGAAGCAGTGGAGACCATGAGAATTTTCAATGATTTTTGATCTCCATCACTTTCGGAGTCACTAGATTCTGAATTTGACTCTTCAATATCATCCCACGTGGCAGCCATTGTCTTGCCCTTAGTTTTTCTGTTTGGGCATTCAGTTGATAGGTGTCCATACTCTTGACAGGCATAGCATTGTGGTTCTTTGGTTCTTCTACCAAATTTGCCTGCAGAGAGTTTATTGTTCACCTTTCTTCCTCTGGAAGGCCGGCCATGATTTTTCTGAAAGAACTTCCTGAATCGTTCTACCAGCAAAGCCACTTCCTCATCTTCATCTTCCTTTTCGCTCTCATTGTCTTCATGTGTTGTTTTCTTAGAAGTTTTTAGGACAGTTGTTTTAAGATTTTGGGTTTTTTTGAAGTGTAGTTCAAAAGTTTGTAGGGAACCTACTAGTTCTTCTACTTTCATTTCGTCTATGTTCCTACACTCTTCAATTGTTGTTACTTTGGAACTAAACTGTTCTGGCAATGATCTAAGTATTTTCCTACAGATTTTAGGAACCGAAACTTTTTCTCCCAATCCACCCATGGAGTTATAAATGACATTCAACTTTGTGAAAAACTCCATAAAGGTCTCATACTCTTCCATTATGAGACTTTCGAACTGTGAAGTCAGAAGTTGAAGTTTGGATCTCTTCATAGTGCTTGTGCCTTCATGGGTTGTCTCCAATAGATCCCATGCTTCCTTGGATGTCCCACACATACTTATTTGGTTAAAGATGTCTTGGGACACGGCACAGTAGATGACGTTCATAACTTTTGCTTCAGCAGTTTATTTTTCCTTGTCGAACGCCGTCCACTTTTCTTTGGGTTTGGGCTTTGTGATGGTTATGCCACTATCAAGTATGATTTGTTCAGTTGGTGGCACGTATCCGCTTTCAATTATATCTCAAACATCATGATCCAAAGATCTCAGAAAGTAATGCATTCTAGCCTTTCAGTATTCATAGTTTGAGTTGTCGAATACTGGAGGTCTAGTGACTGATGAGCCATCTCCTTTGGCCATATTCTCAACTTCAGTCAAGATCACTCTTTAGGCGGTGAAGCCCTTAAAGGGAGACCCACTCTGATACTAATTGAAATTGCGGTGAAGACAACTTTAGTTGAAGTCGGGATATGCCAATATGTCCTAGAGGGGGGTGAATAGGACTTTTAAAAGTTGTTATGAATTATTTAAAATCCTATTACACTAATCCTAACAATAGCCACATGTTAGGATTACTCAAAGAAATAACTCTACTGGCTTCCAAGCCAGGTAGAGGATCCAATCATAAGCTATTTAAGAAGTAAACATTATGCAAACTAGTTTCTGATGGATATGACTGTGTAAGTGTGTGAGGTGTGATCTCAGATATTCAGATATGCAAATATTAAAGTAAATCACACAATCAAAAGAATAACAATCTCAAACACAATCATTTTTATAGTGGTTCGACTACTTGTCTACTCCACTCCCGGTAACCGCACTCAACCCTTGAGTGTATCGGATTTCACTAAGGAGGTTTCACAGCGGTTCACCTCAAACCTAAGGTTTTAAATCAGGTTCACCTTCAACCTTTACAACCTACACTGAGGCTGACTGTTTATGCTCTCACGAGCAAGGGTCAACGCAACGCACCCACTTTTAGGCACACTGGCCAAGGATCTTCCATAAGACCCTATGGAGGTTTCTACATGGTTCACCTCAAACCCGAGGTTTTACACAGTTGACCTCAAACTTAAGGTGGTTCACCTTCAACCAGATGTCTATGCTCTCCACAGAGCAAGGGTCCACACAACGCACCCACCATGTACACTCCCGCCGGAGGCCTCCTACAAGGGCTTCAAGGGTGAGAACAACTTAAGACCCAATCCTAAAAAGGAATGATCACAAGTATCCTCTGGACTCTAAATACTTACAGATAAGCTGATGAGTCCCTTTATAGCACGATGACGAAGATCTTCTCCTTGTTGATGAAGAGTTTTTGGCTTCCTTGATCTGTAACACAAAAGATGTACCAATATACGGCTTCAGGTTGGGTCAAGGTTATGATGAAATCCTACTCTCAAAAGATTTTCCAATAAGGAAGATAGAGCGATTTCAATCATCTAAGCATTCAAGGCATCCTAGCTTAATGATTTGCCATTAAGATGGTAGCTGGAGGATCCTTGAATGCAGAAGTTCATTCCCCAATCCACTCTATTGAATATCAATGGTGAGGGTGGATTGGAGGATGAACTCCCTTGAGAGAAAGCACTTTGGGTATAAGATCTAAAGTTAAACACTCAAAAGCTCTCTCTTCTTTCTCTCATACCAACAATAGACAAGTCCTCTATATATAGCCAAAGGTTCCAACGGATATAAAATGGTCACATTTGTGATAGAGTTCGATATCATCGAGCGATGTCGATATCATCGAGCGTATACTCTCAATAGCATCGACGGTCCACTCGATGACACAAACTCAAATGTCATACGCTTTTGAAACCTTTTGCCAGCTGGTCGAGGGCATCGATACTCGTGTCGATGTCATCGAATTTCGAACTTCGATTCTATTGATATGAGGATTGATTCCTTGACATTTGAAAAATGAGAGAGACTTGACTTGAAATATTTCAAGTTTTTAAGATATGATCGGGGGTCGATTGATGTCATTGGAATTTGCATATCGATGATATCAGAGGCAGTGTCGATGCATCAGTAAATCCCATGGATTTTCCATTAAGCTTGCTGGACTGACTATGTCCGGACTCGATGCAATCGATAAAACCTCGATATCATCGATATATGAATATCGATTTCTCGAGAGGCCCCCCAATCAGAGATAACAACAACCTGAAATAATTGTTGGAGAACTTGGCGCCCAAGATCGATATCATCGATGACCATCCGATATGATCGAGATTTGAGTTGAGATTGTATCGAAAAGGGCATCGATATATCGAAGAATATTGTGATTTTTTTATAAAAACAGGGGCGCCGGAAAACTACTTGTCGATTTTATCGAACCATCCTTGATGGACTTGAGATTAGAATATCGATATGTATATCGATATATCGATATTCCGTCCAGATGAGTATGTGGTTGCTGGACACTTTTAGTCCTCATATCGATGATATCGTTAAGGCATCGAGGACATCAACAGAGCAGGTCGATCATATCGAAGGTATTTCGATAAAATCGACAAGGCAAGAAAACTTAGAGAAATTTTCTATTTTAAAAACATTTTCTTACCTTAAACCCTAAGATGTTCTAGTTTGTTTTTAAGAGTTTTAGCTTACCTAGTGATTTGGGACAAGGGATGTGAGGTTCAGATTTACCTGTGGCGAGCTTGCACACATCTAGTTGAGGAAGACGCTTAAATTGATCTTCCTATGGAGCTCTTCTGTTTGATAGATTCAACACACACACTAATTGACAAACCAGGGCACTTTCAGACTGAACATCTTGAAAGGATCAACCAAAAGTACCGTCATATTGTAAATGAGCTCCTTACCCTCAATCTTTGAGAGGAAAATAATTATGGAAATATGCCAGGTCGAGATAGAGGAGTATAAATGGAGAGCTCACCTTATAGGTTGTCTTTAAATCCTAGAGATTAAGGCTGATAGAGATTTAAGGAGATCGGGCATCAATTATGTCATGATCGACAATGAGTTATACCAGAAAGGGGCCGATGGTGTGCTATTAAGGTGCTCAGGTAAAGGCGAAGCCATGCTGGCTATGGGTGAGGTCCACAAAGGGTTGTGTGGAGCTCATCAGACTGGGAGAAAAATGAGGCTCACATTTAGGTGTTACGGATATTTTTGGGAAAAATGATGGTTGATTGCATTTAGTATGCCAAAGAGTGTGAGGCATGGTAAAAAAATAGACCGATACAACACTTGCCCATGTTGAGTGTCAAATATTACATATTCTCCCCTATTTATATCTTAGTTTTATGAACATGATAAGGCTTAATGGTATATTTTATACATGTTTGTGTTGCAAGGTGAATCTGAGAGCTTAGATTGAAAAGAATGCTAAAAGCATGGATTTAGTGCTCAAGAATCACTAAGACAAAGGATGGATCTTAGGAGACCAAGAATGAAGAATTCCCATGTTAAAGATCCAAGAAAACCAAGTACAAAGGATGAAGAAAGGACTCGAAAGATTTCAAGATCCGTAGTAGAAAAATAGACAGGTTCGGTCCGACTGAACTCCAGTTCAGTCGACCAAAATTGCACAAAACGGTCCAACAACCAACAATGAATTTTGGAGTTAATTCGGTTTGACCGAAGGTAAATTCGATCTGATCGAACCCAAGTTTGGTCCGATCAAGTCCAAGCTTGGTAAGACCGATATCAGACAACTGAAGAAACAAAATCCTGCTCAAGCTTGGACTGGACTTTGGTCCAACCGAAGCCAACTTCGGTCTGACCTATATGTAACGCGGAGCTGATGTGGAGTGCGTAACTTGAGGCGGTTTGCAGAAATTCTAAGTCGGTAGGTAAGATGGGAGCTTCAAAAGTATAAATAGGAGTCCCTAGGACGTTCTTAGGTATCATCTAGGGTTTAAGGAGTGGAGCACAAGGGTGGAGAGCCGCTGCTAAGAGTTTTCTTTTTCTTCCTTTGTTTGTTTTTATGTTTTTCTTAAGAGTTCCTAGTTCAATCATGTCTATGGTTGGCTAAACCTCTTAGTTAGGGCTATGAGGTGAAGCTTGTAGCGTGATTGGGATTTTTACTTTTCTTTGATTCATATATATGTTGAACTTCATTGATTTCTAGTTGATTTTAAAGAATATTTTTAGTTTTTAATGGTTCGTTGTGACTCAAATTACAATAGGCACTGCGATAGCTTCGAATACCTTCTTTTCTATTTGAGATTATGGGATTGATAAATCCTGTTATTTGCCATAGTCTTCAGGGTATGGTTGGGTGACAGAATCCCTTCCAAATCCTCACGATTCTCCTCCTTTGAGACTGGATCAATGAGAAGTTCATAGATTCGATCATCTCTTTCTTTAACTGGAGAAAATAGGACTCTGATTTTAGTTGGATCTCTTGAATCAAGTAAGGTAGCATCCCAATTGCTACAAGTGGATCCTTGGCACCCTAGTTCCCACCTTTAAATTCACAAGTTTCAATTACAAAACTCACAATTACTCTCTCTATTATTTCAGATTTAGATATAGATGTTTTTCTAGTTATGATTCTAGTTCTTTTTAGAAATGTACGAGATTAGTCCTTGTGGATTCGACCTCAGTCTCACCGAGATTATTACTACATTGCAACCCTACACTTCAGGTTGTGAACAAGTTTTTGGCATATTATTGAGGACTATGGTTGCATTCTTCTGAATTTAAATAGTTTTAGAATTAGGTTAAGATTCGGATTAACTTTCTATTGTGTTTCTGGGTTAGGAAATTTTCAGAATTTATTTTTAGAAACTAACTTTCTTATCTGTTTTGTAGGAACCTAACCTAGCATCTCCTATCTGGTAACTTTGTTCTAACTCTCTCTCTCTCTCTCTCTCTCTCTCTCTCTTACTTCTTATTTACTATAATTTTCAATTCTTAGATTTTAAGTTATTTTCTGAACTTGAAGATTGAGAGTGTTTTATGCCCTAGTGGGTTCGTGACAACACTCAACGTCTCTTAAGTGAAGGAGGATTGGCCGAAGGGTTGCTTATCCATCACAAGATTAGACACCAGCAGAGATCCTCAGAGTCAATAGAAGTGATGGCTGCTGCTAATAAACCTATGAATCAACCTCAACCCCTAGTTAGGGAAGCCCAGGATGAGAATGAGGTGCATCATGCACCTTGCCTTGTACTTTACGAGACTATTTACAATCGGCGGGGGTGAGCACACCTTCATGTATGATTTTTTCAAAAAATAAAGGAAATATGGATATTAAGCTAGGGGTGATCCAACTCCTTCTAAAGTTCCATGGACTTGAATCTGAAAGTCCATATCTACACGTGAAGAGTTTGACGAGATTATAGCCACTTTATATTTTCCCAGTGTGTCTAAGGACACGCTCAAGCTGAAACTCTTTCCTTTCTCCTTAAAAGAAAAAGCTAAGACGTGGTTGCATTCACTATGTCCACGATCTACTAGTAGATGAAATGACATGAAGAGGAAGTTTATAAAGAAATTCTTCCATACTATAAAACGAACACCATTAGAAAGTCGATCATGAACTTTGCCCAAAAGGAAGATGAAACATTCTTTCAATGTTGGGTGCAGTTCAAGGATCTTATCATTTCATGCCCACAATACGGTTTTGAAACATGGCGCATAACCAGCTTCTTCCATGAAGGACTGACATCTTCTATGCACCAATTCGTTGAAACGATATGCAATGGGGAATTCATGATGAATGATGTCGATGATGTGTGGGATTACTTTGACAAACTCGCCAAAACTGTACAATCATGGGACATCTCCCCAAGACCTAGCACCACTTCTAAACTTACTCGATCAAACGAGAAGAGCGAAATATATCTTTTGAAAGAGGAAGACGATCTAAATCCTAAAGTGGCCAGTCTCACAAGGAAACTCGAGGCCATGGAACTTGAGAAGGATAAGGCTAAGTTGTTTGCGATATTTGTGCTTGCAACGTTCATACAACTGAGAATTGTCCAACAATACCTGCTTTTCAAGAAATACTGAATGAGCAATCGAATGTCGTAAATAACTACCAAAGGCCTTTTAAAGGACTCACTTCAAACACATACAATTTAAGTTAGAGAAATCATCCAAACTTCAGTTGGAGGAATGGACAAACTGCTACTCCTCAAGAAATTTCTAACCAATTTTTGAATCAAGGGAAACCTTAAGAGGAATTGGTTCAAAATCCCACACAAACTCAAGAGCTTATCCTGCAAAGTACTCTCCAAGCCTTACAAGAACTTACTAAGGCTACATAAAAGATAGACTCTCATATTATGGTTATAGAGAAAGGGATCCTTCCAGCTTAACCTATCCCCAATCCTAAATTGCAATATGGAGTTAGTGAACCAAGTTCTTTGAATCCAATGGAGCAAGCCAAGTCTATCACCACTCTTAAGAGTGGAAAAACAATTGATAAATCTATTCTGGTAAGGGCCAGAAAGTCTAAGGACCTAGAAGAAGAAACAGATGATAGAACTAGTACTACCCCACATGGATTAAAAGCAGAACCTATGAGCAAGCCAATTGCTCCATTCCCCCAGCGGTTAATTGCACCAAAACCCCTAGCTAACTCTCAGGACATTCTAGAGGTGTTGAAACAAGTTAAAGTTAACATCCCTCTGCTAGATGTTGTGAAATAAATTCCTTTGTATGTTAAATTTCTGAAAAACCTATGCACTACTAAGAGACGACAAAGTATCAAAAAAAAAATAATTTCTGACGGAAAAAGTGAGTGCCATCCTCAAGCAAGATGTGCCACAAAAATATAAAGACCCTGGTAGCCCAACTATCACTTGTGTAATTGGGAATCACTAGATTGGGAATGCACTCCTTAACTTAGGGGCGAGCGTAAATATGTTCTCCTACTTGGTCTACAAACAACTGGGTTTAGGTGAATTAAAACCCACGCAGACTACATTACAACTTGAAGATCGCTCAGTTCGTGTGCCGAGGGGGATGATCGAGGATGTGTTGGTCCAAGTTCACAAATTCTACTATCCAGTAGATTTTATCATCTTGGATACTCATCTCATTGTAGATATGAGCACTCAAATTCCTGTCATACTTGGCTGCCCATTCCTTGCTACTTCCAACACTATCATCATTGATCAAATTTTAGAAAGGCTAGCTGGTCATTCTTACTATTGCTTCCTTGACGGATATTCGGGCTACAATCAAATAGAGATATCCCTTAAAGATCAAGAAAAGACAACATTCACATATCTTATGGCACCTTCATTTACCGAAGGATGCCATTCGGATTGTGTAATACCCCAACCACTTTTTAGCAATGCATGTTAAGTATTTTATTTGACATGGTGGGGCAATATTTAAAGGTCTTCATGGACAACTTCTCTGTCTTTGGCCCATCCTTCAACGAATGTTTGAAAAATCTGAAAAATGTGTTGAAGCAGTGTGAGGAAAAGAATTTGGTACCAAATTGGGAAAAGTGCCACTTCGTGGTTCGTAAGGGAATTGTTCTTGGACATATCATCTCGTCCAAGGGAATGGAGGAAAATAAGGCTAAAATTGATCTTATCTCTAACCTTCCTCCACTCAAGAGCATACGTGACATACGTTCCTTCTTAGGACACGCCGAACTTTACAGAAGATTCATAAAGGACTTTAGTCACTTCTCTCGTCTTTTATGCAGTCTACTTCAAAAGGATGTACCATACGAGTGGACTAAGTAGTGCTAGAAAGCTTTTACTAAGCTCAAAGGCATGTTAACTACTGCACCAATCATACAGCCACCCGATTGGAACATTCCCTTTGAGCTAATGTGTGATGTGTCTGATTATGCTATTGGGGCGGTGTTAGGCCAGAGAAAAGAAAAGAAGCCCTATGTTATCACTATGTAAGTAGACGTTTAAATCCTGCCCAAGTGAATTATTCTACTATGGAGAAGGAACTCATAGCCATAGTATTCGCTTTGGACAAATTTAAGTCCTACATATCGGATCCAAGATAATCATTAACAATGATCATGCAGCGCTCAAGTACCTTCTTTCTAATAATGATGCTAAGCCTCGCATGATAAGATGGATCCTACTACTATAGAAATTTCATCTGGAAATACAAGACAAAAAGGGAGTAGAAAATGTAGTGGCTAACCATCTTTCCAGACTTGATCTCCCTGATTTCCTTGAGACGACACCTATAAATGACATGTTCTTAATGAACAAATGTTTAAACTCTCCCACCTACCTTGGTTTGTTGACATTGTAAATTATCTTGCTACAAGTTTTATGCCGACACATTGGACTGCACAATATAAGAAAAAATTCTTCGCTGAGGTACGCAATTTTTTCTAGGATGATTCGTATTATTTAAATATTACATAAACCAAATTCTAAGGAGATTTGTGCTAGACAATGAACACCAAAGTGTCATCTCCTTCTGTCACTCTCAGGCCGATGATGGTCACTTTTCTACTAAAAAGATCATGACCAAAATTCTTCAATGCGGCTTCTATTGGCCCACTATGTTCAAGGACACTCATGAGTTCTACAAAGCATGTGAGCGTTGTCAAAAATTGGGAGCGTTGTCTCATCAAAATATGATTCCTCTGAATCTCATTTTGATGATTGAAGCATTTGACTGCCAGGGTATCGATTTCATGAGACCATTTCCCCAATCCTTTGGGAATTTATACATTTTCTAGCAATAGACTATGTCATTAAATGAGTCGAAGCGATCTCGTGCCAGAACAATGACCATCGAACGGTTATTAGATTTTTAAAAGAAAACATCCTTTACCGGTTTGGAACACCTCGGGCCATCATTAGTATGGAGGTTCACATTTTTTGTAATAGGCCATTTGTAAATTTAATGAAGAAATATGGCATTTCTTATAAAGTGAGCACTCCATACCACCTGCAGACAAGCAAGCAAGTTGAGATTTCCAACAGGGAGATTAAACATATTCTGGAGAAAATGGTTAACCCAGATTACAAGGATTGGTCAATCTGTTTGACTGATGCTTTATGGGCATACTATACAGGTTTTAAGACCCTTATTGGAATGTCTCCCTTTAGACTCGTCTATGGGAAGGCTTGCTACTTGCCTGTAGACTTGGAACATAGAGCCTATTGGGCTATCAAAAACCTGAATTTTACCTTGGACAACACTGGCTCACTGCGCAAACTTCAGTTGAATGAACTCGAGGAAATCCAGAGCGATACATACAAGAACTTGAGAATTTACAAGGGTAAGATGAAGGTGTTTCATGATAAGAACATTCTTCAAAAATCATTCTTAATAGGTCAAAAAGTCCTCCTGTATAATTCTTGGTTACATCTTTTTTCGGGTAAATTCAGATCTTGTTGGACCGGCCCTTTCATTGTTACTAATGTTTATCCTCATGGGGCCGTCGAGATTTAGAACCCAACGAATGACAATGTTTTTAAAGTGAATGGACATCATTTAAAGCCATTTGTTGAGAAATTTAATTCAGAGGACATGTCCATACCTCTGATTGATCCTGTATATCAAGATTAATCTCCTAGTATGGAGTTGTAATTAGGTTTATTGCTTCCATAAGATTCTGGACTAGGATAGTTTATTTTCAATTGTTTAGTCGTTGTGCAAAATCACCTTCGCATTGAGAACTTTGGAAGAGTTACAATTCGATTTTTTCAGGTACTACCTTTTCATCACTACTTCATTCTTTTCGTTGTCTCATTTATATCGCATGCTTATATCTTTTACATTGAGAACAATGTAGATTTTAGGTTAGGGTGTGGATTAGGTAAACTAATCAGTATTTTCTTGGTCTTTGAGTAAAAATTTTGAAAAATTTCAATTTCTTAAACTAAAAACCTATTTGGAAGGTGACAGTTTGTGCACTTAAGCATGTTTTGAGTATGTTAAGTCTGAGACTAAACTTTGAATTGTTGGAGTTTGATTAACTAAGTATGTTATCACCTAAGTTCTTGAACTCAATTGATTAAGAGGAAATTTTGAATATCATGTTAATCTAATTCACAAGACACATTCAATTCATTATCAGTGAGTTGTGCTAGAATTTCTAATGGTTAGTATGTGAATCATTGATAGATACTGAGAATTCAGTCTGGAGAATTTTATCCACCTTAAAAGATGAAAAGAACCAGTTAAAAAATAAGAGATCGACAAAAAGGTCATGTATGATGAAAATATAGGAAAAAGTTTGAAAAAGAATGAAATTATATAGGAAAAGAATGAATAATAAAAAACAAATGACTATGGATAAAAAATTAAAAACTGGAAAAAGAAGGAGAAGGGGATAAGTTCGGAATCAACACTTGAGTTTTTAACTACTAGTGATATAATGAACATGGCTAACATTATGAAATGATAGTATTATCATGGGAAGTAATTTGATTTGCACTGAGCACATTGAATAAAATGATATAGGAACTTATGCTCTGAAGAAATTGATAAAGAACTTATTTGATTGACTGCTTATATGATTCGACTCTAGGTTTACAAAGTCCCATTTTCTCATCTTAGTTATACTCATTCATACTCAATTGTATAAAAGTTTGTTTTCTGAAAAAGGTTTGCACATTGAGAATTGAGGCTCACTTCACGAATGTTTTGCTCGGGACTAGCAAAATGTTGGTTGGGGAGTGTGTTGAGTGTCAAATATTACATATTCTTCCCTATTTATATCTTGGTTTTATGAACATGATAAGGTGTAATGGAATATTTTATACATGTTTGTATTGCAAGGTGAATCTGAGAAAAAAGAATGTTAAAAGCATGGATTTAGTGCTCAAGAATCACCAAGACAAATGATGGATCTTAGGAGACCAAGAATGAAGAATTCATATGTTAAAGATCCAAGGAAACCAAGTACAAAGGATGAAGAAAGGACTCAAAAGATTTTAAGATCTGCAGTAGAAAAACAGACAGGTTCGGTCTGACCGAACCGCAGTTCGGTCCAACCAAAATTGCACAAAACAGTCCAGCAACCAACGATGAATTTTGGAGTTAATTCGGTTCGACAGAACCTAAGTTCAGTCCGATCGAATCTAAGCTCGGTAGGACCGATATAGAGCAATTGAAGAAACCAAATCATGTTTAAGCTTGGACTCGACTTCGGTCCGACCGATACGTAACGTGAAGCCAACGAGAAGTGCATAACTTGAGGTATTTTGTAGAAATTTCAAGTTGACGCATAAGATGGGAGCTTCACAAGTATAAATAGGAGTCCCTAGGACGTTCCTAGGTATCATTTAGGGTTTAAGGAGTGGAGCACAAGGGTGAAGTGCCGCCGCTAAGGGTTTTCTTCTTCTTCCTTTGTTTGTTTTTATGTTTCTCTTAAGAGTTCTTAGTTCAATCATGTTTATGGTTGGCTAAACCTCTTAGCTTGGGCTAAAAGGTGAAGCTTGTAGCGCGATTGGGATGTTTACTTTACTTTGATTCATGTTTATGTTGAACTTTATTGATTTCTAGTTGATTTTAAGGAATATTTTCAGTTTTCAATGGTTTATTATGACTCAAATTACAATAGGCACTACGATAACTTCGAATATCTTCTCTTCTATTTGAGATTGTGGGATTGGTAAATTTTGTTGTTTGCCATAGTCTCTGGGGCATGGTTGGCTGACGGAATCCCTTCTAAATCCTCACAATTATCCTCCTTTGAGACTGGATTAATGAGAAGTTCAGAGATTTGATCATCTCTTTCTTCGACTGGAGAAGATAGGACTCTGATTTCAGTTGGATCTCTTGAATCAAGTAAGGTAGCATCCCAATTGCTACAAGTGGATCCTTGGCACCCTAGTTCCCACATTTAAATTCACAAGTTTTAATTACAAAACTCACAATTACTCTCTCTATTATTTCATATTTAGATATAGATCTTCTTCTAGTTCTGATTTTAGTTCTTTTTAGAAAGGTACGAGATTAGTCCTTGTGAATTCGACCTTGGTCTCACTGAGATTATTACTACATCGCAACCCTACACTTGGGGTTGTAAACACCCACAATTGTGATTCATCTGATTATCAAGTCATGACCATTTGACGATGGGCAAATGATTTGATTAGCTGAATCCATCCACCTTCATCATGCATGGATTCTTTCATCATTATAGTTACTGATTATTTCACCATGTGAGTGGAAGCAAGACCTCTGAAAGGAGTCGGCCATAAGAAGATTATTAAGTTCATTGAAACTTATATCATCTATAGATTTGGAATTCCTGAATCAATCACTATGGATTGAGATGCAGTGTTTTTAGCAAAGGAAGTCAAGGCTATGACCACCGATACAAAATTAAAATTGTGCACTTAACGCCATATTATGCGCAGGCAAATGGTCAGGCTGAGGCTAATAATAAGGTAATAAAGAATATATTGAGGAAGATGGTTGAAGAAAATTCTTGTGAATGGCATACGAAGCTGTCTGAAGCACTTTGGGCGTACAGGAATTCATCCCGCACTAGTACCAAAATGATTCCATTGGCATAAACATATGTCCACGATACAGTGGTACCAATGAAGGTTACTATGTCATCGGTAAGGGTCGCACATCAAGCTAGGTTGACCCCTTCTAGGTTCACAGAAGCCATGCTGGTCGAGCTTAAAAGGTTAGATGAGACCTGCATGAGAGCCCTAGACTCTACAGTCACCAACAAGGCCAAGGTCACCCAGGCATATAATTAGAGGGTGAAAGGAAAGTCTTTCGGGGAAGGAGATAAGGTTTGAAAAGCAGTGTTTTTAATAGGACACAAAGACCAAGCCTTGGGTGTTTCGACAAGAAACAAATGTGTTTGATTTGGGGATTATCTTACTCAATAATAACAAAGAAAATATAGAGAGAATAATCATCACAATGTATTTTATTGATTTTGGATTCGTTTACATCCTCACTTATCCCTTGATTCCAAGATAAAGTATATATGATTGCAAAGTACAAGTATTAAATAAGTTCATATATCAATTCCGGCAGCATTTCGGCTTGCGATGTATTCATCTCGGCAAGAGAAGTATTGTGCGGATTTGACCATTTTTCATTCTCTCCTTCAACTCAAATAGCAGCTTCTTGTGTAAGAACACTGAATTACAAAGAACACTTGCGGAAATTCAAAAAATTCGGCACTATGTACACACTTTGTGTCATTTTCACGCAATAACATGTTATTTTACAGTTCAACGCAATGGACATAGTCCACTGTCTTCCTTCTTCTTCTTCTTCTCCAAGTACCTGTCAAGGGTACTCTGAGGTCTTCTTCTTCTTCTCAGGAGCTCCGATCTCGTGTCTGTCTAAATGAAGGTGGGAGCAGGGTATTTATAGGAATCCGCACATGTGAACCCTCGAACTTTTTTCTATGGGGCCCACCTTGCACAACACCTCATTTCATTCGGCGCGCAACAACTGTTCATCCTGCTAGTGTTGCGAGAACCCATGCAACCATTGTTTTTTGCACGATCACACATAACACTTTTTATCCTATTTTTCATCTTCTCTTTTGTGTTTTGATCTCTTCATAACATTTTATTATTTTTTATGCTCCCATATTTGTTCTCTCCTTCGAACAAAAATAGGATCAATCAATATTTTCATCCATAACTTCATCTCATTGTGTGGGCCCACGCAACGCTTAACCGGGTTTGTGCAACACCAATCGTGTCTAGTCTTCTATAAATACCAGACTTAGCTCCCCTTTTTCTTTATTTCTCAGAATCTTACTTAAGCTTTTGTGAAACAGTCGTCTCCTTGCTCAACCTCTGCACAACAGATATTCCTTGCACGTTGTAATCCTTCCACGCAACACATTTTTTTCTCTGTCTGCAATCTCCACGCAACAATCTTCGTTGCGTGCAACAACCTATCTTTGCATAAATTTTTTCTAAGTCTGAAATTTTCAAAGTCTAAGAATCTTCTAAGTCTTGAATTCTTCCTTCACTTTTAGGAACTTTGCCCAAGTCTTGAAACTTGTCACTTCTTAGTCCAATATGGCTTGAATTAAAAGGACATTCCATTTGATAGAAAAACCTACATCTCATCCTTCTCACCTCAAACTGCCAAATCCACTATCTCCTTCCCAAGTGCCTGAATCTTCACCGATCGCATCAATGTGTTATCCACTTCGATCTGCAATGCGATCATAATAGGGGACGTGGAAAGTCCACCTTGCCATGGCCATGATATTGATTGGGAGGAGTGGTTGAAGTCAACAACCCATCTTCAAACAGATAGCAAAGACCTCCCTTAAGAGAGGATACTCCACCCCCTTCTCCATTAAAGAAGAAATAATGACGAAGCAAGGTTCAAGAATTCCAAGAAAAGATAAAGGAGCATAATGGGAAGAAGCTCCGGAACTCTTGGGACATTGTACGAGTTAAACAAGGCATTATGAAGTTCGAGAGCCCCTTCAGGGAACAAATGGTCATCATTCCCTTGAACCTTCATCGTCATCAGTCTATCCTTCGCAGTGAACCGTCTGATCAAATGAACAAGGATAGACTTATGTTTACCACAAACTGGGTGAAAAAAGAACCATAAATCTTAGAAGGAACTTTATTTTCCAGGGGATCGAAGCAAAGGATAGGCGATGTCCATCCGATGAGATTTCTTGTCCCTTCTTATGACCCTCATACTCTGTTTCCGACTCATTTCTACGAGACACTTCAATAGAAATTCTGAGACCGTGATTCTCTGTGGGACAACGAAGAATTCATAACTCGAGGTTCTTATCTTCTCACTCTCACTATTCTGAGTGGGCGAAAGCAATTCTGGCACAACATGCTGTAACTCTGATAAAAATTGGCCCATACAATGCCACAGAGGTCACGTCGGAATACTTCTGCAAAGATAGTATGGTGCTCAAAGGTTTCCTAAACTATTGGTGTCTAATCACTAACTCCTTCCATCTCCCAGTTGGTGAGGTTAGCGTCACATTATGGGATCTTCACAGGATAGTTGGGCTTCCATTAATAGGGCAATTCTTCAACGAATTCATACCTACAAATGAAGAACTCTCATACTTTTCTTCTTCTGGCCTAGAAGCTTCTATCTTAGAGACAACTACTGAACTGTTCAAGGAAATTTCTAAGTTTTCGGACATCCATAAAATATCCCCTCTTCAATGGCTCACTCAATTCTCTAGGGGCCTTCGGTAAGCTTCACTTAAATTTTAATTGATCATCTTTCCATCATATATTTTCAGCATTCTTATCATATCCATTGTACTTTTGCAGCTTTTGGAATTGCCAATCCAAGGACCTGACAAACTTACGTCAGAGGATGAGAGATCGCCTGAAATACAGTACCCATGGTGAACTTACATCTTTCTTAGCTTATTGGCTTAGTATAGTCATTCTTCCAAGTTCAAAGTGGGCTGATGCTATATGACCTATGTTGTTTATAGTCATCAGGGCTATGGCGGAATGTGATAAATATTCACTTGCTCCATATGTACTTTCCTCTATCAACAAGGCCCTTGGAGAGGTGGCAACTCATGTTAAAATTCCTGCTATTGGAGCATCCTCCACCTATGCCCCCTGGCATTACCTCAACGGATGGTTGGGTGTCTACTTCCCATGGACTTTCGACGCTCCTGAGAAAGCATATGTGAATCCTTTGCACCTTCCTCTTTGGTTTTTCCAAAAGAGAGCAATGTCTAAGAGGGCCTATGACGGGGTGGTTAATAAAATACTGGCGATGGATAGCATTGACTTTTTCCAATTCTGCTTGCCCTGCTATACTGAAGATAAAGATATGGTGGATAATAAGTCCCTATCTTCAAGCAAACGGGCCTTTTACATTTCTATCCGATCTTGTAGTCTCCCACTTTCCCACTTAGGGAGGGATAGAATTTTGGCGAGAGCCCTACTACCCGATCTGATTTGCTCACCAGTTCGGTTACGACTAGACAGTTCCTGAAGACTGTGGCACCATAACTCGCAGAATGAGAAGTTATGGTGTAGGTCCATACAACTGAGCCCTAATTTGGAAGAAATTATTGGCCGGTCGTATCGATTCTAACTCATGATACCTGGCTGCAACCATTTGGTTCAAGCATCCTATGGCTGGTCAAGGTGGTGGTCTCACCAATTTTATTTGGTTCACCAATGCCTCTCGGTGGATCATCCAGTATGGGTTCCTCCTCGAAAACTAAAAGAGCAGAAGTTCGATCATGGAATTGGATACGTAGCCGAGAAAAATTATGCCCCCTTTCTAGGTAAGCTTTATAAAAAAAAATCACTAGAGGAGCCTATTCGCAAAATAAAACCTGTGAATACTCTAAAGGGTTGGATTGCCTATGGAATCCTTATGGATTTTGAAAAGTCATCTCGGAGGCATTCCACTGAAGCTGCTGATAATATTTTTATGGAAGCATCTCCCTTGCCGGTTGTTGCTTTGCCTTCTCCTATTTAAGAAGCAAGAGAGAATGTATAAGATGATACTGTTCCTCTGATTTCATCGCCCATTCCTCAACTAGTTCATCCAAGTCCTTCTCCCCCGATGACTCGATCTCAGGCATGTTCTCAAACTCCACCATCTCAACAAAATGAAGGAACTACCTCTCCAGTTCCTCCAGTTTAGAAGGGTGAAAGGCAGTTGGTAAGGCAAGTTCTTCTGAGAAGGGGAACCAAATCTAGAGACGGACAGCTTCCGTGATACCCCAAATTCGGCACTCGACTTCCATACACCAAGTCCCGAGTTCGACGCACCACAATGAAGATTTTTACTGAATTTTTGAATTTATATATATATATATATATATATATATATACATATATAAAATACCTGAGCATGAAGATTAATGACCAAAATACCAAGCAACGCTCTCCATTATAAATCCTAATGGTTACAAGTACAATGCTTTTCAAAAGGTACACAACGTTAACATTGCCAAATCGAAAAATAGATACAATGCATCGAGAAAGCTAAGTCTTCTAAGCTACTCTTGCCCTGAAAAAAAAAGGGAAATGGGAAGCTTAATAAAAAAGCCTAGTGAGTACACACGTGTGTGCAATGTGTCCTACATGCAAGTAAGATAAATATGTCACGAAGAAATCATGTATACTAAAAGGCATGTAGTATGTAAGGTATGATGCCAATGCCAATGCCAATGCAATGCATATGCATCATAGTAATACTCCGAGTCAATACTACCAGCATCACTAAGTTATATTTTCATTTCTCATATACCATAGCCATAACCATACTACACGCATCTGTAATCACATCATCATCATCATATTGTCATGCCATATCATAACTGTATATCTCGAGAAAACATCGTGGTCGACACCCATGCACCAGACACCAGCAATCAACCTCGCTACCCACCAATGAGGTTACAACCTCCATTTTGTATACTGGTAGTGGACCTCGTTTGCGCTTCTCCTCACCAGCAGGTCAGACCGGTCCCTATTTGTACCTTAACCCTTAAGCAGGTTGGACCCACCTCTTCTCAACCCGACCTCATCAGTGGGAGTCAAATCTATGACCCATGTATCCACTTGGCCCGACGGTGAGGTATCCCTAGCTAACATGGGGGTTTAGGGACTTTCAACCCAAGGGGCACATCATCCCCTACTATTTCCATACTTCCAGTGTCCTGCTAATTTTCAGGGATAACCCAAGTCATCATCATAGATGCACATTTCATCATCAAGATCCAACTCATGTTATACGGCATGACTGTGGTATTTCGATCATCATGTATGTCATGATTATGCATGAATTCAAGCAATTATGATAAGGCATACGTTCAAGGACATGTGGTATGCATATAATGCCATGAGTTTAGGGTCTGCTTAACCTTTAAGCCAAAAATGACATATAATCATCATGTGCCACTATCAACTATATCAATCCATGGTCGTGTGACTAAACTGAAAAGGACATATCTTACACATGAACAAATGTATTGAAGTACACTTGCACATACCATCATTCCATGGTGCATGAGTATGATCAATATCAACATGGTTAAGTAGACGAATTTAGTATGCTAGGGAGTGGAACAACATTAATCAAGATATTAAATCACATGCTTTTATTAACCATAATCACTAACATCACTAATATCATCCATAGCTATCATAATCATGAGCATTAATTATATTCAGAGTTACACCATATCCTTCGCAAGATAGATATTCCATTAGTGGATTTGGCCCAACATCATTTTCTTCTATTGGGACCACATGGTTATACCCTAACTGGGCCTTATGTTTAATGAGTGGTGGTGATGCAAAGTACATGCACCAAGTGGTTATGAGATGAAAGGCATAGATGTAACATATAGTAAATGAACCATAGGGTGGATGGTGCTAGTGAAACTCACATAATGTAGTGTGGGCTTCACCTTCAAGTGGGTTGTTAGTAGGTTGGATTTGCAAATAATTATCATAGTAGTTCTACAATGGTTTAAAAGGCACAAGTAAACCTCACAAGATAAAGTGAGCCCTAAGTTGAACGACTTGGGTATATAGTATACACATAAGAGTTAGTCACGGTTGGATGACATGAGCTTGTCTCATACAACATAGTGGGTCCTACTTGTTGGGATCCACCGTAATGTTTGTGTGTGGGCTCACTGTATAAGTATGCACTGTATAAGTAACTCACATACATTAAAGTAGTATAAGGAAGAACAGTTCAGATGCACAAGGCACATGTTAGCGGGCTTCATGATCGAACTGTTTGGTTGGCAAAACCATTGAACAGTGCGGATAAAATAGTACATTGAGTGGGTTCACAAGTGTTCAAAAGTTATAAGTTCAATTAACACTATTTCATATCGTCTGACTTATTTAGGAATTGGATCTAGGTCATTTTGGAATCATGTTCTAGAATTAGCTAGCTTAATGAATAAATAGTGAAATATGAAATATTTACACCAAGGTAGGGTCTATAATCGATCTGACACATGTCCTAAGTTCACATACCTAAGAGGTTACACCATCAACATAGTCCATGAGTCTGAGTAATCACACAATTCTCACGTGCACACATGGTCTTATGGATACTCCATTATCAAAAGTCCATATGGTTGAGTGGCCACACAAATGTCACTCTACTTGCCATAATAAAGGATTTAAGGTTAGATGGTTATGTACTTTCACTACCTGATAGCCCACATAATGGGGCAACCGCTTTACTAAACTTTCACATAGTCGAGCGGCTAGTACCACAATTTCACATAGTTTAACAGTCACCTAAGCATCACATGATCATATGGTTGGGCCACACATTCCCCACATACCCACATGATTTATGGCTATCCACATAACGCATGATCACAAGATTTATGAGCTACATATTCAACACCATTTTGCCAAATCTAGCTACCATTCATCTCGTCAGTGATCATATGGTTAAGGGCCACAACAATCGTAAATCCACTTAGACAAGTAGTCACACAATTGCCCCAATTTCATATAGTTAGGTGGGCTATAAAAATCACGCATTCACATGGTGTGGTGGCCCACACAACTTCCACCAATCCACATGACTAGTTGGGCCACCCAAAATCCCAAACTCCTATGGTGTAGTGATCCACATGATTTCTACCAACTAACGGTCTAAATGAGGAATAACCATTACAATGGGTACCATGAAAATGACTTTGATTGCAATAAATATATAGGCACCCCCACCCTCTAAAATGATCTAACAAAATAGATGAATGGCTGGTAAAACATGTATATTAGGTGGCCCATGATCGGTTAAAAAGGATGGATAGATTTCTCACAAACATTACTGCAGCTCAAGGAAATATTTAACAGTGGACAAGTAATCAATATTGCTCTCGTGGCATGAGATTTGGGTCTAACTAGTCTATGAGACCATACCCTAAAATGACAAGGATAAACTGATGAATGGCATGGATCTACATCATACTACAAGGTGGAGTCCATGGTTAAGGAAGCGTCCCAGCATATAGGGGGCACACTAGAGCCTAAGAATTTCCAATGGTTATTACCACTGCTTCTACTTGCAGCGTGGCCCACCTAAAATTGATTCTACTTCATCTTATGTCCATGGGCAGGAGGTGGGCCCACTTCCCAAGTGACTAGAAAATATAGGCAGTGTGGGTATACAACACATGCACCTAAGTAGGTTCCACATGCATCACGTTATGTCCAGGGAAGTTTTCATTGGTAAGCATGCAATTCCCTTTCCTTATTATTATATTTTGTATAATTATAGGTCCCATTAACATGGTGGGGTCCACACCATGAACAGTTTGTACAACAAACAACATCATAGTTGATACCACCCACTAGATAAATGACATGGCTATAAGGTACATACTTCGGGTGGGGCCCTTAACACATGGATGGTCTAAATGATGGATGACCTGGATATAAAATACATGTAACAAGTTGGCTCCGCTGTCTAATGACTGACCCAACTTTGGTGGTAGTTACGCATCATGGTAGAACTCAAGGGATTTAATGGTAGGGATTTTTATTCCCAATGTTTCTTATAGTGTAGTCTACCTAAGGCGTGTATCTGCCTCATTCTTTTACTCATGTCTTAAAATGGTCTGAAGGAGTGGATGAATGGCTTAGATATACTTTTCATCACCAAGGTGTGGCCCCAAATAAATTTGAGCATTTTGAGTACAATTTCCACTGTCCAAGTGGTATGGCCTGCATGAGCTTCTAATGGGCCTGATTTTTTATGCCATGCAATGTATAGGGCTAGTAAGATGGATAAATGGTGTGGATTTAGCACATACATCATGGTGGGGCCTGGGGCTTAAAATCAAGTCAATCTGTGGCTCTTGTGGGCCACACCACACAAAAGGTTGAGAGGGTTATCCTCCATTAAAACATTCATAATCATTTGTTAGGCCACCGGGACGTGGTTCACGAATCCAGGCTATCCATTATGTGTGTCCCACTTGGTTGAGGGGTTAGTCCATGTTTCATATGCATCCAAATTTCAGGTGGGCCCCAGCAAGTGCTTTTATGTGTACAGTCATGTCTTCACATGATTTTAGATGGTGTGGGCCACCTGAGTTCCATGTACGACTGATTTTTGGGGGATCCCATCATTTAAAGGGAACCCATCAAATGCATGGTGCTGATGTTTGACATACATCATGGTGGGGCATATGGCTAGGACCCATGGTCCCTGCCTTCTTACAAAGTAGCAGGATGCTGCTTGCTGCAGCGTCCTCTGGACGCTAGCAGCAATCAGCGTCCAGCCCTTTTTTTATCATGGTTTTTCATAGGTGAGGCCGACATTAGGACGATCTACTCCATCTGTTGGATTTTATGGCCCGAGACAGATGTAACAAGCCCAATATTCAGCACTTTTTGACGTACAGAAACATCACAACGGGCTCTAACAGATTATTACTATTAAAACAATCTTTTTGATGGTGCGGGCTACCAGAGATTTGGATTGGCTTCATTTTTCCGCTCAATGCCTAAAATGAGCTAGAAAATTGGATGGACGATGTGGATTGAATATGTACATCATGGGTGCGGCCCGTTGTGGACCCACAACCCCAACCCCTATTGTGAAGCAGCTGGGGTTGGGGGCGTGGCAAAGAAGATCCACACACACACACACACACACACACACACACACACATATATATATATATGACAAATAGCAAGGTGGGTTCCCATGGTTCCAACGGTGGTGCCACTGTCCCTACTATTTTTAAAAGTGTGGCTTAACTGAGCCTTTGATTGGCTTGGTTTTCAGTGTGTCCCACCTAAAATGATCAAGGAAAATGGATAGACGACATGGATTGTGCCTGGACATCATAGTGGACCTTGGTCCTAAATAAGCTGGTATTTATGTTTTCTCCTCATCCAGATCATTGTGACTGTATACCCATTTATAATGGTTAGTAAACATCACGGTGGTCCCACACAAGCTTTAGATCAAGCTAATATTTGTTTCATTCCATCATCTATATGTGTGTAATGGGCCCTACCATCAATGGATCCTACATCATCATTATCATTATTCTCACATCATCACCACAATTAATCATCCGAATAATTAAGAAAGAAAACAAACCATAAGAGTGGAGGGGGTGTACTCACCTTGATGGACTAGATGGATGGTTGAGATGGGATTGATGGAGTTGATGGCCCACCAAGATCACTCCTCTCTCTCTCTCTCTCTCTCTCTCTCTCCTCCCTCTTTATTGTAGAAAATGGTGAAAATGCTAAGGGATGGAGGGGTATTTGTAGAAAAATAGATAAAAATTTGGTTTGGTTAGGCTAATGTGATTAATGTTAGCTTAGACTAGGATCATGGGAAATTGTGCATGATTACGAATTAATGGTGGATTAATGGGGCATGGGATGACATGGTGTGATGATGTCATGCATAGGGTATGGTATGGAGAGAAGTTGACTTTGGGGAGCACATGAGAGAGGGATGACATGGGAGGGTGACATCACACACATGGGTAGAGATTCTCTCACCCATGTGTGGCATGTGCATGTGTGCATGGTATGTGTTGTGCACATGTGTGGGATGGAGTATATGGCACCATACGCACATGATACACTAACGACTCTTCGCAGCGTATCTCACTAACAGAGCGCTGTAAAGACGCACAGATGGTACCTATGTGATCGCGGTGATGGGGTGGTCAATATGAAATCAGTTTTGAAGACTTAGGGTTCCAGTCAGTTAGGTGTGTACTATGCACGACTAGTCCAGGTTTGGCTAAGGGGGTCGATCATTGTGCACATAGGCATAGAAAATGGTTCGGAATGGATGAGGTCTTACACCTCATCTTCAGAGGAGGAAGAAGTAGAGACATCAACTACTAGCATAGCTCTTCTACAGAAGATGACATGGAAGAAGGTGAAGTAAATATTGATGAGGGGGATGATATAGAAGAAGGTGAGGTAGACATTGGTGAGGATAATATCATTGTTGAAGATACTACGGCTGATAAAGAGCCACAGTCAACTGTTCAGCCAAATATTCAACTAGTTATCTAGATCGATGTTCAACCCGACATTCCAATTCCTCTGATAATTCCAGCAGAGATTGAAGAGGAAGAAGAGCCCATGGACTACGGAGAATATGGCTATTCACCGAGTGAGAAATTTTATATATCTTTCAGTTCTAATTGCTCTCCCCTTCTTCGTGAGATGTTTTCTGCTCCAAAAGTCAATACTCTTTCTTCTTTAAGTATCGTTGTTACAGCTGATAGGACGAATCAAGATCCGGTTGGACAACCAGAACTTCTTTAGCTCCCCTTACTCGTCCAAGGGTTGTAGCTCGTGAGATAATTTTTCCTACAGATCCAATTGATGCAACTACTCCAACCACTATCAATTCCAACACCGAGGCGAGGGCTCCATCCTTTGTTGATATGATGAAGATTGCCCCTGGTCGTCTCCTGCTGAGAAAACACAGTCTCTAGTTGTACATGCTCCTACTATTCTTATACTAGTTGCAGGTATATTTACTTATCTTATATATGCACCCTTATAAGTTTTATTCTAACTCGTGTTTCTCTTATTCTTTTTATTATAGTTAATCCCGC
The DNA here is from genome assembly GCA_030180095.1 of Magnolia changhungtana. Lineage (NCBI taxonomy): Eukaryota > Viridiplantae > Streptophyta > Magnoliopsida > Magnoliales > Magnoliaceae > Magnolia > Magnolia changhungtana. The sequence continues at coordinate 20,045,139 of JASAUF010000600.1, read as the reverse complement.
ATTGATCGGTTCTGCAAGTTTGAATTTGGTCGCTACTGTTTTAGACATGTCTCTGGAAAAGGTTCCTCTTTATGCATGTTCAAGGATCCTGAATAGTGGCCGAGATTTAGATAACGCTGTAAGGATGGCGAAGATCAACATTTCTCCTCTACTTGATTCTTTGTCCCACTTTTGTACTTTACTTCGTCGTTTGGGTTAAGTCCAATGTATAATTTTGCTCTAGTAATTATAAACTGTAGAAGGGAATTGTAGTCTTTAAAAGATAAAGCTTCAGAGATGTCTACTGTAATCTCCGGCTATCATAAAGAATGTGATTCTCTTCAGGAGAGATTACAGACCATGAAGTTATCTTCGACAACCATTAATGAGAAGATAATCAAGATGAAAGAACAGATATCTATCCTCAAGGATCAAAAGTAGGCAGAGGAATTAGAAGCTGCCAAGATTGAAGCCATCATAAAGGAAAATGCGCAGATAATCAGTCTTTAAGAATCTGAGCTTTTTAAGAATGCAGTGCTAATAACTTCACTGGAGCACAAACTTGCTGATGTGTTGGATCATGCTAAGCTTGTCATTGATGTTGAGCTGGATAGCGTTGCCACTCAAGTACAGATTAAGCAAGATTTCCATAAATACATGACTGCATTGGGTGTATCAGAGGATTTATGAAATTTTGTTCACAATTAATACATTCATGTTTGGTTGTAAAACTCAATATACAATGACTGAATTAATTTTGATACTTTATCTTAGGATATAATTTTGCATTTGATTATAACATGATGAGCATGTTTTCAGAGATTTAATGAATATGGGAAGTGACTAAGTACATGCTTGTATGATACTTGTTTTATCAATATTCATAGCCATGCTTTGACAAATCATGCAATTTCATCACATAATAAGGCGATTGACAACCTATTTCATTATTAGTGGGGTCACCTATACGGCATTCATTTCAGTGGGCGGAGCTAATTTTCAATTTCAGTTAGCTTCATACACAGTTTAAGCTCTTAAGTAGTTAGAGCGATCACAGTTTTTTAGACTCTTAAGTAGTTGGAGTCGGGGTCTTACACTATTGGTCTCTTTAACTCTTATGAGTTCGCTGAACCACTACAGTCGGGGAGTTCACAAACCTCGATCCATAAGAGGGGCCTAGTGAAGCTACTGAGGCAGTGAACTCGGTAGGTTTTACGTACAGGATTGGCTGCAGTAACTTTCTAAAGTTCATGGGGCTCACAAGGCTACCTTAAGAAGTACCAAACCAAGGCCGTCAATCCATCAATGAGGGGGTAACTCATTGAGAGGCCCATCCTCATGATTTTTACTAAAAATCAAGCCAGGAATCTATGGGGTCTTATGCATGGTTGGCCTATCTATGGATAAGACAAAGAGCGCACACTGGAGCCCACTTTTTCTTCGCTTGCAAGGTCTAACCCATTCATGGGTGGGCATTTTCTCTCACCATCCCCATGGCACTGTTAGAAGCTATACAGATGGCATCGGTCTTACGCGTGGTTGGCCGTATAGGCGCACTCCACCGCCCGCATGGGTCTAAGGATGTGATTGCCTTTGCAGGCTTTTTGGGTCACTAGCTCTTCACTGCAGCCTGCATAATTTTTGATAAATCATCAATTTGATAGGTCTTATGCATGGCTGGCGATATAGGCGCACTCCACTGCTGTAAATGATAAATCATCGCTAATAATATAGGTCTTATGCATGGTTAGCCGTACAGGCATACTTCGCTGTCGTAAATGATAAATCACTATCGCTGATAACATTTTTAATAGTATTTATGGTTAAAGTAATGTATCAACTTGGTGATAATATGATAATGATTCCTACAATAATAATGAGCGATTAACAATAATATCAATTTGGAGATATCTATAATCAGCGATATTTTTAATTTATCAATAATCGGTGATTGTAATAATCATTGGCGATAATAATTGGCACTTGGCGATAATCGGCGATTATATCAATTTGGCGATAATAATCAGTGCTTGGCAATAATCAGAGATTATATCAATTTATCGATAATAATTGAATAATCGGCACTTGGCGATAATCGACGATTATATCAATTTGGCGCAGATAACTTTGATATACTTGAGAATTTGCCGTTTATTCATATATGGAGAAGAATACATGGCCTTGCCTTTTGAGGCTTTTTCTTCATTCTTCTTATCTTGCCCCATTTTGATTGGGATAAATTATCTTGATAATCTTTGTAATTGAATTTTCGGCGATCTTCGGGGATGATATTTTTTTTATGAAGCGGGCATTGATAGGTATACCAATTCCTTGTTCATTTTGATCTACAACTTGATAAGCTCCATTTAAGTATACTTCAGTTATTATATATGGACCATCCCATTTAGGGTCGAACTTGCCCCCCTGTTCTACGAGTGACCACTACGGGTCTTTTCAACATTAGCACCATATCGACTTTCTTAAAGGAGCGATGTTTTACTTTCTTATCAAAGGCAGTAGAAATTCTTTCCTGATATAGTTTTAATTGCTGCTGGGTTGCTATCGCTTTTCATCGAACACATCCAACTTGGTTAGCCTTATTTTGGCATTTTCATCATCTGTGATTGATTCATCTACTGCTACCCTAAGTGACCCAACTTATGTTTCAATGGGAATGACAGCTTTGACGCCATAAACCAATGAGTACGGCGTAGCATTTGTTGTAGTACGATGAGTAGTTCTAGAAGCCCATAGAGCCTCTTGTAGTTTTTCATCCCAGTCACGTTTATTTCTCGTAATGATTTTCTTCAATATTTTTACAATCGTCTTATTAAAGGCTTCAGCCAATCCATTGGCTGGCAGATAATAGGGTGTTGAGAATGAATGTTGGATGCCAAATTTCTGGCATAATTTTTCCATACCCTGTTCTTGAAAGGAGTGTCGTTACCTGTGATCATCTTTTTTGGAATGCCATGGCGATATATTATCGCGTGTCGAATGAAATTTATGACATATTTCTCTTTGACATTCCGCAGCGCGATCGCTTTAGTCCATTTAGAGAAACAATCCATTGCTGTCAGAATGTATTGACATCCTTTAGACAAAGGCGGATTGATGGGATCGATGACATCAAGCCCCCATGTTGTAAAGGGCCAAGAAGTTACTGACTGATGGAGATCTTCATGGGGAACATGTATGATATCACCATGAAGTTGGCATTCATGGCATCGCTTTGCATAAGCTATTGCATCTTTGAACATTGTCGGCTAATAATATCCCATTCGATGAACCCAATGGAATAAATTTCAATCGGCTTAATGGGCTCCACATTCACCTGAATGAGCTTCTTTCAATATACGACTTGCTTCCTCTTTATCTAGGCATCTTAACAACATCTCATTATAGGAACTTCTATATAGCACTTCATTGCATATGATGATTTTTTTCGATCTTTGCTTAATTTGTAGCTTCTGCGATGGATCTTCTGGGAGGATATCATATTTGAGATAATCAACAAATGGGTGGCGCCAATCGTCTATAGTATCTTTAAACATGATACAGGAAGTGCTTCAGCATTTTCATCGACAATTTCTGATGATAGTAAGAACTTTCTTTCTTCAATCGTTACTTTACGAGGACTCCGATCAGGATAAGATAAAGTTGCAGCTAGGCTAGCTAAAGCGTCTGCCCTTGTGTTTTTGCCCTTGTGTTTTTGCCCTTGTGTTTTTGCATTGTGGTATATGCTTAATTTCAACGTTATGGGATTGTTCCAATAATTGTTGTGCCCATTGATAATATGGTGGAAGTTCTTGTTTTCTTATCTCGAACTCTATCATCAACTGATTTATCACCAGTTTAGAGTCCCTAAATATCTGTAACACTTTTATCTTCATTTCTTGTTCTATTTCCATTCCTATAATGAGGGCTTTATACTACATGTTGTACTCAATGTGAAGGAATATGGTAGCAGATCGCCCTGGGGGCTAATAAATATTACTCAAACATCTGCACTTGAGGTTCGACAGGCACCATCAAAGTACATCTACCACAAATTAGGCAATTCAATCATCATTACCTGCTCATCTAGGAAATCGTCGGTGATTATTTTGTTGTTTGACACAGGGTGAGTCGCTAAGAAGTCTGCCACCGCATACCCTTTCACTGCTTTTGTTGGCTCATAAGAAGTCTGCCACTGCATACCCTTTCATTGCTTTTGTTGGCTCATAAGAGATCGTATATTCTAAAAGCAACAATATCCACTTAACTAATCTTCCTGATAGCATCAGCCTCGTCATTAAGAATTTTATAGGATTGACTCGTGAGATCAAAATTATATCGTGAGAAAGACAGTAATGCCTTAATTTTTGTATTGCAAATACTAATGCTAGGCATACTTTCTCGATGGGTGAATAATTACATTCTGAACCTACCAGAGTCTGACTCAGATAATAGAGAGAAATTTCCTTCCCTTGCTCATTCACTTGTGCCAATAGAGCTCCCAGAGAATTCTCAGCCGTAGAAATATATAGAATGAGAGGTTTGCCTTTCACGGGAGCTGTAATATAAATTTTGTTCATTTCTTCATTAGGTGAGAAAATGGCTGACATCTTCCAGCCAGATTAAAGATAAAGCGTCGGATATATGCTAGCTTTCCTTACAAACTTTTCAGTTCTTTTAATGTTTTTGGCGGTGACATATCTCGAATGGCTCTAATCTTCCTTGGATCGATTTCACTTCCTCTATGCCTGATAATGAAACCAAGGAACTTTCGTGATGAGACACTGAAAGTGCATTTGTCGGATTCATTTTTAACTGATTTCTTCTGAGCCGACAAAATACTGAGGACAGATATTCGTGATGTTCTTCATGATCATTCGATCTGACTACTAAATCATCAACATAACACTCCACATGCTTGTGCATCATATATAAAGGTGTACATGAGTCAAGCCGATCCTCACTGAACTGAGTCTGTCGAGCTCAAAATCCGGTCGCTAGGATCAATTTTAAAAAAACCCTAACCCACCCAGCGCCCACTCTTGGCTATTCATCCAACCCTAAAAACTCTAACCCCATTCATCTCTCTCTCACTGTTCTTCAACGCCTGAACGACGACTGACGACCTCCTCTCCTCTCTTTCTCGCCATTCTCCAATGCCTGACTGGCGACTACTCTCCTTCCTCTCCTCTCTCCATTCTCCAGCGTCTGTTTGGACAACCGACAACTGAAAGGTACTCTCCTCTACTCCTCTCTTGCGTCTGGCCAGGGTGTGGCAAGTGGCGAGTAGTGTCCATCCGATTAGCGTACCCCACCCGATCACTAACCTAGTGGCTATGGCCCAATTGGAAGGTCAGACCCCACCCGAGCATTGTCCATGTGGATCTGGTCCACTCGAACGGTTGGACGCCACCCATGACCCAGCGACTAGCCCGGTAATTGTGCCTATGGCCCACTCGAATGGTCAGACTGAGTTAGATAGTACATTTATATTTATATAAATGGATGGATGTATGGGATGGTTGGGAGGTTGGATGGTTGGATTTATGGATGGATGTATCATGTAGTATGGTGTATGGATGATTTGGTTTGAAGGTTGGATGCACTACACTAAAAATCTTGATTAGGAATGCCTATTCCCTTGGTTTAACAACGGCTGCAAGTTGTATCTATTCACAACCCCAAGTGTAGGGTCGCGATGTAATAATAATCTCGGTGAGATCGAGGTTGAATCCACATGGACTAATCTTGTATGTTTCTGAAAGTAATTAGAACCAGAACTAGAAGATCTAAATTTAAATCTGAAATATTAGAGAGAGTAATTATGAATGATGTAATTGAAACTTATAAATTTAAAGGTGGAAACTAGGGTGCCAAGGATCCACTTGTAGCTATTGGGATGCTACCTTACTTGATTCAAGAGATCCAATTGGAATCAGAGTCCTATCTTATCCAATTGGAAAGAGAGATGATCAAATCTCTGAACTTCTCATTGATCTAGCCTCAATGGAAGAGGATTGTAAAGATTTGGAAAGGATTCCATCACCAAACCATGCCTAGGAGACAATGGCAAATAACGAGATTTACCAATCCCACAATCTCAAATAAGTAAAGAAGATACTCAAAGCTATCGCAGCGTCTACTGTAATTTGCATCACAATAAACCATTAAAAACCAAAAATATTCCTTAAAATCAACTAGAAATCAATGAAGTTCAACATAAACATGAATTAAAGCAAAGTAAACATCCCAATCACACTACACGCTTCACCTCTTAGCCCTAGCTAAGAGATTTAACCAACCATAGACATAATTGAACTAAGAACTCTTAAATAAAAACTTAAAAATAACTAAGGAAGAAGAAGAAAGACACTTGGCGACTGCTCTCCACCCTTTTTCTCCACTCCTTAAACCCTAGAAGATGCCTAGGAACGTCCTAGAGACTCCTATTTATACTTGTGAGGCTCCACTTTATGCACTGACTTAGAATTTCCTCAATTGGATCGCGAAAACTGCCTTAATTTACGCAGCCGTGTTACGCATCGGTGGGAGCGAAGTTGAGTCCAAATTTGGAAACGATTGTGTTTCAACAGTTGCCTAATTTCAATTGAACCGAGCTGGGTTCAATCATACCAAACTTAAGTTGTCAGTCGAACCAAATTAATCCTCGGTTGAACCAAATTAACTATAAAATTCATCATTCTTTGCCGGAGCTTTTTGTGCACGTTAGGTCGCATCGAATCCTGCCTTCGATTGGACGGACCTAGGTTTTAGTTAAACCAAATTGTCCATTAGTTGAACCGAATTAACTTCTAAATTTCATTGTTTGTCATTGGATTCTTTTATGCAAGTTTGGTCGGACCGAACTTGTCTATTTTCTGCTGCAGATTCTGAAGTCTTTCGAGTTCTTTCTTCAGCTTTTGTACTTGGTTTCCTTGGATCTTTGACATGTGAATTCTTCATTCTTTGTCTCTTAAGATCCATCCTTTTCCTTGTTGATTCTTGAGCATCAAATCCATGCTTTTAACATTCTTTTCAATCCAAGCTCTCAGATTCACCTTACAACACAAACATGTATAAAATATGTCATTAAGCATTATCATGTTCATAAAACCAAGATATAAATAGGGGAGAATATGCAATATTTGACACTCAACATACTCCCCAACCAACATTTTGCTGGTCTCGAGCAAAACATACGTGAAGTAAGCCTCAATTCTCAAAGTTCAAACCTTTTTCAGAAAATAATCTTTTGCGCAGATAAGTATGAGTGTAAACCAAAGGTATGAGAGTGAAAAACTGAATACCTAGAGCTGAATCAAATAAGAAATCAGTCAAATAAATTATCTTATCAATCATTTAAGAGCAGAAGTTCATATACCAAGTTTTTCAAACGTGCTTGGTGAATTCCAACTTACTTTCCATAAACATACTATCATTTCATAATGTTAGCCATGCCCACCATCTTAGGATTAATTGAATAATCAAGTGTTGATTCCGAACTTATCCCTTTTTTTTTTTCCAATTTTAAATTTTATATCGACGGTCCTTTTTAATTATTCATTCATTTCAGAATTTTTCATTCTTTTTCAAACTTTTTCCAGTCTCTTCATCATATATGACCTTTTTGTCGATCTTACTGTTTTTTAACTGGTATTTTTTTCATCTTTTAAGGTGGATAAAATTCTCCAGACTTAATTCTCAACATCTATCAATGATTCACATGTTAACAATCAGAAATTCTAGTACAACTCTTAGAAAGCAAATTGAATGTTCCTTGTGATTTAAATCAACATGATATCTAAACTTCCTCTTAATCGATGAACTGAAGGAACTTTAGTGATAAATTGCTTAGTTGATCAAACTCCAACAATCCAAAATTGCAATCTTCATCTAATCATCATACTCTAGGCATTCATAGGTGCACAGACTATCGCCCGAACAAGTTTTTAATTTGAGAAATTGAAAATTTTTAAAAATTTTACTCAAAGACTAAGAAAATACTGATTGGTTTACCTAATCCACACCCCAACCTAAAATTTGTATTGTCCTCAATGTAAAAGAAATAAGCTTGTAATGCAAATCAGACAATGAAAAGAATGGAGAAGTGATCGAGTGAAACATTGATACAGAGTAGACAGTATAATGCCATATTGATGCATCCACGATATTCCTAGGAAGAGATTATACGTCGACATTGCATTGGTGACGTGACAAACAACGTTTGTGGTTAATTCTTCTATTTCCAATGTCAGTGTGATTTTTCCTAATGCTCGTTGTCCGTCTTGATTGAAACCCTGTATCATCGTTCCACTATGGCGTAGATGAGAGCGGTGATATTCAAGTTCATTTGGCACTATCAATGGCAATAGATTTACTACAGACACATTATCCAACATTACTCGTTTAACCTGTTTATCACGAATGTGACCCACAATCATCAATGGTCTGTTGTGCTCTCTATCGCAGGTCGGATCATCATCAGAGAAGGAAACAATGGACATACAACTATTCTACGATTCTAGTTCTGTGTTTTCCATCTCAACAAGCAGTGTGTTGAGTATCGAATATTGCTTATTTCCCCTATTTATATCTTGGGTTTTTGAACATGATAATGCTTAATAAGTATATTTTATACATATTTGCATTGCGAGGTGAGTTTTAGAGCTTAGATTGAAAAGAATGTCAAAAGCATGGATTTGATGCTCACGAATAACCAAGGCAAAGGATGGATCTTAGGAGACCAAGAATGGAGACTTTACACGCCAAAGATCTAAGAAAACCAAGTATAAAGATTAAAGAAAGGATAGCCTAATCTGCAGAACCCAAGTTCGGTCCAACTGAACCCAAGTTCGGTCTGACAGAAATCGCACAAAATAGTTCAGTGACCAACGATAAAATTCAAAGCCAATTCTGTTCGATCGAACCCAAGTTCGGTCTGACCGACAAGAGGATTTGATACAACCGAAAGTGCACAAAAAGCTCCAGCGAAGAACGATGAATTTTGAAGTAAATTTGGTTCGACCGCAGATTAATTCGGTTTGACCAAAACTTAAGTTCGGTTTGACAAAACACAAGCTCAGTGTGACTGAAATCGAGCAACTAATGAAATAAAATCCTCTCACGATTTGAACTTGACTTTGGTCCAACCAATGCGTAACCCTGCTGCATAAATTTGAGGCGATTTCAAAGTCAGTCTAAGTAGAGGCTATAAATATGGGTTATTTGAGGAGTTCTACGCACGAATTAGGGTTCAAGGAGCATAGCCAAAGGGTGGTGCAACCTCCCAAGAGTTTTTCTTCCTCTTCCTTAGTTTATTTTCATGTTTTGTTTAAGCATTTTTAGTTCAATCATATCTATAGTTAACTAAACCTCTTAGCTAGAGCTAAGAGGTGAAGCTTGTAGCGTGTTGGGATGTTTATCTTGCTTTGATTCTTGTTTATGTTGAACTTCATTGATTTCTAGTTTGAATTTAAGGAATATTTTTAATTTTCTATGGTTTATTGTGACTCAAATTACAGTACATGCTATGATAGCTTTGAATATCTTCTTTTCCATTATAAGAGTGTGAGATTGGTAAATCTTATTGTTCACCATTATCTCCTGGGCATGATAGGATGGTGGAATCCCTTCCGATCATCACAATACTCCATCCTATGTGGATTAGTTCAATGAAAAGTTCAAAGATTTGACTATCTCATCTTTCATCTGGATAAGATAGGAGTCTGATTCCAGTTGTGTTTCTTGAATCAAGTAAGGCAACATCTTGATAGCTACAAGTGGATCCTTGGCGCTCTAGTTTCCTTTTGATATTTGATAAATCCTTCACAACTACTCTTTCTTATTCTAGATTTATGTTTAGATCTAATTCTAGTTCTACTTCTAGTTATTTTCAGAATACGTACAAGTTTACTCCTTGTGGATTCGACCTCGGTCTCACTGAGTAATTACTACATCGCGACCCTGCACTTGGGGTTGTGAACAATTTTTGGTGCCATTGCCAGGGACTATGGCTACATTTTTCTAAGATTAATTAGTATTACAATTAGGTTAAGATTAGGGTTAACTTTTTTGCTTTGTTTTTAGGATATGATTTTTTTAGATTTGTTTTTAGAAACTAACATTGTTTTTTATTTTGTAGGATCCTAACATAGCAACTGCAATCTGGTAACCTCTTTCCAATTCACTCTTTCTTTTCTTTTCTAGATTTCTTATTTCCTTTAGTTTTCCTTCTTTTAGGTTTTAGTTGTTTGGTGCTTGAGGGCTGTGAGTGTTTCATGCCCAAGTGGGTTCGTAATAACACTCAATGTCTCTTGTGTGAAGGAGGATTAGTTGACGGGTTGCCTATCCATTAACGGATTAGACACCACTTGAGATCCTCTCAGTTAATAAAAGTGATGGCTACAAATTAAGCTCAACACCTAGTTGAGGAGGCCCAGGATGAGAATGCCACTACCAAAAAAAGGGGCAAAGGATTTAAATCACGTTACTTTTTTGCTACAGATATAAACCTTAGGTATGATTGCTACGGTTTTAATCCGTAGCTAAAAAGTTGATACACCATTAATAAGTAATAGTGTTGTAAGGGGCTCTATGAGGCCTAAAAAAAACTATATGTTCTATCTAAGCCATCTATATATTTGTAAATATTACTTTAGAGAATGAAAAAAAATCAGCTAGGTCGAAGGCTCAAGTGGACCACACGGTAGGAAACATTGATATTAAATTACAGTTGCTCCTCTCACTGTATTTTCATTTCTTCCTATATAATGTTACATAAACCAATAGTCCATCAAACCACACTACTCATGTTGGATTTTGCCATAGTTTAGAAGATTAGCAGGTACATTTTTTATTTCTTCCTATATAAGTGTTTTTTTTTTTTTTTTTTTGTCTTTCTTCCTTTTGAGATGTGTACAAAGGCATGCTTGTTTGATTGTGTCTATAAATGCTATTTTATACAGGCTGATAAGCTAAAGAAGTCACTGGATGATGAAATTCATTTTCTCAAGGGAAGGGTTTTAGAACTTAAAAGTGATCATGTGTCAAAGTCCACAGAAGTTACATCTGCAATTTCAGGGAAAGAAGAAGCTCTATCTCAAGCAAATACTTCTGCATTTCTAAATAAGCATTATTGCATTATATGGAGGGTGTTTACTGTGTTGGAGTGTATTTGTTTCTTGCACATGAGGTCACGCCTTAGTTGTAATTCTTATGATAGGTTGAGCAAAGTGAAGTATTATTTATTTAGAAATGTGAATGTGGGATGCATTGTATGATTTGATTGCTATTTGTAATAAATGCATCATTTTTTTTCTTGATTGCATTTTATGTACTATTCCTATCAGCATTAAGCTTAGATGAGTTATCCATCACAGCAGGTTCTTGCAATGAAAATGGGCACCATTATTACATTTTTTTTTAAAAATAGCTACGAATTTTAGTCGTAGCTATTGTTCTGAAAACCATAGCTATTACTAACTATAACATGTTGCTACAGATTTCATTCCACTTTTAGCTACTGATATTATCCATAACAGTAGGTACATTTCGCTACAGAAATTATAGCTACTGCTTTTTTCTGTAGCTAGTGATATCTACTGCTACGGATCTAATCTGTAGCCGTAGGTATATTTCTTTACAGAAAGTATAGCTACAACCTTTATTCGTAGCTACTGATATCTATTACTATGGATTTAATCTGTAGGTGCAGCTACATTTCGCTACAGAAAATATAGCTATGGCTTTTGTTTGTAGCTACTGATATCTATTGGTACGGATAAAATATGTAGCAATAGGTTTTTTGACCTTTTGCTACCCCACTAATAGCGACGGACGTGCTACGGACTAGATCCGTAGTAAAAGGTCTTTAGCTACGTGGTTTTTGGCCGTAGCCTTTACCCGTTTTTCTTGTAGTGAGGTGCATCATGCACCCCCACCTCGTACTCTACGTGATTATTTAAAACCGGCAGGGGTGAGTACACCTTCCTACATGAAATTTCCATTGAATGTAGGAACTATGGATATTAAATCGGGAGTGATTCAACTCCTTACTAAGTTTCATGGACTAGAATCTAAAAGTCTATACTTGCATATAAAGGAGCTTGATGAGACAATATCTAGATTACACTTCCTAAACATTTCTGAGGACACAGGTAGACTGAAATTGTTTCCTTTCTCTTTGAAAGAAAAGGCTAAGTCATGGTTACATATCTTAAGACCATGGTCCATTGGCACATGGGCTGAGATGATAAGGGAATTCCTTAAAAAGTTGTTCCCATATCAGAAAATGAATACCTTAAGGAAAGAAATTATGAATTTTGTGCAAAAAGAGGATGAGACCTTCTTCCAATGTTGAGAGAGATTTAAGGATCTCATAAATTCATGTCCACAACATGGCTACAAAACATGGCATATAACAAGCATTTTCTATGAGGGATTGACCTCACCCGTGTCCTAATTTGAGGAGATGATGTGTAATGGGGAATTCGTGAACAAGAAAGCTGATGATTCGTGGGATTATCCTGATAAACTTGATGAAAACGTGCAATCATGGGATACCTCCTCAAGAACCACCACTTTTAAGCCTATTTAATCAAAGGAAATGAGAGGAATTTATGTTTTGAAAGAGGAATATGATATAAATGCAAGGGTGGCTAAACTCACAAGAAAAGTTGAGGCCATGGAACTTAAGAAGGCAGAACCCGACAAGGCGGCGAAAGTTGTTTGTGGTATTTGTGCTTGTAACATACATACAAGTGAGAATTGCCTAACAATTCTTGCTTTTCAAGAGATATTGAATGAGTAATTAAATACTATAAACAATTACCAAAGACCTTTCAGTGTAACCACCTCAAATACATATAACTCAAGTTGGAGGAACCATCCAAATTTCAGTTGGAGGAACGGACAAACAGCTACTCCTCAAGGGATCCTTAACCAATTTTTTAATCAAAGGAAACCTCAAGAGGATCCGGTTTTAAAACATATGCAATTCCAAGTGCTTTTTAATCAGGGTATATTGGAAGCCTTTCAACACCTTACAAAGGCCATATAAGGGCTTGAGACAAAAAATATGATTGGGGAGAAAGAGATCCTTCTGACCCAGTCTCTCCCCAACCCAATACCACAATATAAAATAAGTGACCCAAGCTCTTCAAATCAGATGGAGCAAGCTAAGTCTATCACCACTCTTAGGAGTGGAAAGACAATTGATGAAACTATTCCGATAAGGGCTAAAAAGCCTAAGGACCTGGAAGAAAATGAGAATGATAGACCTAACATTACTCCACATGGGTTAGAACCGGAACCTCAAAGTAACCCGATTGCGTCATTCCCTCAATGGTTGATTGCACCAAAATCTCTAACTCACAGGATATTTTGGAGGTGTTGAAACAAGTAAAAGTCAACATCCCTCTACTAGACGCTATGAAACAAATCCCCTCTTACGCCAAATTTTTGAAAGATTTATGTACAAACAAGAGACAACAGAGCATTTAAAAGAAAAATTTTTAGACAGAAAAGGTGAGTGCCATCCTCAAGTAAGATGTGCCACAAAAATATAAAGATCCTGGTAGCCCAACCATCACATGTATAACTGGGAATCACTAGATTGAGCATGCACTTCTTAATTTGGGTCTAAATGAATTAAAACCCACCCGGACCACATTACAACTTGCCGATCGCTCAGTTCGTGTATCGAGAGGGATGATTGAGGATGTGTTGGATCAGGTTGATAAATTCTACTATCCAATAGATTTTATTATCTTGGATACTCAACTCATCGTGAATATAAGCACTCAAATTCCCGTCATTCTTGCTCATCCATTCCTTGCTACATCAAATGCAATCATTAACTGTATGAATGGAATAATGAATCTGTCTTTCAGAAATATGACATTGGAGCTCAATATATTTTTCAATATGAGCAAACAGGCAAAGGATGATGATGATACCCATAACATTAATATGATCATTTCTTTCGTGAAAAATAGAGCACTCCTGACTCTATACTCTGACCCTCTAGAGACGTGCTTGGCCCACTCCCCCGATTTGAATGATGACACGATTAGGGAGATGGATGTCATGCTTAATTTTGTGTCGGTACTTGAAGTTAACCGGTAGAGGCCACAATTTTTTAAAAATTGCCCCAAACCGATGTAGTGCCTTTACCTTCTAGCCTCATTATCGTTGAAGCTTAACCTAAAACCTTTGTCCGCTTATCTTAAATATATCTACTTAGGTCAAGATGAGACATACCTAGTAGTGATTTCTTCCCACCTTGAGCAAGAACAACAGAGTATGCTTATCTTTACTCTCATTAAGCATAAAAGAGCCCTTGGATGGTCGATTGCGGACCTCAAGGGAATTGGTCATTTAATTTCTACTCACCGAATTCATCTTAAGGATAATGCGAAAACCTCCTGACAACCACAACATCGATTAAATCCAAACATGAAGGAAGTGGTAAAGGGAGAAGTACATAAGTTGTTGGATGTGGGAATTATATACCCTATATCCGACAGTCAATGGGTGAGTCCAACTTAGGTGGTTCCTAAGAAGTCCGGAATCACCATCATAGCTAATGCTGACAATGAAATCGTGCCAACTAGAGTCATTACTAGTTGGAAAATGTGCATTGACTACAAAAAATTAAATACCGTCACAAGGACCACTTTCCTTTGCCCTTCATCGATCAAACTTTAGAAAGGCTAGCTAGTCATTCTTACTACTACTTCCTTGACAGATATTCAGGCTACAATCAGATAGAGATAGCCCTTGAAAATCAAGAAAATACAACATTCACATGTCCTTATGACACCTTTGCTTATCGAAGGATGTCATTCGGACTGTGTAATGCCCCTGCCACCTTTCAGCGATGCACGCTGAGTATATTTTTTAACATAGTGGGGCAATATTTAGAGGTCTTCATGGACGACTTGTCTATTTTTGGTCCATCCTTCAGCAAGTGTTTGGAAAATCTTAAAAATGTGTTGAAGCGATGTGAGGAAAAGAATTTGGTTTTGAATTGGGAGAAGTGACATTTTATGGTTCTCAAGGGAATAGTGCTTGACACATTATTTCATCCAAGGGAGTTGAGGTAATAAGGTAAAAATTGATTTTATCTTTAATATACCTCCACCAAAGTGCATACTTGACATGCGATCCTTCTTAGGAGGACATGCGGGATTCTATAGGCGATTCGTAAAAGACTTTAGCCATCTCTCCCGTCCTTTATACAATCTGCTTCAAAAGGATGTAACATACGAGTGGACTGAGCAATGCCATGAAACTTTCACTAAGCTTAAGGTTATGTTGACTACTTCACCTATCACGCAGCCACCTGACTAGATCATACCTTTTGAGATTTTGTGTGTGCATCTGATTATGTTAATGGGATGGTATTAGGACAAAGAAAAGAAAAGAAGCCCTATGTGATTCAATATGCAAGTAGAACTCTAAATTCTACCCAAGTGAACTTGTCACGCCCCAAACTCAGAAACCGGGCTTACAGAATTTTTTATCGCCGAATCCATTACTGATAGCCTCCGTAGTACCCCATTCTCAGCTCCCAATGCCTATACGCTAGATTCCAATCCTGGGATCCTACAAGGAGGATTTTTAGTATGATTTTTTTTGTAAAGAAACATAACCACAAGTGTACCCAAATCACAAGAACAACATCATCACCACATATCCACTATAAATCAAAAACTTTTAGTACAATGCATAAAGGAAAAATATAATATAAAGATATTAAAAACTCTAGAAGCTCAGCCGCACGCTCCTGCCTCAGTTCGATTGCGTCCTATAGACACCTGCACGCATCTATCATGCATAAGCTTATAGAAAGCTTAGAGGGTGGTGTAAGTGTGTGCGCAATATAAGCGTGCTCAGAATACAATATCAGAGTAATGCGAAAACATGTAGACAAGTCCATGAGTCATACAATATTAGAGTAAGCAGAAATACTGACAAGTCCATGAATCATACAGTATCAGAGTAAGTAGAAATGCCGACAAGTCCATGAGTCATACAATATCAGAGTAAGTAATGCAGATCGTTTATGCAATGCAGAGTGGTGGTAAACCAAATGCCACTGCTGGGGATGCAATGCAACATGTAGTGTGAAAGAAATGACTAAGCTAGAGTGTAAAAATGAGGATGATAATACGTGGTATCGCAGGCTATAGGGTCCATCATAAGAGACTTCTATCTAAACTAGTCCCATACCTAAATTTGGATAGCCAGACCCAATGTGGTAAACTCCTGATCTCAAGTTGGTCGCATGCCCCAACTGAAATCTTGGCCATCGCAAGGGTACATAACGATTTATTAGCACACCACCAGCCTGAGTGAATAGTGAATGAATGAATGAATGAGTCAAATGTTGAGTACCCAACTCCTGCTCAGTAAGTCCTCATATCAGTGTCGTACATCTTTGGGATCATTAATAGGGTCTAGTACACTCTACGTCAGCTTGCCGCCCCATCAAGCACACAACTGAGTAAGTGAAAGAGACCTCACTATCCACCTACCAATATCAGCCAGGCTTGTCGATAGCGGATCAATTTGTGAGCTGGTCAGACTCAGGTTAATTATCGCATACTCACTCAAGCGGGTAAGGCCACACCCCCTCCCAACTGACCACGACAGTGGGAGACGCGGCCTACTGGTATACGGCCCTCATGCACTTATATATATCCATTCAGTCTAAACGTTGGAGCATCCCCTGGCCTCGGGGGTTTAGGGAATTTCACCTAGGGACCATGTCTCAAAACATTTTCGGTGTCCCATCTGGCCATCCACGATATGCTTGTGGAGGCCACGACCCTGATGTCGCTAAGGCATACGGTGGTCATATTGTTGAGGGTCAAATATTACATAGCAGACCCTAGTTATTGCCTGCATTTACGAACATGATACTGTTTAACAGACTATTTTAAACGTGTTTGTGTTGCAAGGTGACTTTAGGAGCTTGGGCTGAAAAAGGGTGCCTAAAGCATGGATTTAACGCTCTGATGACACCACAAGCAAGGGACGGACTCCAGGGGACCAAGATCAACGCCAAAAATCTAAGAAAACTGAGAAACTGAAGCTCAATTGGCCTGAAAGGCAGTCAGAATGCAAGATCACGGGGTTCCCGTCATCAGATTGACACGAAACTTCATACATGGCCTGGGGACCATAAATCAACCGTACATATAAAATTTTAACCATTGGATATCTCTGGAAGTGGGCTAAAGGATGGATCAGCCCAGTAATTCATTGAGTGGGGCC
The DNA here is from genome assembly GCA_030180095.1 of Magnolia changhungtana. Lineage (NCBI taxonomy): Eukaryota > Viridiplantae > Streptophyta > Magnoliopsida > Magnoliales > Magnoliaceae > Magnolia > Magnolia changhungtana. Next base: position 20,027,883 of record JASAUF010000600.1, on the reverse strand, counting down.
CACGTGACATCTGGATATGCCTCAACTTTGGACTCAACGCCTTAAATGATATGGCAGAATGGTTGGATGGAGAAGATTGCCTAGAACCATTGTATGTGGACCCCACCTGAGTTGGGTGTGCATAGTGCGCGAGTGCACTAGCCGTGCATGAGAACAAAGAAACGGTCAAACCACCTCTTGACCGAGACTCCTTCCTAAAAACGGAATCCTGTTTTCGTTCCAGCGTCCGCACGTCGTCAATGCCGGTTGCTGATATGGTCCATCAAGGTGAATCCTGATGGATGATCTACACCGTCCATTAGTTTCCCATTAAGCCTCTCGTTATCGCCTAGGTGACGAAATTTCAAGGTATAGCGGAGATTGATTTTTAACCGCCCAACCGTAGGACGGACGACTGGTTTAAAACTCAATGGGCCATGACAGAAGCTCGTCCAAAACCGATTATCTCCAAATGGTTTTCTGAACCGAAAACAATGAACAGAGTGGATTTCGTCGAAACCCCCAAACATGGACCCCATGGCATCAACGCAAATGGTGATGCATAAAGGACTTGTATCCGCAAAAACCAGCCGCTGTGGGTTGGTTGTTGTACCTTGATCGCTGTCCGATCATTGATCCAAACCGTCCAAAGTTACAAACATAAGGTTCTTTTCCTTACCAAGAAAGAAAATTTGAAGACGAGCAGCATAATCGATTTCCAAACGTCCAAACGGTAGATTGACGGTTTCAAGAATATCCTGTGGGCCTTGTCAAAAGAAGACTAAAAATACATAGTTCCAGCTGAAATTCCAAGAGTAATCTATTGGGTGGAGTGGATTTCTTGTTTGACATCAGTCATGGGCTCACCAATCACTGTAGATGCGTAAGATCTTGTATTTGGATTCTGCTGCGTAAACAGAGGATTTTCGACTCTGTTACTGAGACGACCTCCTTGTGCACTGACCGAGGCTGGCAGCTATAAAGGGGAGACCTGAGCTCGGCTTAAAGGGGATTGACGGCTGGGTTGGATGTGGCAGAGAGAGAGACAGGGAGTTTTATTTTTTTATTTTTATTTTTATTTTTTTATGTTTTGTTTTTTTTAAAGGATTCACCATTCATGTTGGGCTGAACCTCTTAGCTAGGGCTAAGAGGTGAAGCTTGTAGCATGATTGGGACGTTTGCTTGGCTTTAATTCATATTTTGTGGAATTCTTATGGATTTTAGTTATTTATGAAGGCATATTTTTAGTTTTTTAATGGTTTGTTGTGACTCAAATTACAACGGATCTGCGATAGCTTTAAGTATGTTTTTCCTATTATTGAGATTGTGAAATTAGTATGACCTGTTGTTCACCATTGTCCCATGGGCATGGTCGGTGATGGAATTCTTCCTAACTTTCACAATTCTCCTGTGATTATTGTGGGTTTGGTAAATTGTCATTTTGCCATTGTCTCCTGGGCATGGTTAGGTGATGGGATCACTTCCAAATTTATGCCAATCATATTTGTTGATGATTAGATCCATGAGACATTCAGAGATCTGACAAATCTCTTCTCACCAACTGGATAGGATATGGCTCTAATTCCAATTGTATCCTTGAATCAATACAAGGTAACTTCCCAATTGCTACAAGTGGATCCTTAGCACCCTAGTTCCCACCTTTATTTTTCACAAGTTTTAGATACATATTTTACCATTATTCCTCAATTTCACTTGATTAGATTTCATCTTAGGCTAGTTCTAGTTCTGGTTAACTTCAGAGAACGTACAGGTATCAGTCCCTTGGGATTCGACCTCGGTCTTACTGAGTTTATTACTACATCACAACCCTGCACTTGGGGAGTGAACACATATCACAAAATGTGAGATGCATGAGTCATACCATCTAATAATACAACAAACCTATGCACACTACGCGCTCATGTGGGGCAACTTCATCTCTCAGGGAGTTCGATAAATAATTAGCCCAATGAAACATGCTATGCTCAATCACTCCTCGTAACAAGCATGCGGATGATGCGTATGACATGTATCAAGAAGTATTCCAAGCATGATTATAATCACATACATCATAGTGGGCTGGTATAAGACGGCCCATGGCCCGTATAGGTGAATGGGTGGTGTGCACATAATCACCTACACATGGTGGGCCTCACACATACAATGGGCCTCATGCATATAATGGCCCTCACACATATGATGGGCCTCATACATCACAATTGGGTCTCATACAATCACAATGGGCCTCATACAATCACCACGGGCCTTATACCATCACAACAAATCTCATACAATCATAATGAGTCTTATACAATCACAATGGGCCTCATACAACAATGGATCTCATACAATCATAATGAGTCTCATACAATCACAATGGGCCTCATACAATCTCACAATGGGCCTGATACAATCACAATGGGCCTCATACAATCACAATAGGCCTCATACAATCACAATGGGCCTCATGCAATCACACAATGGGCCTCATGCAATCATGATGAGGCTCATATAATCACAATGAACCTCATAATGACCTTATACAATCATAATGCTATGCTTACACATACTCAGTGTGTATACTAACATAGTCGTAATCAATAATCGGCTTATATATGGTGGGGTCCATAGAAGGACAGCAGATCTAATCCATAACATGAGGATTGGTCCTCAAGAGTGGATATACCAAATCTAATACCATAGATTCTTCTACCTATAGCTAGAGGTGATGATGCATCCTCCTCATAACAAGGATGGGTCTAGATGGCTTACTCATGGGCCTTAGAGTGGGCCTTCAGGTTTGGGTACTTCTACTATCATCAATGGGGACTCAAAGAATTGGGATAGCTCAATAAGGCAAGATGGATCATACTAATAATAGTGGGGGCCCACCAATTTGGGTCAGCCCTCTAAGGGGGAAATGAGAATGAGCCTAATACAATCACAATGGGCCTCATATCATCTCAATGGCTTGAATCATGATTTAATACTAGCACGTACTCATAGTCGACATCAATAATTGGCTTATATATAAGGCGAGGTCCATAGATGGACAGCAGATCTATAACATGGAGGGTCAGTCCTATACCAAATCTGATAGCACAGATCCCTTCATCTACGATGAGGATGAACTCTCCTCATATCAAGGTTGGGCCTAGGTGGCCTACCTATAAACTTAAGGATCCGAAAAGGATTCCTTCTCCATACTATCAAATAGCCTGCTAGATGTCCTAGGGGGGCCCAAATAAGTCCTAGAAGGACTCCAAGATCAAAAAAATAATCTTACTAATAACCAATGGGGGCCTAACATCTTGGGATAGCCCAATGCGAATAAGTGGATCATTCAAATATCAATGGGGCCCAATGATTAGGATCAATCCACTTAGAGAAGGATGAGAATGGGCCTAACAAAGGCCTAAGGGAAGGTCACAATGTGGACATTTAATCATCATTGCCCATTAATATGGACATTTAACCAACATTGCCCTCAAGAAGTGGCCCACATACATATAGTAGGCCCATGGCCTCACACAAGGGCCTCATACACAACATAATGAGCCTCACTCATAGGGCCTAATATACATCATGATGGGCCTTACTCATGGGCCACATATGCATCACATGGGGCCTCACTCATAGGCTACATATACATCATAATGGGCCTCACACAAAGGCTTAATGGAACAGCCTACAACCCTCAAATGGCTGGGAATAAAATGGACTTCTCTCATGTTATCTCATACATCATTGTGGCCTCACCACATGGGCCTCTCATATATCATAGTGGGCCTCATCATATGGGCCTCTCATATATCATAGTGGGCCTCATCATATGGGCCTCTCATACATTACAATGGGTCACACATATGGGCCACACAAATATCATATCGGGCCACACATATGGGCCACACAAATATCATATTGGACCGCACATATGGGCCACACAAATATCATATTGGGCCGCACATATGGGCCACACAAACATCATATTGGCCTCATCATATGGGCCACACAAACATCATATTGGCCTCATCACATGGGCCTCACAAGTGGTCAGCATAGATATACAATACATACATCACGGCAAGGCCCCACTGCTGGACGACTTGGATATACAATGCACACATCATGGTGGCCAGCTGGACATCCAGCCCATGGATGGATGGCTTGGATAAAACAGATACATCATGCGAGGTCCATGGACGGACGGGATGGATAAAACACAAATATCACAGTGGGCCCCACAGCCTGGACGGTGTGAATACATCACATACCTTAAGGTTGGCCCCACCCGTCCAGCAAACGAACGAGGTAGATATACATCATCTGGGCCCCACGTGGCAATCAAAACAGATGGACGGCGTGGCTATAAACCACATACATCAGAGGTGGGTCCCACTGTCCATCGATCTGGATGGTGTAAATAAGACCCATGCATCATAGTTAGCCCCACATGGCACACCGTCCAGAGATGGGCGGTGTGAATATACAATACATACATCAACGGTGGGGTCTCATGTCCCATCCCTGGATGGACGGACGGCTGGGATCAAACACATATATCATGGTGCGTCCCACAGCACCATTCAGAGATGGACAGTGGAGACACAAAATACATAAATCAAGGTGAGCCCCACCCCCACATGGATGACTTGGAGAAAACAGGCACATCATGTGGTTCCCATGGACGGATGGTCTAGATAGACTACAAACATCAAGGTGGCCCCACATGAACGGTGTATATACAACACATACCTCATGATTAGACCCACAGAACTGCTGACGTCCATACAGATGGATAGTCTAGATATAACACATGCCTCATGATCAGACCCAGAGAACTGCTGACGTCCATACAGATTGATGGTCTAGATATAACACATGCCTCATGATTAGACCCAGAGAACTATTGATGTTAATATAGCAGCTATATAGCTGGGTCCCCACAGATGGGCAGTGCGGACATAAAATACATACATTATGGTGGGTCCCACCATCCCTACTGGACGGTGTGGATGCCACACGTGCAGCAAGGAGGTCCCACCGTCCTCCAAATGGATGGTGTGGATGAAGCAAGTACATCAGGTGGGTCTCACGTACACATGGCCCACCAGGTTTTAGATTAAGCTGTTATTTGTGTTTACCCAGCAGGCTAGGCCGATCCAGGTAGGTGGGCCTACCCACTGGACAATCAGTCCAATAGCAAGGCGGGCCTGCATGCTAGACGATAATACACACATCATGGTGGGGTCCACATGGGCGGGTCGCCCCATTGATCAAGCTGATATTTGTATTTTCCTTCTTTCATGCCTGGCCAGATGGCTGGACGGGTAGCATGGATAAAATACTTGCATCATGGTGGTGGGCCATTAATAAGGAAACAGAGAGAGAGAGAGAGAGAGAGAGAGAGAGAGAGACGTGAGGCGGGGGAGCTCCACCACTATGAGCTCCCCTAAGTGGGCCATATACAACACATACAACAAGATGGGTCCCAAATCATGTGGGCCGTAAATGAAAATCACGATCTAGTGCTATGAACACCCACCAACTTCACTTCCTCTAGGCTCCTTGATCTCCTGAGCTCTTAAGCTTCCTCTTTGATGGAGGATGATGAGAATTAAAGGGTTGGATGGTGAGATCTTGGGGTAGGAAGTGGGCCACACTTGGCTCCTTGCTCTCCTTAGAGCTTGGACGGTCCTCTCTCTTGGAATGGGTAGAGAATGACAGAGAGAATAGGATTTGTTGTAAGGGAGATGAGATGGGAGGATTATAAGGAGGGTATGGGCTTAGTTGACTTTGTGAATGGGAGAGAGATGGGTATCATGCTTTGTTGGTAAGAGAGGGATGGGTTGTACTTGATTGATTGATGTGATGGATGGATTTGTAGCATGTGGCCTTTCCTTGAAATAAATGTAGGCCTACAGCTCCTGGCCTGGGTATCACATTGACGTACAAGATACGGCGTTGGAACTGTGATGACGGCGCGGTTGTAAGGGTACAAGTCTCGAGTCGAGTCGACTCGGGTTGACAAGGTGCAGCTCAGGGTCATGCACAAATGCCGACTAAAGGTCGCAGGTTGCCGAAATTCAACAAGAAAGATCGCGGAAGTCTAAGGAACGATACAGACTAGGATACGGGTCTTACAGAACTACTCTATTATGGAGAATGAACTCGTAACTGTAGTGTTCACTTTGAACAAATTTAGGTCCTACTTAATCGGATCCAAGAACACTATTTACACTGATCATGCAATGCTGAAGTACCTTCTTTCTAAGAAGGATGTCAAGCCTCATTTGATAAGATGGATCCTTCTACTCCAAGAATTCAATATGAAAATACGAGACAAAAAGGGAATAGAGAATGTAGTGGCTGACCATCTTTCGAGACTCGACCTCCACGATTCCCTTAAGCCAACACCAATAAACGATATGTTCCCTGACGAACAATTGTTTAAACTCTCCCAATTACTTTGGTTTGCTGACATTGCAAATTATCTTGCCACTGGCTTCATGCCGACATACTGGACTGTGCAAGATAAGAAAAGATTATTCACCGAGGTACATAAGTTTTTCTGGGATGATCCTTATTTGTTTAAATATTGCCCAGACCAAATTCTAAGGAGATATGTGCCAAACAATAAATATTGGTGTGTCATCTCCTTTTGTCACTCTCAGGCCTGTGGTGGTCACTTTTCTGATAAAAAGACCATGGCCAAAATTCGATAGTGCAGCTTTTATTAGCCTACTATGTTCAAAGATGCTCATGAGTTTTGCAAAGCTTGTGAGTGTTGTCAGAAATTAGGAGGATTGTCTCGTTGAAATATGATGCCACTAAACCCCATTCTAATTATTGAAGCATTTGATTGCTGGGGCATCGATTTCATGGGGTCATTCCCCCCATTCCTTTGAAAATATTTACATCTTATTGGCAATAGACTATGTCACTAAGTGGGTCGAAACGATCCCGTGCCGGAACAATGATCATCGAACAACCATTCAATTCTTAAAAGAAAATATTCTTTCCCGATTCGGAATGCCTCGGGCCATCATTAGTGATGGAGGTTCACAATTTTGTGATAGGCTATTCGAGAACTTAATGAAGAAATATGATATTTCTCATAAAGTGAGCACTCCATACCACCCATAGACAAGTGGGCAAGCTGAGATTTTCAATAGAAAAATTAAACAAATTTTGAAAAAAAATAGTTAACCCTGACCGTAAGGATTGATCGATCCTCTTGATTGATGCTTTATGGGCTTACCGTACAACTTTTAAGACCCTCATTAGAATGTCTCCCTTTAGACTCGTCTATGTGAAAGCTTGCCACTTTCCTGTGGAGTTGGAGCATGGAGTCTACTGGGCTATCAAAAATTTGAACTTTAACTTAGACAACGCTAGCTCGCTGCACAAACTTCAATTGAATGAACTTGAAGAAATCTGAAACAACGCATATGAGAACTCAAGAATTTACAAGGATGGGATGAAGGTATTTCATGACAAGAACATCCTTCGAAAATCATTCATAACTGGTCAAAAAGTCCTTCTGTACAATTCTTGGTTACATCTTTTTTCGAAAAAACTTCAATCTCGTTAGACCGGCCCTTTCACTATTATAGGTGTTTATCCTCATGGGGCCATCGAGATAAAGAATCCAATGAATGGAAATGTTTTCAAAGTGAATGGATATCGTCTTAAGCCATTTGTTGAGAAGTTTGATTCAGTGGATATGTCCTTGCCTCTGATTAATCCTGTGTACTAGGATTGACCTCCTAGTCTGAAGGAGGCGTAGTTAGGTTTATTGCTTTCATAGGATTTAGGATTAGGATAGTTTATTTTTTTTTAGTTTGTTTAGTCTTCGTACTAACCCATTTACATATTGAGAACATTGAGAATGCTTTAAGTCTCCTTCTACAGGTACTACCTTTCCATCGCTACTTTATTTCGTTGTCTCATACGCATTGCATGCTTATATATTTTACATTAAGGACAATGTAGATTTTAGGTTGGGGTTTAGATTAGGTAAACTAATCAGTGTTTTCTTCGTTTTTGAGCAAAAATTATGAAAATTTTTAATTTTTCAAATTAAAAACATGTTTGGGAAATGATGATAAGATAGAGATTAAAATTCGAATTGTTGGGGTTTGATCAACCAGGTGAGCTGTCATCTAAGTTCTTGCATTTAAATCGATTAAGAGGAAGTTTGAATATCAGTTTAATCTAAATCACAAGACACGTTCCATTTGCCTTCTTGGAATATGCTAGAATTTCTGAAGTGTTAGTATGAATATCATTGATAGATATTGAGAATTAAGTCTGGAGAATTTTATCCACCTTAAAAATATAAAAAGAACCAATTAAGAAACAATGAGATTGACGAAAAGGTCATGTATGATGGAAAGAATGAAAAGACTGAAAAGAATAAATAAATAAATAAAAAGGCATCGTCGATATAAAATCCAAAACTGAAAAAAGAAGAAAAGGGGGGATAAATTCTGAATCAGTACTTGACTTTTCAATTAATCTTGAGGTGATAAGCATTGTTAACATTATGAAATAATAGTATGTTATGGAAAGTAAATGGAATTCACTAATGTAATGCCCCAGTTTTTGGAACCCGAGTATATGACTCGTCCTCCAAAAACCCGAGTGTTAGCCTATAAAATTCCGTATAAATTTGAACCGCTTATCATTAATCAGAGTTAACAGCAATGAAGCTAGAGTAAACCATGCATTGTATAAAAGCACTTCAAACACCATAAATAAAATCCAAATGTAGCGCCTATACAGGACTTATACAATCCCAAATAACAAAGTTTAAATAAGTAAAAACATGAATTTAGAACTAATGGTGGAGCTCAATATGGGCTGCAGGGCCCCTGTCTAGCTCCTCAGCTACCCGATCTGCTCTAGCAACCTAATGAATAACATCAGCTAGATCTACACTTGCATCAACTGTTACGGTTAGATATTCGATGAATGAGTGGCCAGCTAAGTGTGAATTCCCCTCAGGATTATACACCGCCGCCTTAGTAGACATAGTTTAAAGAAAAATAAGGAAATAATCCAAAACAGGCAAGATGCAGTCTTATTAAAATGCATGGGTGTATGAATGCACATCGACCTGCGGATGCTCATCCAGTCGGACTTGGGCTCGTCACCCATGCAATCATCGACCTGGGGATGTCTCCAGTTAGACTTGGGCTCGTCACCCATGCAATCATCGACCTGGGAATGCTCTTCCAGTCGGACAAATAGTTCGATAGTCGGTGGTTTGGGAGCTAGCAAAATGATACCCCAACACGTGCTATAACATCTAGAATTAGCCACCTGCCATCGCCAATATGTTGTGGATGCATGATTAGCCAAACTGTTATTATTTCAATTACAATCAGCATTTTTCAGTAACTTAATGGTCACTACGGGGGGCTCGTCACCCAGCGTAGGCCAACAGCTTGGACATAGTGTCCCATGACCACTATCCCCGACTCATGAGATTTTCCACCTTGGGATGTTAAATAAAACCCTTTGATCAAAATGACACTAGGTCAAGGGCCCTATTTTCCACACAAAATCCGTCTAGTTATACCCCAAGTGTGGCTCACATACAATAGTGGAGTTCTCCACGTGTAGTGTTGTGAGTTAGATATTAAGATGACTCATAACCATAAGTTATTATATGAAGGTGCATAAAATTACATAATAGAGGTAAAATTTTCAATGTGTCATCATGAAACTATAGTACCAACTATCAATCGATACAATACTAAACATAAGAACAACAATCATTATTCATGAATGGTACTCATTAACTAGCATATGAGCCTAACATGTAATATGAACATAATACATCAATCATGAATTTGAGATAGGGCAATTAATAGAACTTAGAAATTTATGACAAGTATTATGGCCTTAAACTAGTGGTACCAATTTGATGTATACTATGTTTGGCTAACTTAGAGATGGAAAGCCCAAGGGGAAAGTCATCACCTGAGTCATTGTAGTCCTGCCCTTGATCTGAATCCTTGTGTGCAACTAATGGCCCTGAGTTACGCAAGTAGCTTCCTAGAGGATTAGCTTACATTAGATAATAACTTCTAAACATATTGAAGGTTTGAAGGGCCCATGAATAGAATCACTTGGGCCCGCTTTAGAGAGGCTAGGCCCACCAGATTTTTTCTTCAAATGGCCCAGATTGGGCTTGAGATTTGCTTCAAGTTCATGCCCGAATTGGCCCAACATTCAAGGCCCAAAGTAGGCCTGGTTTGGCCCAACCAGGTGGTCTAAAGGGTGGCCCAAAACTCGAGCAAGGCTACCAAATTTATGGTGAGGCCCGTTTTCAGCTAGATCCAAGGCCCAACGGAGACCTGCATTACATAGCCTAAGGAAAACCTGTCTTTGGCCCAACTAAGGACCGTCTTCAGCCCATTTATTTGTACCAGCAAGAGGCTGGTTTTCAGTCCAATCTAAGGCTTGATGAGGGTTTGATTCAAGTCATTTTCATGGCCTGATGGGTGCCAGATCTCGGCTCCTAGTATGGTCCATCTGAGTCTTGAAATCCCAACTCGAATCAGTTGAGATCTGATTCCAACTCCAACCGTGGCCCATTTTTAGGCCATTTTCAGCCTATCTTAGAGCTTAAAAAAGGCCCGACTTCGAACTAATTTATGAACCCCATCACCAGTCCCACACGACCTAGTGAATCCTACATTTTTGGTCCTCTTCAAGGTGCATTTGGAGGCTCTGTTGAAAGCCGTTTTTTTTAAAGCTTGGGTTAAAGTTTTAAGAAGGGGGAGGAAATGAGCTTACCTGACTCGGTCAGGTTGGTGTTGGAGGGTAGAAACCCGTGTACCCACACTATCCTCCTCTCTTTTCTTTCTCTCTTTTCTTCTCCCCTCTCTTTTCCCTTTTCTTTCCTCTCTGTTTTGTTTTGTAGCGCATCTGATGGCAGTCTTTTATAGATGGCTTCGAAGCTTCTGGAGAGTCAACTATACACCTTGATTGCATAATGTTGTACGCAACAGCAGCATCGTCATTGAGACAATGCAGAGGATTTGTGGTCGATTTTAGTATGGCTTACAGTCGGACAATTTAGATTGGTGTAGTGGATGATAATCAGAGAACCGTGGTGTCTAATTCATTATCCCCTCCATTTTTGTCATCCGCTATTACAGCCAGCGGGAATGCTGCTTTTGGCTCGCTTGTATAGCATTAATAGATCCACTTAGGATGGCCTCTTGATAAATCCACTCCCTTCATCAGATCCCTTGTATTGTGTTGGCCCATGAGTCAAAGTATGGAGTAGATCTGAGGTTTTAGTGGGCCACAACATGTTTGGAAAGGTGGGTACTGTCCAACGTGAAAACATTTCTGAAACCATGTCACGGGGTACCGTGTTTGACTATGATATCATGTGAGGTCCACTCGTGATGTCCTTTGTGAGATCTACTCCATTCATTGGTTTGGCGGGCTCATGTTAGGCCAGGGGCCAAAATATGGGGAAATTTTAAGTCGTAAGTGGGCCACACTTTGTAACCATGTATTGGTGATAATTCACCGTGAAAGGAAACTTATGTAAACTAATTGCTTAAGAGCTAATTTATTTTATTTATTTATTTTTTTTTACAATCTTACCATTTTCTCTAGTCTAGACTTCCACCATTCGCACTTCGCAATCTCACCCTTTAAACGAAGTGAAATTTGACGGACGATCGTTATTATACACGCTCTTTCCGTCGCCCAAATTTGAGCCCTGATCTCTTAAGGATGACTAAGATTCTCTTTTAATGTCTAATATATTTTAAAATTCTAAATTAATATTTGTACACCTCTGATTGACAAGTTATCGGGTAGTTTAGACCTAAACTCTAAGATTTTTATGATGATCGGTTTACCATGATGATTACATAGCCTGTTTGGTAGATCCAAACATGATAGATGGTCAGATGACTTTTTGAAAATAAGGGGACTTGATGGTTAACACTCTGGTCATATATGTTAGTGGATGTACGGTCAGTTTCGTAAATGGATGGTCATAAGGTGTGTTTCTGGAGTGATTAGGGGTATGACACATATACTATTAGATTTAAGTGATTTGTTCACATTTGTAAGTTCCTCATATTGTAATTCTAATGGTGGGTTAAGCATATTCATGTGGGGGTGAACAAGATGAACAGGTCAGAATCTCAATTTGATAAGTGTACGGACAGATGTAGAGGCCAAGTAGCTGATTTACTACGATATAAGGGCTAAAATTTGATGTGTATGGTTAATTTATAATAATTAGGCCTGATATAAAATTTCACATGAAACGGATCATGGGAACTATGTGATCTAGAATTCAGGGGTCTATGTTAATGGCAATTTTGTAATTATTACTGATCTAAGAGTTTTGTGAAATCTAATGGTTCTACATGGTCTTATGCCCATTTTTAAACAATTCTTACAAAAAGACTTATATTTAACTCATTATAGATAAAGAGTTATTCACCAATTTAGTCAAGGGAAAATACGTATATCAGACCACATGATCAACGATCGGATGACTTGATTTATGGATGGAGATCAATTCATATTGGATGATGGATGTAGGGTAAGGTTGGCTACATAGGTACCACATATGTGTATATAATAGGTTAAATTCATTGTAACACTTGACGACTAAAATGTATGGGGTGTTACAATCTACCCCCCTTTAAAGAGAATTTCGTCCCTGAAATTCAATACTTTTATCTTAAATAGGACGAGGTCAATGTATTTTACCACGCTTCTTATCATTCACCACCTTCCCTATGAAGATGTTTCTATGCACAAATGTTTAGGATTATTTACTAGGACTGGGGTTGTTACAATCTACCCCTCTTAAAGAAGAATCTCGCCCACGAGATTCGATCATGCTCATCCCATTTTCTTCCAGTATCAACTATGATCAAGGGTTTGCTCACACGACTTAAAAAAGAGTTTTACTACTATTTTATATTTATATAATTGTGTGTGTACATTTGAAGTTCACAATGACAGTTCCACATCATCTAAAAGAAGAGTAGTAGTTTTGTGTTTTCAATATTTGAGTTAACACAAACAAACAATTATGGTTGGTTTGAGCCTGATACAACGATCTTCTGCCTGATCAGGGCAATGAGTTCCTTAGTATCCATTCCTAATCCTAGTGAACCTTGACCTTCTACTTAATCAGGGCATTGAGGCCGTTAGAATTTTCTAGGATTTAGAATTTGAATCAAACTACGTATACTTTGCTTAAATATGTTTATGTCAGTCTGTGATCTCGATTATCCTAAATTCCTAGGGAATATCATTTAGTCCCTTAATTTAACAAGGGATAAGCTTATGTGTCCTACTACGCTTTCACTGCGCACTCATCTAAGCAATATGCAAATTTAAATTATAATTCCTAGTATGATTTCTTATACTTGGAGAGTGCATATGTTCGTACAATATAGTGGTTACTTGTTTCCCTATGATACCTATGTTTAGTCCCTAAGTTTAAACAACTATAATTTACAAAGGAACCTATGTTTTTATTTCTAAGTTCAAATGGCTAACCCTACAAATTTCAAGGGAGCCTAAAATTTTGGATTTTTATATTCACAAGATACCCTAAAGCTAAGGGAATTAAACATAGTTTCAAGTCTCAAGCTTCATCAATGCAACTTTGGAGTATTTGGAGTCATATAAGTCATGTTTTTCCCTAGGCTTGGTTTATCTAGACTCACTCTGATACCACTTTGTAATGCCCTGATTTTTAAAACCCGAGTATATGACTCATCCTCCAAAAACCCAAGTGTTAGCCTATAAAATTTAGTGTAAATTTGAACCGCTTTTCATTAATCAGAGTTAATAGCAACGAAGCTAGAGTAAACTATGCATTGTATAAAAGCACTTCAAACACCATAAATAAAATCCAAATGTAGCGACCATATAGTACTTATACAATCCTAAATAATAAAGTTCATATAAGTAAAAACATGAATCTATTAACTAGTCGTGGAGCTCAATATGGGCTGCAGGGCCCCCGTCTAGCTCCTCAGCTACCGGATCAACTCTAGCAACCCAGTGAACAACATTGGCTCACTCTACACCTGCATCAACTATTACAATTGGATATTCAATGAATGAGTGGCCAGCTCAATGTGAATTCCCCTCAAGATTATGCACCGCCGCCTTAACAGACATAGTTTAAAGAAAAATAAGGAAATAATCCAAAACAGGCAAGATGCAGTCTTATTAAAATGCATGAGTGTATGAATGCACATCGACCTGGGGATGCTCATCCAGTCGAACTTGGTCTCGTCACCCATGTAATCATCAACCTGGGGATGTATCTAGTCGGACTTGGGCTCGTCACCCATGCAATCATCGATCTGAGAATGCTCTTCCAGTCGGACAAATAGGTCGATAGTCGGTGGTATGGGAGCTAGCAAAATGATACCCCAATGATCCTAAGGGCACATGTTAAAACATCCAGAATTAGCCACCCGTCATCGCCAATATGCTATGGATGCATGATTAGCCAAACCGTTATTATTTCAATTACAATCAGCCGTTTTAAGTAACTTAATGGTCACCAGGGGGGCTCATCACCTAGCGTAGGCTGACAGCTCGAACATAGTGTCCCATGACCACCATCCCCGACTCATGAGGTTTTCTACCTTGGGATGTTAAATAAAACCCTTTGATCAAAATGACACTAGGTCAAGGGCCCTATTTTCCACACAAAATCCGTTTAGTTACACCCCAAGTGTGGCTCACATACAATAGTGGAGTTCTCCACACGTAGTGTTGTAAGTTAGATATTAAGGCGACTCACAACCATAAGTTCTTATATGAAGGTGCATAGAATTACATAATAGAGGTAAAATTTTCAATGTGTCATCATGAGACCATAGTACTAACTATCAATTGATACAATACTAAACATAAGAACAAAGATCATTATGCATGAATGGTACTCATTAACAAGAATATGAGCCTAGCATGTAATATGAACATAATGCATCAATCATAAATTTGAGATAGGGCAGTTAATAGAACTTAGAAATTTATGACAAGTATTAGGACCTTAAACTAGTGGTAGCAATTTGATGTATACTATGTTTGGCTAACTTAGAGATGGAAAGCCCAAGGGGAAAGTTGTCACCTGAGTCGTCGTAGTTCTGCCCTTGATCTGAATCCCCGTGTGCAACTAAAGGCACCAAGTTATGCAAGTAGCTTCGTAGAGGATTAGCTTGCATTAGATAATAACTTCTAAACATATTGAAGGTTTGAAGGGCTCATGAATAGAATCACTTGGGCTCGCTTTAGAGTGGCTGGGCCCACCAGATTTTGTTCTTTAAATGGCCCAAATTGGGCCTGGGATTTGCTCTAAGTTTAGGCCTAAATTGGCACAACATTTGAGGCCCAAACTAGGCCTAGTTCGGCCCAGCCAGGTGGTCTAAAGGGTGGCCCAAAACTCGACCAGGCCCACCAGATTTATGGTGAGGCCCATTTTCAGCTGGATCCAAGTCCTAACTGAGACCTGCATTACATGGCTTGTGGAAAACTTATCTTCGACCCAACTAAGGACCGTCTTCAGCCCATTTATTTGTAACAGCAAGGGGCTAGTTTTCAGTCCGATCCAACGCTTGATGAGGGCCTAATTCCAGTCGTTTTCATGGCCTGATGGGTACCAGATCTTGGTTCCTACTATGGTCCATCTGAGTCTTGAAATCCCAACTCGAATTAAGGCCTGTTGAGGCCTGATTCTAGCTCCAACTATGGCCCATTTTTAAGCCATTTTCAGTCTATCTTAGAGCTTGAAAAAGGCCCAACTTTGAACTAGTTTGTGGGCCCCTTACCGGTCCCACACGACCTGGTGAATCCTATGTTTTTGGTCCGCTTCACGGTGCATTTAGAGGCTCTGTTGGAAGCCATTTTTTAACTTGGGTTGAAGTTTTAAGAAGGGGGAGGAAACGAGCTAACCTGACTCGATCGGGTTGGAGTTGGAGGGTAGAAACCCGCGTACCCACACTATCCTCCTCTCTTTTCTTTCTCTCTTTTCTTCTCCTCTCTCTTTTCCCTTTTCTTTCCTCTATATTCTGTTTTGTAGTGCATCCGATGGCAATCTTTTATAGATGACTTCGAAGCTTCTGGAGAGTCGGCTATGCACCTTGATTGTGTAATGTCGTGCATAACAATAGCACTGTCATTGAGACAATGTAGAGAATTTATGGTCAGTTTTGGTATGGCTTACAGTTGGACGGTTTAGATTGGCGTAGTGGATGCTAATCAAGGAACTATGGTGTCTAAATCATTATCCCCTCCGTTTTTGTCATCCACTGTTATAGCCGGCGAGAATGCTGCCTTCAGCTCGTTTATACGACATTGATGGATCCACTTAGGATGGCCTCTTGATAAATCCACTCCCTTCATCAGATCCCTCACATTGTGTTGACCCATGAGTCAAAGTATGGAGTAGATCCGAGGTTTTAGTGGGCCACAAAAAGTTTGGAAAGGTGGGTACTGTCCAATGTGAAAACGTTTCTGAAACCATTTCACAAGGTACCATGTTTGACTGTGATATAATGTGGGGTCCACTCGTGATGTCCTTTGTGAGATCTACTCCATTCATTGGTTTGGCGGGCTCATGTTAGGCCAGGGGCCAGAATATGGGGAAATTTTAAATCATAGGTGGCCCACACTTTGTAACCATGTATTAGTGATAATTCACCATGAAAGGAAACTTACGTAAACTGATTACTTAAGAGTTATACATGAGATTTTTTTTTTTTTTTTTTTTTACAATCTTACCATTTTCTCTAGTCTAGACTTCCGTCGTCCGTACTCTACAACCTCACCCTCTAAACGAAGTGAAATTTGATGGGTGATCGTTATTTTACACGCTCTTTCTGTCGCCTAAATTTGAGCCCTGATCTCTTAAGGATGACTAAGATTCTCTTTTAATGGCTAATATATTTCAAAATTCTAAATTAATATTTATACACCTCTAATTGACATGTTACTAGGCAGTTTGGACCTAAACCCTAAGGTCTTCATGATGATCGGTTTACCATGATGTTTACATGGCCTGTTTGACAGATCCAAACATGGCGGATGGTCAGATGACTTGTTAAAAATAAGGGGACTTGTTGGTTAACACTCTGGCCATGTATGTCAGTGGATGTATGGTCAGTTTCGTAAATAGATGGTCATAAGGTGTGTTTCTGGAGTAATTAGGTATATGACACGTATACTGTTAGATTTAAGTGACTTGTTCACATGTGTAAGTTCCTCAGATTGTAATTCTAATGGTGGGTTAAGCATATTCATGTGGGGTGAACAAGATGAATGGGTCGGAATCTCGATTTGATAAGTGTATGGATAGATGAGATACCAAGTAGCTGATTTACTACGATCTAAGGGCTGAAATTCGACGTGTATGGTTAATTTATGATAATTAGGCCTGGTATAAAATTTCATATGAAATGAATCATGAGAAATATGTGATCTAGAATTCAGAGGTCTATGTTAATGGCATTTTTGTAATTATTGCTAATGTAAGAATTTTGTGAAATCTAATGGTTCTACATGGTCCTATGCCCATTTTTAAACAATTCTTACAAAAGGACTTACATTTAACTCATTATAGATAAAGAGTTATTCACCAATTTAGTCAAGGGAAAGTACCTATATCAGACCACATGATTAACGGTCGGATGACTTGATTTATGGATGGAGATCATTCTTAATTGGTCTGATTCATATTGGAGGATAGATGTAGGGTTTAGTTGGTTACATAGGTATCGTATATGTGTACATAATAGGTTAAATTCATGGTAACACTCAAGGACTGAATCGTACGGGGTGTTACAACTAAGCACATTGGAAAAACTTAATATATGAACTTATGCTCTTAAAGGATTGATAAAGAACCTTTTTGATTGATTGCTCGAGTGATTCGGCTCCAGGTTATCAATCTTTCACTCTCGCCTCTTTGGATTGTAGTCATTCATACTTGATTGCACAAAAGATTATTTTCTGAAAGTGATTCGAACATTAAGAATCGAGGATTTATTCATGCATGTTTTGATCGGGACTAGTAAAATGTTGGTTGGGGAGTGCGTTGAGTGTCAAATATTGTATATTTCTCATTGTTTATATCTTGGTTTTATGAACATGATAATGCTTAATGAGTATATTTTATACATGTTTGCATTGCGAGCTGAGTTTGAAAGCTTGGATTTAAAAGAATACCGAAAGCATGGATTTTATGCATAAGAATAACCAAGGCAAATGATGGATCTTAGAAGACTAAGAATGGAGAATTTGCATGTCAAAGATCTAAGAAAACCAAGTACAAAGAATGAAGAAAGGACTGGAAAAGATTACCTAATCCGTAGTAGAAAATAGGACAGTTCGGTCTGACCAAAATCACACAAAATAGTCTAGCGACCAATGATAAAACTCAAAGCTAATTCGGTCCGACCGAAACCAAGTTCAGTCCGACCAACGAAAGGTGTCACACCCCAAACTCAAAAACTAGGCTCACAAAATTTTCGATCACCGAACCTAGAGCCGACAGCCTCCGTAGAACCCTATTCTCGGCTCCCAGCGCCCATCCGCCAGGTTCCTATCCTGGGATGCTATGAGAAGGATTTTCAACATTAGTTTGATTCATAATAAGCATAACCAAAGGCATAACTCATAAACAACAACCAAAAACTTCACATTTCTACTATGATCAAAATTTTATAAGTACAAAGCGTATAAAGGGAAATATAATGATGATAGACAAAAGCTCCAAGATGATCTGCCACGCGCTCTAGCCTTAGTGTTATTGCGATCTAACGTCACCTACACGCAACGGTTGTGCATAAGCTTATGGAAAGCTTAGAGGGTGGTGAGAGTGTGTGAGCAATGTAGTAATACAATTATGCAATATCAGAGTAATGTGGAATATGATGATGAATTGGCATGAATGATGTCGGCCATACCAAGGCCATTCGATGCAAGATGCAACTCAAGCATACAAATCCTCATCTAAGTCCACATGAATACAACTCAACTCTGGAATGTAACTGGGGTCTAATACACTCCAAACCAGATTGCTGCCCATTACGCTCAACAAGGTGAGTGGAAGAGACCTCACTATCCATCTACCAATATCGGGCCCGACTAGTCGATAGCGGACCCATTCCTCGAGCTGTTCAAACTCAGCCTAACTTTGCCCCCTTTCTCGGGTGGGTAAGGCCGTACCCTCTTCCAACCGACCATGATATAGTGAAAAGCGTGGCCTCCTGATATTTGGTACTCGGCGCTCATGTGTCCACTCGGTCTAGACGTTGGAGCAACCTCCTGGTACCATAAGGGTTTAGGGACTTTCACCCAGGGATATCTATAACATCCCATGTAGAACAAGATTTTCAGTATTTAATCCTTCCAACCACCATGTGCCAGTGAAGGCTACGGCCCTGATGTTGCTAGGGCGTACAATATACATATCACATAATGCGAGGTGCATGAATCACGCAATTCAGTCATACCATAAACATGCGCGTACCACACACTCATGCGGGCAACTTCCCCTTACCAGGGAGTCCCATAACAATCTGCCCAATAGTATATGCTATGATCAATCACTCATCTCGTCACAAGCATATAAATGATGCGCATGGGCATGTATCATGATGTTATGTTGTCACATACTCATAATTAGTATCGATAATCGGAACTGATAATTAGCATCACCCACGATAATCGCACCAATGATCAGCATCGACAATCGGTACCGACAATCAGCATCGATAATCGACATCAATAATCAGCATTGATAATCAGCACCGACAATCAGCATATAAACAAGACGTCCATAGATGAATGGTAGATCAACCATAGTATAAAGATTGGCACTCGGCCGTGGTTATATCAAATCCAATAGCACGGAGTCATCCGTCTGTGGCGAATGGAGCCCACTTATTTGGGTTAACCCACTAAGAGAATGATGAGAATGGGATTAACAAGGCCTAAGGAAAGGTCACAATGAGGACATCAAACCATCATTGCCCATCAATGTGGACATCTAACCAACATTGCTCCTAAGGAGTGGCCTCAATCATGGGCCTCACATACATCACATTGGGTCTCGCCCATGGGCCTCAGATACACCTAATGGGCCATGCCCATGGGCCTTAGATAAATCACAATGGGCCTCATCCCATGGGTCTCCAACCTATCGCAATGGGCCTCATCAAATGGGCCATAAATGCATCACCATGGGCCTCATACGTGGGCCTCATATACAATAAGTGGGCCGCACTACTTGGGCCTCGTATGCATTAAATGGGCCACGTATCTAGGCCTAACAATACAAATAGGTGGACCCTACCCATGGGCCAAAATACGTCATGATGGGCCTCATGGATGGGCCGTGCCAATAAGCCTCAAGTGTGCTTGGACCACACTAAAATCATTGCAATAGTTGTAAGTGTAACATGTGTATCACTGTATACTATCATTCCATGGGGCACATGGCCCATTAAAGATGACCAGCACTACCCAAACATTGTCCATATAAATCAACACCATCCCAACATTGTCCATGTAGATCAGCATCATCCAAACATTGTCCAGGTGCATCAGCACCATCTAAACATTTCCTATGTAAATCCGCGCCATCCAAACATTGGACAACAAGTCCAAACATTGTCTAGCACCGTCCAACATAATCTGGATGGTGTGAATGAAATAATACATCATGGTGTGTCCAAGTAGTGGCCCACTAGAGATTTGAATCAGCCTTAACTAGGATCAAGCATTAAAATGAGCTTGCCAATGGATGGACGGTTTGGATGGGACACATCAACCCGTGGGACCCATAGAACTTACTGATGTCAGTCCAGCAGTGGGTCCCACCATCTGGACAGCTGGGATATCACGTGGGACCCACAAAACTTACTGACTCAATCCACCAGTGGGTCCCACCATCTAAATGGCTTAGATGTATATATACATCACTTGGGACCCACAGAATGTGTTGACGTCAATCAGCAGGTGGGTCTCCCCATCAAAATAGTTTGCATGACATAGATAATACACATGCATCACGTGTGGCTCACTACTGGCCAGCGTACACCAGCCAAACCCGTTTCTTTCAAAACAGGTGGGTCCTACATGGGGCCCACACGTTCATATATAATATATATATATATATATATACATACTATATATATACATATATATGTAATATAATATTATATCAAATTATAATATAATATTATAACATATATTTACATACAAATATATATATATATATATATGTGATATACATCTAGTGTCCAGCCCACCGTCCAGCTAGATGATGCACGTACATCATGGTGGTGCCACGTTGTGGGCCACGATATTTGGATCAAGCTGATATTTGCCTTTCCCTTTCATCCGGGCCTGTGTGACCATTCGGTCATACAGGCCCCTAATCGGGATCAAGGTGGCCCACTAGTTGGATGGCATGGGTTAAATACACACATCATAGGTGGGTCATGATCATATAAAGAGAGAGAGGGAGAGAAAGAGAGAAAGAGAGATCAGAGATGACGGAGGGGCCCCTTCACTATGGGCCCCTCTTGGATACAAGCATACATCAAGGTGGGTCCCACCATCTGTGGGCCCTTAAATCAAAAATAAAAAATAAAAAATAAAAAATGCAAATGTGGGTCCAAGATCACCCATTGTCCTCTTCTTCTTGGTCCGATGGAACGCCAAACTCCTTGGCTTCGATCTTAATGGAAAGTAATGAAGAATGAAGGGTTGAGATGGGAGATGAAAGGGTAGGAAGTGGGCCACACTAAAGCTTCTCCATGAGAGCTTGGGAAGCTTGGACGTGGGATGTTTTTGGTTGTTTGGAAATAGGTTTGAGAAATGAGAGAGAAAGGGTTGTAAGGAGACAGAGAGAGAGAGAGAGAGAGAGAGAGAGAGAGAGAGATGGGTGATGGAGTGATGGATGGGAGAGAGGGATGGGTTGTGTAAGAAATTGTTGAATTTTGGGGTAGCTTGTGTAAGAGAGGTATGGGTTGTGATGGGTTGAGTGATGTGGTACTTGACTTGTACTTGACCCATCATGGGATTGATTGATTGATTGATGTGATATTTAGATAGAGATTCTCTTGAAATTGTAAATGCGTGGTGTTTTCCTCGAACTGAACGCGGGCCCACATCTCCTGGCCTAGGTATTGCTTCAACGAGCTAGACGTGGTATCAGAACCACGGCAACGGTGCGGTCGCTAGGGTATAAGTCTCGGGTTGAGTCAACTCAGGTTTGCAGGACTCGGCTTAAGATCGCCCACAAACGTTAGATAAAGGTCGAAGGTAGCCATAATTCGATCGGGAGGACTGCGGGAACCTAGGGAATGGTACGGACTAAGATACGGGCCTTATAGAAGGATTATGTATGATCGAAAGTGCACAAAAAGCGCCAGTGAATAACGATGAATTTCAGAGTTAATTCGGTTCGATCGCGGATTAATTCGGTCCGACCGAAACTTAAGTTCGGTCCAACAAAACACAATCTCGGTGTGACCGAAATCGGGCAACTGATGAAACAAAATCCTATCATGATTTGAACTCGACTTCAATCTGACCGAAGGTGACTTCGATCCAACCGATACGTATCGTTGTTGAGTAAATTTGAGGCGGTTTTAAAGTCAGTCCAAGTAAAGGCTATAAATATAGGTTATTTGAGGAGTTCTAAACACGAATTAAGGTGCAAGGAGCAGAGCCAAGGGGTGGAGCAGCCTTCCAAGAATTTTTCTTCCTCTTCCTTAATTTATTTTCATGTTTCGTTTAAGAGTTTTTTAGTTTAATCACGTCTATGGTTAGCCAAACCTCTTCGCTAGAGCTAAGAGGTGAAGCTTATAGTGCGTTAGGATGTTTATCTTGCTTTGATTCTCATGTATGTTGAACTTCATTAATTTCTGGTTTGAATTTAAGAAATATTTTCAGTTTTCTATGGTTTATCATGAGTCAAATTACAGTACACGCTGTGATAGCTTTGAATATCTTCTTTTGCATTATGAAATTGTGAGATTGGTAAATCATGTTGTTCACCATCATCTCCTGGGCATGGTAGGATGATGGAATCCCTTCCAATCATCGCAATACTCCTTCCTGTGTGGATTAGTTCATTGAAAAGTTTAGAGATTTGATTATCTCATCTTCTAACTGGAAAAGATAGGACTCTAATTCCAGTTGTGTTTCTTGAATCAAGTAAGGTAGCATCTCGATAGCTACAAGTGGATCCTTGGCACTCTAGTTCCCTTTTGATGTTTGATAAATCATTCACAATTACTCTCTTTTATTCTAGATTTAAGTTTAGATCTTATTATAGTTCTACTTATAGTTATTTTCAGAATACATACAAGTTTAGTCGCTGTGGATTCAACCTCTGTCTCACCGAGTTATTACTACATCGCGACCCTGCACTTGGGGTTGTGAACACAGTGCTTTTTTGATATCATTATCGGATAAAGCTTAAATTAAGGTCGACTTAAGAGGTGAGGTTCTAACTTGGAGTCATTTTTATCGGTGAATTCCTGCTCATCTGTCGAATTCAATTTGGAACCAGATTAGATCGGCTACCACATGGCATCTCTGAGTTAACTCAGTGGGTTTGAACTAAGGTTGCTCTTGTTTTGAAATCTAATCTTTACAATGTCTTATTTCAACAGCGGCAAGTCCGTGATTCTCATGTTGTCCCTCAAGGTTGAATCAAGTTGGGTCAAGTTGAAAATTAAAGTGATTGAGGTATGTTATCCCTCCAAAAACATACAGGGTTCAATAAGAGATTAACTTAGATAAACGAGTCTTGACTTTCTAAGTGTACATAGGAATTGGAAGTCCCCAAATTTATGTTCCTTAATCTATATCCATTTCTAGTTGAAGTTAGGGTGAATCGAACGTTTTAGGTACGTAAATTCGCCTAGATTTCCATCAGAATATGAATTAGTGCTAACTTAAATTTATTCTCATTAATTTTAATTTGAATATTTGGAATTCATCGTTCGTAAATCTTTTCTTAAACCTTCACACAATTGAGTTACACAAGTTAGAATGAATTCAACTTGACAGGTGAGGATCACCCTTTAAGCTTTTCTACATCTTGATAGTTAGCACAACTCGTTTGTTTCATATATTGCCTAATATAATACTCAGTGAAAATTATGATAAATGCTAATTTCTATTTAAGTAATTCTTTATAATGACTGATGGTTAGATTTACATTCAAATATGAACATGCGAAGAATCTCAAATATCCCACTTTACATGTGTAAACACTATTGACATTGTGCTTGGCTTCTTTTGCCTCTTGCGATTATTTAATGGTGTTTGTGGAAATCCTTGAACTAGTGGCCTTTCTGCCTAATAGATTAAATGGAATTCCCTTGTTGTGGACTTACCATCTTGTAGGTCCATGGTGCCTTTGTGGTTTTTGGGGATAATTCCATTTTTTTCCTTATCGTATCCTTAGGATGGATTATTTGCCTTTGTAGTTTTAATGGAATATTCGCCCACGTGGCTTTAATAGGCCATTTTCATACGACTTTGTGATGGTAAGTTCCACCTGTTGGACAATGATTGGCCATTAGTTGAATAAGTTACCATTTAAATATTATATTTGTTAGTCTCATGGGCTAGGGATGGTGGAATGGGACACTATGCCTAAGTTGTCGGCCTATGTAAGATCCGTATCCTAGTTTGTATTGTTCCGTCAACTCCCACGATCCTCCCCATCAAATTTTGACAATCTACGATGTATAATCAATGTTTGCACATGACCCTAAGTCGTATCCTGTAAAATTGAGTCGGCTTAATCCGAGACTTGTACCATTACGACCGCACTGTCGCCGCGGTTCCGATGCCACGTCTTACACACCAATCCGATACCCTAGCCGAGAGATGTGGGCCAGCGTTTATTTCAAAGAAAATGCAGCGCGTTTACAATCCCAAGAGAATCTCTACAACATGTCCCATCAATCAATCAATCAATCCATCGGTCAATCACCTCATGTCAAGTACATATAACCCATGCTTCCTTTCTCCACAAGTTAAGCAACCACCAAGTCAACTCTCTCTCACCCTCTCTCTTACACACCTATACATGTCAAGTACACCATCACCTCACCCATCACTCACATCCATCACTCTCTCTCCTTACGTCTCTCTCTCTCTCTTTCATTTCTCAACACAACTCCTAAGCTAGCAAGAACATCACACGTCCAAGCTCTTTCATGAGAGAAAAGTGCATATGTGTGGCCCACTTTCCATCCCAAAAATCCATCATCTTAGCCCTTCATTTCCCATCCTCTCCATCAATGTGAGACACAAGGAGACCGACGTTCCAACGGACCGAGAAGATCGAACGGTGGGTGCTCTATTAGGCCTAGATTTCCTTTTTATGAAGGGCCAAGTGAGGCCTACCAATTGATGATATGGATCTCATTTTGGACCCTAGGTGTGGCCGATGGCCCACCTTGATTATCATGATCATTCCATGATGGAGCCATTCGCTATGGACCCCATCATGATGTTCACTTTCTTAGTTGAATGAGGTCATCTAGACCTTTCATTTTTATGGAGAAGGGATCTCCACCATTGAATTTTGATTTGGTGGGCCCATAAGCAATGGGACCCGCTTGGTGTATAATTGGATGTATGGAAGGGAGGTCTCATAGTAGCGGAGCCCTCCATGTGTGTGTGTCTCTCGATCTCTCGATCCCTCTCTTCCTCTCTTTTTCATGTTTTTGTGTGATCATATGGCCATGTGGCCCACCCGGATTGGACCCCACCATGAAGCATATATTCTATTCAAGACATCTAGTAGGTGGGGCCCACCTTAAAATGTGTTAGCCGAACCGTCCAGCCACTTGGTGGCCCACGTGAGCAGGGCCCACCTTAAGGGTGTTATACCCAGACCGTCCAACGTCCAAGGATGCTGAACGTTATAAGAAAAAACAAATATTAGCTTGGTTTACCCAGCTTTGGAGTGGACTACTCATGTAGGCCCCACCTTGACGTATGAATTCAATCCAAGCCATCCATTCCGTTCCTCAGATCATTTTAGGCGTTGAGCCAAAAAATGATGCTGATTTGAATTTCTGGTGGGCCATAGCATGACAAACGACGTTTTCTACCGTTGAAATCCACCTGAGGTTTCCGCCCACCAAAACACATTGAATATTGGACTCATTGGGTTGGTCTCGAGCCGTAGAATCCAATGGCTAGGGTGAATTCCGCTGATGTGGGCCCTACACAGGAAAAACCTTGAGAAAACAAGTTTTCAATATATATGTGTGTGTGTGTGTGTGCAGCAGACGCTGTTGCTGTCAGAGGCGCAGGCAGCGCTTACTACGTTGGCGGGTGGGCGGACGAATGAGGACCCATGGTCCCAGTCGTGGGCCCCACCATGATGTGTGTTGTATTCCACTCTGTCCATTCTGTGGGCCCCTTGGGGCTATGGGCCATCCCCAAAAATCAACCTATCTGAGACTCAGGTGGCCCACATCATAGGAAACAGTGAGATTGAATGGCTGCCATTAAAACCCTTTTTCTGGGTCACAGGAGCTTTGGATCAAGATGAAATTTGCTTTCCCTTTTCATTCGGGTCCGTGTGACCTTCTCAACGGATTGGATGGAAAGTAAACGTTATGGTGGGCCCCACGTGGGAGCCACAGTGATGTATGTGTTTCATTCACATCTTCCACTAACCATGGATGGTGGAACCCACCATGATTTATGTGTTCTATCCGCACCGTCCACACTGGACGGTGGGACCCACCCCATGTGTGGGAGTGCAGTGTGTATGTGTGTATATATATATATATGTTATATATAATATTGTATATATTATATATAGATTATATATTATGTTATATATAATATATACATGATGGTGGGCCTTCCAGTGGACCCCCACCATAATGCATGTGTTGCATCCAAACCGTCCAACCATTTGGCTAGCTTATCTTACTGGCTTGAGACTAAAAATAAGGTAGATTCAGTATCAAGTGGATCACGTTATGATCAGATTTGGGTAGAAAATAAATGTTATCGTGGGCCTTGGGAATTTTAATGGTGGAAATCATTATCACCACTTATCTTGGGTATGGCCCATTTGATATGCACGGGGCCCAATTGGTGTGGCCCATTTGATATACTTAAGGTTCATTTGAGGAGACCCACCTTGATGTATTTATGGCCCATTGTTTAGGCCCACCATGATCTGTTTGTAGCCCGTTGTTGAGGCCCACCTTGATATATACATGAGGCCTATGTTGTAAGACCCATTTGATGCATATTGAGGCCCATGTACAAGGCCATCTATGATGTATAAAGGCCCATGTGTAGGGCCTAACTATTGCGTATTCATGGCCCATTTAGGAGGCCCATTACGATGTATTTAGGGCCCAAGGGTTAAGGCCCATTGTGATGTATTTAGGGCCCAAGGGTTAAGACCCATTGTGATGTATTAGGGCCCGTGGGTTGAGGCCCATTATGAGGTATTTGAGGCCCATGGGTTGAGGCCCATTGTGATGTATGAGGCCCGTTATTGAGGCCCACCATGATGTATATGAGGACCATACGATGAGGCCCATTTGATGTATTTAAGGCCCATGGGTCAAGGCCCAAAGGGATGTATACAAGGGCTATTGCATCATGTGATTCCACCATAGTTTATGTAATGATATTTATGGCACGCCGTGCCTTGGGAGCAATGACGGTTTAACGTCCACATTGTAAGTACAATGTTGGTTAAATGTCCACATTGTAACTCTCCTTAGGGCCCATTGATAGGCCCGTACTTGTTGATAATTCATCACTTTATAACATGCTTAATATAACTCCATGATTCATGCCCATA